>SJYO01037955.1:22867520-23057459 GCA_006410555.1 Capra ibex
CGCACCATCGATAGGGTGTCAGACCAAACGATCGGGTTCAATCTAGCAAGACCAACGCGCACCCCGCGAGGACGGGCTAAGAATGTTTCGAGACGTCGGGCGCGGAGGGCGCGCAGGGACGGGACGGGGGTGAAGGGTTACCGCCTACGTCCGCAGACACGACGAAAAGGCGACCCCCTCAATGACAACCCGAACATTAGACAACCAAAATTAATAAATAGATAAAAAGGAAGGACAATACAACGGGAGACACAAAGGTTCCGAGCGGTGTCTGAGCCGTCCCTCTCACAAAGGACCACAAACCTTTGGAGAGAAGAATTTTAAGGGAAGAGCCCTACCCGAAGGGAAGGGCCCTGCCTCGAGGGAGGGGTGGAGGAAACAGAGGAAAAAGCAGAAAATATAAAAAAGGATGGACAAAAACTTCTGTTACTAGACGAAAAGACCAACGGACTACAGGAGACGGTCGGATGTCTTCAACAAAACACTTCAAACGAGCCGCAACTTTACAAGAAAACTCCTTAAGCACTCCCTCTTTCACCAGAAGGGCAGGATAAGGAGGCGGTAGAAAGGGAGGGGAGGACGGAGTCACACAGAATTACGGAAATTTTATCCATCCACCCCCTCCCGGAGTACACGGGAGATGGGGGTTCCACCAGAAATGTTCAGAAACAGAAGGAACTCTCCTCAGTCTCCTCGACGGGGTTCCCGGGAGAGGCGTCGCCGTAAGACGGTTGCGAGACAACTGACCTGTTTATGAGACTCCCGAATTCATACCTTCAGATCACCAGAGAGAACAGTAGGTCAAACTCTGACGGAGTTTGTTGTCCCAAGGTGGTCTAATATTTGAGGAACTCTCGTAAATACACAGAAGTGATGGAAATCGTCCTGACATGTTTTACGACCTGTGCGTCATCTAAGAATTCTTTAAAATACGGATAAAGTCTACTAAAAAGAGTAAGAAAGAAGGAACACAAAAATACATCACCGTCTCAAAACATACTATTTACACGAAAAAAAATAATTTTTTAATTTAATAAAAGGGACATTTTTCGTTGTACACCTAACTAACCAACCACTGAACGGTATAGATTGGGAAACTTTAGGTAGGAAACAGAAACCGTTCGCCCTCGTCCCGCCCCCCCCCACCCCCCCCCCACCCCTACACCGACAAGGACGGGCTTCCCTAGGACTAAGTAGAAGAGACCACCGTCGTCCCGAGTCGGGGAAGGAAGGACGTCCTATTTACTCTCCGAACCTTCTCACCGACGTAAACTTCCGGGACCCCCGGTCAAGAAAAAGGGTGTCAGGGAAGGAGTCGGAGACTGAGTCACTTCGACCGAGAGGAGAGACCAGAGGAGAAAAGAGGAGGTTCGAAACACACGGTCTCAACAAAAGGTCTTTTGTCCGGCACATTTCAGATACTGGGCACGAAATAACTATACCTTCTGTCTACTCACTTTTCCTTTGGTCTTGAAAAGGTCGTAAGACACTAGTTTTGTAAAAAAATATCTTTGGATTAAGAAAATATTACTTTGTATCGGTCACTCCACCCCTAAGGGACGACCGAGTCTACCATTTCTTAAACGGACATTACACCCTCTGGACCCAAGTTAGGGACCCAACCCTTCTAGGGGACTTCTTCCTTTACCGTTGGGTGAGGTCACAAGAACGGACCTCTTAGAGTACCTGCTTCCTCGGACCACCCGATGGCAGGTACCCCAACGTTTCTCAACCTGTCCTGACTTGTTGATTATGAAAGTGAAAAGTCAAAATCGGTCACTCCATCCCCGGTTTAAGGATTACACTACAAATAGAAGAATGAGATCATGCAAGTCTTTGATAGAGATGGAGTCCTAATAAAAACAAACAAGATTCTTAATAGAGCACACACTTTCACACATACACACTCGCTCTCTATATAAAAGAAAAGATAACAAAGTTTATCTTTTTCCAAACTTCAAGGGAAAATAAAGTAAAAGTGTTTCAATTTGGATTTCATTTTCCACGTAAAATATTTATCCCAATTAACTAGTACGTCTCGTTTTGAACCCATCGTAAAAGGTGTTCTATTTCTACTAACTAAACCCTTTCTACCTTTTCTCACCTACTCCTTTAAAATTGGAGACAGGTACTAGTCCTATGGGAATATATACTTGGCGACTCTATCACGTGACCCCTCCCACAGTTTCCCACTCTTTGTCGTGTTCACTCATCTGTCGTTTTTCTAAATACCGTTTCTTTAGAGTTTCCTGGAGTTTCATATATGAGTCTGTATTTGAACTTACATTCAATAAAAACATCAACTCCTTTTATTTATACATATATAAGACATCCAAGAAAAATATAAAGTTTCTTCTTTGGGAAAGTATAGTAGAATCCTGATAAGTAAACTTTACAGGTAACGACATAGGGATTTACCGTCTCCTCATTCTACTTATAGAAGTTAGACATCCCTTCAACCTGAACCCCTCGTATAAGAGGTCACCATTTGTCCTTTAAACTTTTACTAAAACACAGAGGACAAAATAAAAATTTATAGTATATATGAATTTTTTAGTATTTTATCTACAAGACCCTCCTACATAGTCGGAACGGTAAACCGAACTCTATCGGTCGTGGGAAAAACCAGTCACACATGGAAATACGAAAGACAAACACAGAGGAATTCTTTCTACGAATCTACTACCTCCCGAAAAAAAAAAAAAAAAATTCCTATTTGTCCCACTTTTCTTAATATTCTTGAATAAACACCAAAGATCTAAGTAGGACCCACAGTTTCAACACGTCAGGGTTCAGTAAACTGTACCTTAGAAAACTTCTTATTTATACAAAATCAGAGAGTCCGAAGGGATTATCGAGTCAACCATTTCTTAGGTGGATGTTAAGTCCTCTGGGACCAAGTTAAGGACCCAGACCTTCTAGGAGACCTCTTCCTTATCCGATGGGTGAGGTCATAAGAACCCGAAGGGAACAGCGAATCCACCATTTCTTAGACGGACATTACGTCCTCTGGACCCAAGTTAGGGGTCCAACCCTTCTAGGGGACCTCTTCCCTTTCCGATGGATGGGTAAGGTTATAAGACCGGACCTCTTAAGATACCTGACATTTCAGATACCCCAGCGTTTCTCAGCCTGTGCTGACTCACTGGAAGTGAAAGTGAAAGCAAGAGACGGATCCTCCCTGGTTTACGTAATATGTAAAGAATACCTCTAAAATACTTGACTTATAGGTTCATGTTCATAAATTATTTATTAAACATATTAAAACATATTATAGACTGTTTATTAATCTTGACTGTTTTTATGAGTTAAACGAACTTAATAGTAGACTCAATTAGACTTAATAGTATTCGACTTGACGACAGAGTATATTACTTTACTTTACTTCCCTGGTCATAACGGTACTCTCCTCTGAGAATTCTAGTCCCCTTCTCTTTGGTCTTTCCTAGACCAGTGCAATCCTAGAAATAGTACAATTCGTCCGTACCTCTTCCAGACCCTTCTTCATTTTCCGTGTAGGACCTCTTTTGGGGATGACTAAATGTCCGAGTACAAACTAAATTTCTACATATAATTTTTATATTAGGTAAAGTAAGGTATTCAGTACCTTAATAGGTAAACTCTCGATCCGACCTGAGGATCGTTGGTACTACAAGGTAGTTACATGTGTAGTAAAGGTAAAATGTCAACCTGTTCGTTCTACTTCTGTCAACGGGTCCAAGTACACCAACTGTTCACCATTTTGGCTCTAGTAGTGGGTCCAAAGGACACCACCCATGTCTTAAGAAAGTCGAACTTGAGAAAACGAAAGGACATTCAGTCCCACACACCAGGCACAGAAGACTCACCACTTCGTAAAACAAAAATTTTTTGTAAACACCTCTACACCCACCTGGATCTCAGACAGTGCATGTCTCACTTCCATTCAGTCTTTCTCTTTTCGTTTATAGTATATAATCGTTTATATATACACCTTAGATCTTTTACCATGTCTACTTTGATAAAGATCCCGTCCTCGTCTCTACGTCTACATCTCTTGCCCGAACATCTGTGTCTTACTTCTCCTACCACCCTACTTAACCCTCTAATCCTAACTGTAGATGTGATGGTGCACACTTTCTCACCTGTCAACGATATCTCGAGTCCCTCGAGTCGAACCACGAGACACCACTGGATCCGTACCCTACCCCCTTCCTACAAGTTCTCCCTCCCCTATATACATATATATACCGACTAAGCGAAGCAACGTGTTGTCTCTGATTGTGTTGTAGTATCTCGTTGATATGGGGTTAAAAAAAAAATTCATTCATTACATTCGTAAAATCTACCACCTCTATAGTACCAACGTTAGTTGTATGAATACTTGTGAAAAATTTGATAGAATCCGCAGATATACCTCTCCGGTCATCGAAGTCGTTTACTTAGTAAGTTCAGGATTAAACCACTTTTATAATGTCAGGATACCCCGTAAAAATATACCTTAAGGGACATCTTCAGATTAAAATTTGGCGACCCTGAGTAAATAACGACATCAGATAAGATGAAGAACTTTTCTGGCTATATATATATATATATATATATATATATATATATAAAAGGGGTGTGTCTTAACCTTGAAAGGTCTTTCAGACTTGTGTAACGGGATGAACTTGACTATCTTATCGTCGACGGACTCCTGGGACGACCTGACGACCCCGGAAGACAGGAGGGAGGCACAGGTACTCTCACTACGACACTATTGACGGTTAAGTTCCAACTCCCCGACCGACGGAAGGTCTTAGGGTAACAAATGCGAGAAGGAACATAAATTGTAAGACAAAGGTATTAATGACTACGACTTAGACTAGTTCTTGGGTCCACACGGTGGAGGACGTCTAGGTACAACAGAACTTCCAAGTCCTTAGGTGTCAGATCAACCTTTTGTCAGCATTTCCCTCTTCCTTCCTTTATAATCAACGGAACTGAGTTTTTATACCGCTCTCTTGAAACATTGTATCTTTCCAATTTTATAACGTCGGTGAAGAAACTATCAAGATAACACCAAACAAAATGTGTTACGACAAACGACATACTTCTGTTAGGGATACATAATCTTCACTATTCGTCTTGTTCCGGGTGGGACTGAGGGGTGGAAAGAGAATAGTTTGACATAGACTACTTACTTAGTTGTCCTTCAAAACGATCTTCTTCATCCACCGACCCCAAATATGTCGTTTGTCACTCACCAAATCTTCATAGTATTCTGGTTCGGAGTCGGAACGGGGGGACGTTATACCACCCCAGGTCCAGTTTTTATTTCGTTCACATACAGTTTTCGTTTGGTGACCGAGACCCCAAAAGAAAACAAAACAAGAGACCCTTCACAGGGAACAGACTATACTATGTACCACAAGGTCGAGTTTGACAGGTCCACGTGTCGATTTGAAAAGATGTCCCTCTCCTTTACTACCTCATGTTGTATCGATGTTAAATTACGTTCGTTTCACAGTGATTATTTGAAGTTCCGAGTTTCATGTTTCCTTAGGAAAAGTCCACGAGAGACGACAAGATAAAATAAAGTCTTGGGACTGAAACTCCCGAAGTCAAATAGACCTATCTAGGTGGCCACGACTGAGTAAGTAAGGAGTCAAATCGTTTAGAAATAACTCAGGACACGTGACACGACCCGTGAGTCCTGGGACTCTTAGACTATTAGTATCGAGGACTACTATGCCTATAACATCCTTTCGATAACGAAAATTGGAATTAGATGAAAGATTTGACCAGAAAGAGATGGTCAAGATATTCTCTTAATTCGACATGTCTTTTACTAAACTCACTGTCAAAGAGTTAACAGACTTCCTACTTTCATCAACCATGGTAAGGTCTACGTGACCTCTACTCAATTAAGTAGTGGACGATACGTATGAAATTTATAATCTCGATTTACCTGGGAATAACTACTCCCAAATAACCCAAAGAGTCGTCCTTATCCAGGATAGAAGAAGTTCGGGGACGATGTTGGAAACAATTTTGATCATGGTCCTCTGTAAGTATTCCTAATCCTCTAAGTATTGTGGGAGGGAGGAGGTATGTGTTGACCGGAACTCCTCTCTTTATTGTTTATTTTTAGTCATATAAGAAGATTTTTTGTATTGGAGATCACAACTTGTTTGACCCACTGATAAAATACTCACTTCTACGACAAGTCTCCACTAACCATTAGTCTCTCATTCTATATAACTTTAAACAGACCCTTCCTACACTTCGTCGATCCTCAGAGACACCTGATTTCTTTCAACTCCTGGTCCGCAAATTATTATAGACAACACTTGCACGTCACTTGATCCTAGAGAAATTTACAAAAACTCTCGACTTTTATTTCTAACCTTAAGGGTAAAACGAGTACTAAAATTTCTGTAAAGAGAACCGGACCTGGTGTACCTAAAACCAAACTCATCCCAATGTAAGGACACTCAAGTCCACATGGTCGATAACCAAACTACTCCACGGACACTAGATCAAGAACCCATGATCGAAAATACCATAGTCAAAGAGATAGAGAATATAAAGTCTAATAGATAGGACCTAGTGGAGAAATAGAGAGGTAAATGAGGAGAGTGTAAAATCCTAAGAGGTCTTTTCATCATATAAGTATATATCTATGTGTACGTGTGTATATAATTTTCTGCGAGTGAGGAACCTTCCTTTCAATACTGGTTGGATCTATCGTATAATTTTTCGTCTCTGTAATGAAACGGTTGTTTTCAGGGAGACCAGTTCCGATACCAGTACATACCTATACTCTCAACCTGACACTTCTTTCGACTCACGACTTTTTAACTACGAAAACTTGACACCACAACCTCTTTTGAGAACTGTCAGGGAACCTGACGTTTCTCTAGGTTGGTCAGGTAAGGTTTCCTCTAGTCAAGACCCACAAGTAACCTTCCTGACTGCGATTTCGACTTCAAGGTTATAAAGCCGGTGGAGTGCGCTTCTCAACTGAGTAACCTTTTCTGGGACTACGACCCTCCCCAACCCCCGTCCTCCTCTCCCCTACTCTCTCCTACTCTACCGACCTACCGTAGTGACTGAACTACCTGCACTCAGACTCACTTGGGACCCCCAACCACTACCTGTCCCTCAGGACGACACGACGCTAAGTACCCCAGCGTTTCTCAGTCTGTACTGACTCGCTGACTTGACTTGACTTGACTTGTGCGTGTGTGTGTGTGTGTGTATATACATATAAGTGTGTGTACGTATAGGTGTGTATATTAATATATTTATTTATTTAAAATCACATAATATAATATGTATATAAATACATATAATACATTGATATTATTCATATCACAATCAGCGAGTCAACACGACCTGAGAAACGCTGGGGTACCTGACGTCGGGTGGTCGGAGACAGGTACTCTAAAAGGTCCGTTCCTATGACCTCACCCAACGGTAAAGGAAGGTGTCCCCTAGAAGGGTTGGGTCCCTAGCTTGAGCACAGAGGACGTGACGTCCGTCTAAGAAATGACTGACTCGATATTATATACATATGTTCTTAAAGATAAACATATATACCTATGTCTATATCTACATATCCAAATAACACCCCAACCACCAAGTGTTGTAATACCTCCGACTCTTCTCGTCTGGTCTGGGTCCTCTCGGTTACCACGGTAAGGTCGGGGTCAGGTTTCCCGACTCTTCGTCTTCTCGACTACCATATTAAAGGTCAGGCCCCCGTCCTCTTCTGACTCTAGGGTCGACTTTCTGTCACTTCGTCTCTCTCTCACTTAAGAAGGAATGAGGAAAAAACAACGTAACTCCAGATTTTACCTATCCTACCCCGGGTAGGAGGAACCTCTGCCGTTGGAGAAATGAGTCAGATGGTTAAGTCTACGATTGGAGTAGGTCTTTGTGGAAGTCTGTGTGGATCTTATTACGAATTGGTTTATAAACCTGTGTCACACCTGTCCACCTGTTTATTTTAATTGACAGTGTGATTCGGTCAAGAAATTTACCGTCAACGACCCGACGGGACCACCGAGTCACTATTTCTTAGGTGGACGGTTACTTTCTCTGTACCCAAGTCAGAAACTAGTCCCTTCTAGGGCTTACAACACCTCGTTGATTCGGACACTCGGTGTCAATGACTCGGACGTGACATCTTGGACCCTCGACGTTGATGACTCGGGTGTACGGTGTAGATTGCTTCGGGTACTCGGGATCTCGGGTACGAGACGTTGTCTTCTTCGGTGACGTTACTCTTTGGGCGTGTGGTGTCGATCTCCCATTGGAGACGAGAGACGTTGATCTGGCTTCGGGAACACCTTCACTTCTGCGTCGTGTCGGTATTCCTTTATAAAAAATTTTTTACCGACAACGGATGGGTATGAAAAAGAGATCGGAAAGGTAAGGCAAAGGAACACTGATGAGGAGACGGGGTTTGTATGTACAGGTATTCTGTAAAACAAGTACGAAGATGATACTTCTTCGTGATTAAAAATTTTGAAAGATGAATCGGAAAACATTATAAACCCATAAGTATAATACGTCCAACTACTACTCGAGGTGACTGAATGTAATTTCAGACTTTCACAAAGTCTGACACATAAATAAACAATATATGTGGGGTGGAAATAAGACAAGGAAAGAAAAAGTGACGACGTATGATATAATAGTCGGAGAGAGGAGGATCAAATTCCGAAACTAAATGTCACTAAAAAGAATCCCTGTTCTCTGAAAGTGTGTGTCTTCTGCGTACACAGACAAAACCTGACTATAACCCATCCTAGTTTTACAAACCACAAAAGTCAGTCGATGTAGAACAGAGGTAGTCACAGGACGACACAGACCCTGGGAGTCTTAGGACTGAGTAAGGTACTTACTTTCTCTTTTATAAAGTTAAGACACAAAATGAAAAGATAGAATTCACTTTTTCTCAGTATTAGAATCAACAAGAAATGTAACTAGAGACCTAAAGTTGGTCAAGTAGACGGTTTTGAATTACCTAGACAAACGATCTCTTTTATGCCCTTTTCTTCTTGGTAACTAGTAAAGATTTATACAAAAGTTTATGAATAATTTCCAGATCACCCAGGTCCCGGAACGGTAACTCTTGTTTTTTATATATCTCCACACCTCTCAACAACTACTCATAGGTCCTCCCGATTTCAATAATAAGAAATAAAAAAATTTTTATTGGAACAAGAATGTAGAGTGTTTCTCTTTGTTTTGTTCCAGTTGTTATATAACTTTCATCAGTAGTATAATAATAATTTTGAGAACTTCTCAGGACAAGTTGATTCGTAGTTTACATTGTACGAAAGTGTATAATCGGTATCTTTGAAATAGTCTCCTTTACGAAATTTTTCTACTGAGATTTTAGAGTCTATAAAACTAAGCACACAATCTAACAACAATAAGTCAGCGAGTCAGCACAGGCTGATAAACCTGGGCCTTCTGTCGTCGTGTGGTCCGAAGGGAAAGGAAGTGGTAGAGTGCCTCGAACGGGTTTGAGTACAGGCAACTCAACCACTACGGTAGGTTGGTAGAACAGGAAACAACAATCTAATTCTGTACAAAAACATGTCTTATTCACTTTTATCATGATGGTTACATACGAGTTCTGTAAAACCGTATACACATAAAATTAACTTGTAACCTTATTTGCAAAAGTAATCCTTTAATTCGTGAAATGGACTTCTAAAAATCTAGCTAAACAAATTCTCATCTAGGAAATTGAAACAGTCAAAGTTAGTTTAAACGTAGTAAATTTCCCCCTACTGAATTCGGACTACTCCCAATAAACGAGGTAGGTGTCCAGGAGTAGGGGAACGACGAAGAGAGGGTTATTGTGGAGTAGAGACTACGGATCCGCGAAGATGACGCGAGCAAAACAGTTGATCCTCACCAGTCGTCACACAATTTGTATGTAGACAGACTCTTTTAACATGATACTCCTCGGAGGATAATATACGTACTAGTATTTTAAGGTCTAAAATCTAAGTTACATCTATTTAGTATTATACTTTCTCTGAATGTAACTGAAAGGACCGTAGTCTTATTGACATAAATCATGAAAAGAGTACGATCCTTCTATCTACTGACAACTTTCAGTCAAAGGAGACTTATCTTCACATCACCCCTCACCTCAGTCTTAGTCATCATCTATTATCTTTGTACTCCAAATGTCATCTTGAATTATATAATGAATTTTTGAGTTTGGTCGTACTCCTATTTTGATTCTGTGTGTTTTAAACGGAAGAACATCTCGTTGTCAATAATTCCATCATTTAACGTTTATGATGGGTTGACACTTAGTGAAGAGGGATCATCTTCTCCGCGGATGAGAACTGAATTTTGTTATACTGTAGATCAGAGTATCAACTCGAAACACATGGTATATGTATCACTTTGTTTCGACTAATAAAAATTTGAGAGATAACCATAATTAAGGAAAGAAAAAAAAAATTTAAAATAAATAAAAAAATAAAAAATTTAAAATTTTAGAAGTTAAGAATGAACGCAAGGGTTTGTACTTGGGGGGAGGGTGGAGGGAGGGGTATTGTAGAGAGACCCAGTAGGGGTACGTGGTCGAGGTTCGTACGACATAGGACGTAGTCTGTATCTGACCGCTAAGTTAAGAATGTACTATCATATGTACAATCTTACGGTAAGAGGGTTTAGTAGGGTGGGAGAGGGAGAGAGACTCAGGTTTTCAGGTAATATGTGTAGACACAGAGAAAGGGACAGAACGTATGTCCCAGCAGTAACGGTAGAAGGATTTAAGGTATATATACACAATCATATGACATAACCACAAAAAGAAAGACCGAATGAAGTGAGACATATTAACCGAGGTCAAAGTAGGTAGAGTAGTCTTGACTAAGTTTACTTAAGAAAAATTGCCGACTCATTATGAGGTAACACATATACATGGTGTCGAAAGAATAGGTAAGTAGACGACTACCTGTAGATCCAACAAAGGTACAGGACCGATAATATTTGTCACGACGCTACTTGTAACCCCATGTACACAGAGAAAGTTAAGACCAAAGGAGCCACACATACGGGTCGTCACCCTAACGACCCAGTATTCCATCAAGATAAACGTTAAAAAATTCCTTAGAGGTGTGACAAGAGGTATCACCGACATGATCAAACGTAAGGGTGGTTGTCACATCCTCCCAAGGGAAAAGAGGTGTGGGAGAGGTCGTAAATAACGAACGTCTAAAAACCTAGCGTCGGTAAGACTGACCACACTTCACCATGGAGTAACACCAAAACTAAACGTAAAGAGATTATTACTCACTACAACTCGTAGAAAAGTACACAAACAATCGGTAGGCATACAGAAGAAACCTCTTTACAGATAAATCAAGAAACCGGGTAAAAAACTAACCCAGCAAATAAAAACTTCCTGTCAAAAATGAAACTTCAACTGTCACAAGTTTCGTAGTGAATGTTTCGTGTCTCTTCCGATAATACATTGTACAGGTACTCTGTAAAGGATGAGAGATAGTGAACAGTGTAAGAATCGATATAGACACCAGTCAATCGTTACGGGTTCTAGAAAGAGTTATTCTTTGACCTTACACGATTATATTTTATCTCGTTATATGTAAAATACTACATTCTATGCATATATAACTTATGCATATGTATAAGTAAATGTATACACTAAAAAATAAAGTAAATTATTACAAAGGAACGTCAATGTCCCCCATCGCCTTCCTCGAACCCGACCCTAAACTTCCTGGAACTAATATCAAGTCTGAGATAATTGATAATCGATACACTAGGACTCATTAAAAGATTTATGAAGGTCCCGAGTTTTTACGGGAAAGATTTTATTCCCCCGATTATCTCCAAGAATTAGAGAAAAACCAATACTCGAGGATATATACTGAGTATTTTAGATATCTATGAGAGGGATCTTTTTAAGTACTCACGTATAAACGTGATTTAAAACATACGGAAACTCCTTCCAGGAACTAAAGGATTTCATGCATGTACCTAAACTCCTATTCTTATCGATCTGTCTTGGTCAAAACTTGAAGTATAAAGATATACTATCCCAAGGAGTCTAGTGGAAAACCAGTACTCTTGAACAATCATTAATCTTGAATGATTACTCAAGAAACAGCGAAGGGCTGTAGTTTGGACACCGAACCCCAAGAATTCTTGCTAGAACGTCGATCTCGAATCACGGGTCGGACGATTCTCTTTTTTAGTACACACTCAGGTGTGTAGAGACCTCGTAGACACCTTTTGTCTCGTGACTGGGTTCAAAGATTTTTTTCGGTCTTTTAGACTGGACTATCGTTGAGTGTGCCTTGTCTGAACCCCTAAAATGAACTGGTGTTGGAATGAAGCTCGGTTGTCACACTGTATTAAAGATTTTGACCGACATACTCGGGGACATCGGAAATTTCTTCAACTCAAAGGTTTAGGACTAAAAACTAAACTTACTAGTTTAGGGTCCCGGGTTATATTCTGTACAATATAAATGTTAAATCTCCGTTCAGTACCCCTAGTATTAAGTTACCTAGTAACAACTTCATTTTTATTTTCATTTCCCCTCCCCGTCTTACTTCTTCCTAGATCTTTGAAACGGTATACTCCTTACTAGTATTTCTGGTCTTTTTACAGTAGCGATACAGTAGTCCCTTCTCTGTGAAGACCTGATAGAATGAGACCCATTGAAACCTTCAACCTTGATTCGGTCGTCGATCTAAATTAAAGTCTCACTCATTCCCGAAAGATTATTGTGTCTCACACTTTTATACTCTACGTGAGGAAACATCTCGTCACATTTCGTTCTCTCCTGTTTCTCTGACGTACTAGTGGAAAGGTCCTTCTAAGACCTTCCCTAGGTCAAACTTCCACCCTCACTCTTGTCCCTAGTCACTCTGTCTACGGAACTACTTTAGATTTTATTTAAAGAAGACAGATACTCTAAGATATTGAGATCTGTATACCCGACCCCCTCTTCCGAATCCTCTCCACTAATCATCTTTCTCTCATATCAGAAAAGACTTCAGTATTTCTGTAGTACTTTCTTCGGAGGACGAACCAGTGACCGTCGACAGTGAGTGACACTGTTGACTGTCTAAGGGATCATCTTATCAACGGGATGTCTTACTTTCCTCGATAGCATTTCTAACGGACCGTTCTGTGAGTCTGACGTAATTCACCTTTATTCGTCTTTATCATCGTTATGACGGTGTGTGTGTTACATATAAAGTAAATTAGAAGTACTGTCGGGATGTCGTCTCAGTGACTACTGTAGTAATAGGAGTAAGTGTCTTTCTTTCATGTCCACATCTTCTATTGTATCGTTCATCATCAACTCGACCTTGAACTTGAGTTATCAGGCTCAGATATCCAGTACACTAATAAATATAGTCTGGTGATGGAGTTTGTCTAAACAAGGACTTTGTTCAGGTGTCACAATAAATCAGAAATGGTCCAAGTACCCCGAGGAGACTACCGAGTCGTCACTTTTATGCGTATGTTACACATAACGCAACGTCCTCTGCATCTCTACACCCAAACTAGGGATCTAGCCCTTCTAGGGGACCTCCTCCTTTATCGTTGGGTGAGATCATAAGAACAGATTTTTCAGGGTACCTGTCTCCTCGGACCACTCGATGTCAGGTTTAACAACGTTTCTCATTCTGTGCTGACTCACACCTGTCTTGTTTCGTTCCAAGTACCTGGTATACAATATACAGGTGTCACTACACACCATTTCCAATAAAATATTCAGTAACTTGTTTATAACTATCTCGTGAGAGTATCAGGTCCGTCATGTTACCCAACCCCTATATCGTTACTCGTTTTATCTGTGTCTTAACGGTGAATGTACGGTCACCTCTCTTCGTCAATTATTTGTTCTTCCTGTAAAATATCAGTCAATGTATTGTCATTTATGATATTTATATCGTCCTTTCACCCATCCTTTACAACCCGTTCGTCGAAACTTAACTGTGTATCCACTTAAGGGTAACTTTCCGTTATATACTTTCCACCTCAACCCCAGGAGGAAACTGGATCTATTTAAACTTAAAAGGTAGTCGAAAAGTACCTCCACGAACCCTTGGACCCTCTTTGGGAATTCTCGTCATGTTCAACGATGAAATTGGGGTGTCAAGGGTCTCGAATTTACCTGTACTTCCATCATCTAATTGATCTTACACTTTTATCTTTATTTACGTCGTAAGGTAGGACCTTAATGAGTAGGTAGGATTTCCGGTTTCAGGAACCGAAGACACAGGAACGTCGACTCGATTCACACCCTTCTTATCCGGTAGACGAAGACCGTCACACCGTCCTCCTTCACCTGTAAAGTCTGGTCAGGTAGTCACTGAGGACCCCTTTGAGGTCTGTAGAGAACTTATTTATTGTACGTAAGAACACTCCAAACATCACTTGAAACGGTTGTTCCTTCTAGACTGTCCTACAGGTCACAAAACGATTGATGGAGGTAGTCAATAAAAACGACGACCTTCCAAAGGGTGTCTGTTGACTTCGAAACTTCGCTATTCACAAAAAAAATAAGGGAAAGAAATGTATATACACTGAAATCCGGTCTTTTAAAGAGTGGGAATTCGAATTAAAAGGAAGGAACGACGACTTCTTTTCCGTATCCTCGGTACCCTGTCATTCTAGATAACACATCTAACTACTTGAGACTCGAGAAACTCCCGTTTTTTGTACCGAATAAGTATTAATATAGGTTGGGTCTTTGATAGTGGTATTGAATTTAGAACATCCATCCGTTATTTATAGACAAGATTCAACTTATGGACTCTAAGAAGATGTACGGATAAAATCCTTATTACCTGAGTGTTTCTATAGTTCGGAGAATCGGGTTGTTTGTATGTTAAGTTGTTGACGTTGAAAATAAAATTTTATTCATTCGTTTAGATTTGTGATCTAATAAAAAGTAAATTAAGTCTTCATCTTATTTTTATTGGCTCATCGTTCTTAATTTCAAATGAAGAATCACAGACACTAAGAATCATAAGTAAAATAGAAGAATTGTTTTTAAAAGAAATGTCTTACACGTTCTTTTAGTCATCTTTTAAAACCAATCCCTCCTTTAATTGTCGTCAATTGAGTTTGGTGTCTCGTATGGTACCCGAAAAAAATTATTCACTAAAACAAGATAATAGAATCAATCTGTAAACAGAAGTATAAAACGTCAAAAAGAAATTGTGTTTTAGAGGGAATACAAAACGAAAAATTTTATCCTTATACTCTTACCTTTCATTTTAATTTCTCGTCTCTTAGTAGTAAAACAGACGGAACAAAGGAATCATTGAAGAGTAAAAATAAAAAAGTACATGACTTACTTCTGTATTCAGATGTGAGGTCTCTTCTTACAGTGAAAGTAACCTGACTGTGTCTTTACAGGTCGATTGTTAAGAGACCCACTTAAACCGTAAAATTCTTCTTAGACCATCATCAAGTAGATACAGACGCAGTTTTTACAGGTACGAAACTCTTTTTACTTTACAGCACAAAGAAAAACGGAAACTTTTTAGTGGTGGTAATGACGATTATTTTAATCAAACACTGTAAAGGAGGGGAAAGAACATATTTATCGATAAGAGTAGGTGAGAACTGGTCTTGATTCACGGAAAAGGTACAGTCTACATAAAGATCGGAATCCGAATTACATCCTTATGTCATCTATTTTTAATGAACTTAGTGACGTTTTATTTCAAAGACTACCTTTTTTGGATTTTTTTTCTCTTTGGTTACGACAATCCATGGTACGTTATGAAAGAGAAGAAATTCCCTTTAAATATTCAACCCTTTTGTCTTCGGTGAAACACAAAAAATCTGTAATTTTTTGGGCTCTGTCTTTAATCCACGAATATTCTGAAGACCTTTTCGTCTTCCTTTCGAATGGAGACCCTTGATCCCAAACGACGAAAACCCTTCAATCCTTTAACTTACGGACTGTCATTAGTGTCGAAGAAGTCCGTGACTCTTTCCACGAAAAGTCCCCTTATACGTTGCCGACGATATTGAAGTTCAGATGACTTCAGGTCCCAGAAGACGGGATCGGAGGTCTCCTGGTTTTTATTCCGAAAACGGAAAAAAGGGAACATTTAAAGTGGACGGTGCGGATCTTACCTTCGACGACCATCACCAAGACCCTTTATCAAGGGTCCCAAAGGTCGGAAGACTGAGTCAACTTCCATGGACTCTCTCTTTTCCTACAGTTTAATGGTCGTAGAAGATAACCCTTTTTGTCTCTAAAGACCTTCAGTCCCTTATTGATCTATCAGGTTCTGCTTTAAGATCTGTCCTGATTATTTGGTCACCAAACGTGTGTGACATTTTTTGTTTTACAATTAATACTATTCCGGGTACCAAAGTCTTCTTCGATTCAATACGATTTAATTTACAGTGAAGGAAATAAACTATTCCGTGATAACTGTCCGTTTCTACTCCTTCTGTAATGATGAGAGAACTAAACCTCCTTAATAAAATTTTTACGTAGTACACTAGGAACACATATGCACACTTTACGAACCAGAGTAACACTCCCTTAAGTATTGACAATTGGAGAAGGAGGAAATTTTTTCAGTAATCACCCAATTACAGTTGGAGAAGTCTTCTTCAAGAGTTCATCACTCGGTGTTACGAGTCTTAATTGAGAAAGACCCCACTTTACCGGTCTTTGTATTAAGAGTCTTGAAGACTCTTAATGGACGCCACTTTGTCATGAGGTATTGGTCGGTGATCTTACGACATATTATACGGTGGATGTTAAAGTTATAGTGAAAGTGTATATTTATTATTTCTACAAAGAAACGTATCAAAAAGTGGAACATATCATTTTCCCGAGGACAATCTCGTCTACGAAAAGGACTCGGTCACAAATCGAGGGAAAAGAGGACCAAGACACATCGATTCGGGAGAAGGACCTACTCCGTACTTTCTACCACTCTCTTTTTGACTTGTATTACGTAACATCAATGCACATAATCGAGTAAGAGAAGAAGGTGAAAAGTAAATACGGTCTATCAATCTCAGTTTGTGATTGCCTCTCCCTAGTTACACCTAAACCCGACTCCCGTCTTCGCCTCGTCCCCTTCAGGTATAAATTGGACGGCAGTTTGTCGGGGAGAGACGACAGAGTGTCACCGAAGTTTTACACAGGTTTTAATACGAGGAATGGAACACGGTGAAAGGTGCGTGAACGGATTCGGTTTTTCGTAGTAATAGAACTTAAGACCGGGGTGAGTGACATAGTTTAAGTTACTAGTTAAGTACAGGATTGGAGGATTCGTAGACGAAGCCAAGTCAAGACAGAGAGTCAGCACAGACTGAAAAACACTGGGAGGGTCTAGAGGAAAAATAGAGGGTTTAGAGGATAAATAGAGGTAGGGGGAGAAAGTGGTGGAACGAGATCTAGTGTCAGAAACAAGTCATCGACAGTACGGCGACGAAGGACAGACCCATATGTGTCAAAGAGAAGTAGATGGTCGTAGGGGACAATGAAAAAGGATAGAAAAATTCTTATTAGAACGGTTTCACACTTCCCTCTAATAGAGAAAGAGAAATTGATTATGACAGTTAACAAGGTTAACAGGAATCTTATTTCAGGTTTGTAGTTTATACATTGTAATCAGAACTAGACCGACACGAATAGACAGTCGAAGTAGAGAAATATGAAGTTGGTGAAACTTTACAAATATCAAAGGACTTTGGGAGGATGGAACGACGGAGGAGTGGAGAATAGACCAGTTAGACGTACGAAAGAAGTCTAAAAGAAATCCACAGTGTAGGAGACCCGTTGGAGGGGGTCACGGGGTTCTGACCCTAAGTAAAGAACACGGTGAGTTCGTAGGACATTGTGAATGATGTAGTAATCGTCTCAATGATCCTTTGAAATATCCCTTACATAGAAGAAGATGTAAAATGGGTCGTCGTAAATGAGACCATGGATCCTATATCGTTCCCGTTTATGTTTATATGTAACTTATTTCTTACCTTGATCTTCACCTTTGTATTAAGATAAGTGACTTAAATATTTTATCCACGAGAACTTTGGTTCTCGGAACATCGAACTCACACGATCCGTCACGAAGAGGAGATTTGTACTCGCCGTCACCGGGTGGGACACCCGTCTGATTCTTGTAGTATACTCTCCTCAACGAAACTTAGAAAATTTAAACGTAAGACCGTTGTTTTATTACATAAGAGGTTGGATCACGTGGTGTAACAGAAAGTTGGACAAAACCTCTCCAAACCGTGTTAATAAAGACATTTCTTTCGACTCACGACTTTTTAACTACGAAAACTTGACACCACAACCTCTCCTGAGAACTCTCAGGGAACCTGACGTTCCTCTAAGTTGGTGAGGAAGGATTTCCTCTAGTCAGGACTTATAAGTAACCTTCCTGACTACGACTTCGACTTTGAATCATGAAACCGGTGGACTACCCTTCTTGACTGAGTAAACTTTTCTGGGGTTACGACCCTTTCTAACTTCCACCCTCCTCTTCCCCTGTTGTCTACGACTCTACCAACCTACCGTACTGGGTGAGTTACCTGTACTCAAACTCATTTGAGACCCTCAACGACTACCTGTCCCTCCGGACGACACGACATCAGGTACCCCAACGTTTGTAAGTCTGTACTGACTCACTGAATTGACTGACTTGACTTGACTTTGTTAATAAATGAAAAGAAAGTCAAGTCATCAACAGATAGATGGTCAGTTGATGGACTTAACCTTGTCTCTTGTCTTGTTTGTACTATTGAGAACACCCCGATGTCGTTATACTTTAAGAAGGTATTAAGTCACACTAAGACAGTAGTCATTATATACATTGTTTACATAAAAACAGAAAAAAAAACTGTTCGTGATCCGGTGAAACACTTTCTCTAAAACCACAGCTTGTAAACCGTTCGGAACATATATCAAATACTTTAAGTTGCACGGACTTCTTCATCGTAAACGAGGGGTCTTAAGTATATTAGAAGTGAGTAGAACGTGTTTGTATTCACAAGACAAGGAAACGATGAGAAAAGAGGAAAGATAACGAAGGATGGAGTCTTCTTACTCTTACGTCTAGAACGATTATCCTCTACGGAAATCTCAAGGACAAGAGGGTCACTTGTATTTTACCTTCTACATTTACTCTCGTCACAAATTTAGGTCGTGGACGACTGAACAAAATCCGAAACTCGGACACTTGATACTGTCATCAGTCCCGACACATAAGTTTTACCTCGGACGAAGTACCAACACGTAAACCCACGTTTCCAACACAGTCTCTCCCTCCACCCAGTCTTAAGACGTCGGACACGACGTCGGGGGTGCAGTACATGAGTCCCTATGTTAACGGAAATGACCATCCTTTCCGTGGGAAAAAGATTACACAGAAGAGACCATCTCCACGGAAAAGTCAATGTAGAGAGGTCTCCTCCTATCTGTCATCGTCACCAGAACCAATCTTAATGACATTGAATAATAGGAAAACGACACACCAACAACACGACAACACTAAAGACCACCACTTTGTACCAAGATGAGAATGTATAGGTAGTGTCTCCTACTTTACCAACCTACCCTAGTGGTTGAGTTACCTGTACTCAAACTCATTTGAGGTCCTCAACCCCTACCTGTCCCCTACGGACCACACGACGTCAGGTACCCCAGCGTTTCTCAGCCTGTACTGACTCACTGACTTGACTTGACCGACTGAGAAGGTATCCGAGGAAAATCACCTTCGAAATACTAAACCACAAAAACTACCTTAGTTTCTTTGAACGATGATCAGTTTATCGTTATCCCTATTCATATAACATACAAGACATAGGTTGAACCCAGGAACCCGAGTACACTAATAAAACTCCTTCTAAATCCAATTTGGTGTGTGGTGTGTGTGTGTGTGTGTGTGTGTATACACACGTATATCCCTGGAGAACGAAAAATACCTAAGATCAAATCCACCGTGATCACCATTTCTTAGATGGACGGTTACGTCCTCTGTTTTCTCTATGTCCAAGGTAGGGCCTTTCTAAGGGACCTTCTCACTCACCGTTGGTGAGGTCACAAGAACGGACCTCTTAGGGTACCGTTCCTCGGATCGTCCGATGTCAGGTACCCCAGCGTTTCTCAGTCTGCGTTGACTCATTTATTCCTGCGAACGTACGTCAAATATCCAGTTCTCTATAGTAAGACCCTTTGTAAAGAGAATCGAGAATGTTTTTAATCTCTTATGTTGACACTACTGATAACGAAAGGTAACCTTTTTCTAAGTCCGAGAAAACGAAGACTCTTTCGAGAGATTTGATACGTCTGGAGATTTTTGTACGTTGTACTACGACTTTTATAGCGTTCCCTCCCTTAGGAGTACTCTAAACACTACGAAGGACGGGGCTAGTCTGGTTTTTATCGTATTTTCTCATTACGGAAACCATAAACTCGTGAAGGTACAAGTCAGACTTTCTGTTTGTCTTCACGTCTCCACACTCTTTTTACATCCTAAAGGCATACTAAACTCTAGACACACTTGAAACCCTAAAAGATAATTATGAGTGTAAAAGTACATCAAGGTGGCTCTCGAAGAGGAGGAGATCTGAGAGTTAGTCAAGTCAAGTCAGCGAGTCAACACGGGTTGAGAAACGTTGGGGTACCTGACGTCGTGCGGTCCAAAGGGACGGGTGGTGGTTGAGGACCTTGAACAAGTCTGAGTAAGGGTAGCTCAGTCACTACGGTAGGTTGGTAGAGTAGGAGACAGCAGGGGAACAGGAGGTAGGAGTCAGAAAGGGTCGTAGTCCCAGAAAAGGTTACTCAGTCAAGAAGGGTAGTCCACCGGTTTCATAACCTCAAAGTCGAAGTCGTAGTCAGGAAGGTTACTTATAAGTCCTGACTAAAGGAAATCCTAACCGACCAACCTAGAGGAACGTTAGGTTCCCTGAGAATTCTCAGAAGAGGTTGTGGTGTTTCTGTGTATTTATGAGTTTAAAAGTACATCAAGATGACTCTCGATGAGAAGGAGATCTGAAACCAAAGTTGAATAACCTCTGATCATTTAAGTACATGCAACTCTGGATTTCAAAGAGACTCCGAACAGACAGAGTTTTTATATACCTTCATGACTACTAAAAATATTCTTATAAATTAGAAATCGATCTATATGGATGTATATCGATTCCTTCGTTTTGGTTTAGAGTAACGACACCGTTCAGATTCTTTTAATGTTCCTTTCTTAACGAGTCTACATAACCAACCAAACAAATTACGTACTCAGTCTTCGGACTAAAAAAATCGACACTATTTTAAAATTGTAATCAGGGTCAAGGACTCTGACCCTTTCGTATTAACAAGAAGTCGGAATTATTTTAACACGGGTCTCGACTTAAGATTGTACACAGAGATTAATCTACAACTTCACTTACTAGAATTACTACTCCTTGATAGTCAACTTAATTACAGTTTTGATACAAACATATAAAAACATACACAACAAAAACATATAAAACATACACACCAAATTACACATAAAGACTTGAATACGTTTTCTATAACTATGAAGACGGTTCATTTACTATATCATTTAGAGAAAGTGGGGAACCGGGGGTCAGGAAAAGGAATGTTCCTTGAGAAAGGAAGGAGGATTCGAAGATAGAAATTAACTTTCAGGATGAGTTCCTACGGATAATATTAAGACGGGTTTCGTAGACGTTTACTTCGAAATACAGTAATTATAATCCCTACGAACTGAGATCGTTCGGAAAAAGTACCTTCCAATTGACCATACAAAAGACGAAACTTGGTTTGTCACTTCTCAAACCTCCTGACGGACGATGTCACGATTGGTCAAACACGTCCTGTAGAACTGCACCCGGGACTCTTCTGAAGTATTCAGTTTCTCAATTTGTAAACGTACAGAAGGTCTCAACGAAGACACGTAAAATTCTATGTAACGAATTAGAAAATGTTTTCTTTTAGTCAGTTTAATGGGAATTTTTATCGGTGACTGGAGAAACGAATATATTCAATATTAACCACCGTAAGAACACCCTTTCTCTAATAGGGGTTACGTGTCGATTTTCCTTCATTAAACGTCGGACACCACTTTCGTTTTGTGGGTAGGTACTCTCTTTTAGTCTTTCTCCAGTGTAGACTACCGGACACATATAAAGGGAGTCAAGACTATACGGAAAAACAAAAACATAAAAGTTTACTTGCTTCTCAATTAAATTACTAAGTCAAGAAAAGTCAGTGAGTCAGTACAGGCTGCGAAACGTTGGGGCACCTGACGCCGTACAGTCCGGAGGGTCAGGTAGTGGTCCCGGAGGGACTATCGAGTCAACCATTTCGAATGGAGTTTTACCCAGAGTCTTCAAAAAACAAACAAACAAAAAGGGAGCTGAGTGAATGAAAGTCAACCGTGAAATAATAGTGAGTTCGGCACAAGGTCTGGTGGTAGCTAGTAGTAATCGGACCGAAAAGGTCCCGATGCGACTGCCAGGACATACTACGGAGTCGATGTTGACACTTACGGAGCTTACCAGCAACGACTCCGGAAAGCACTCTCTCATAGTTGGACATTAATGTATACTAGTTTGTCAAATCTACCCTTGGTCGGAGGATTCTACAAACTTTAATAGTAACTACGTCGGAAAACTACTAGTCATCAATTTTTTTTTTTTATCGAGTTTGGGAGTCGGGTAAGGTTTACAGTTCATTATTAATATCCTCTTATGTTCGTGGACCTAAGGTCCGTGTTTCCCGCTTTATCACAACGACTACCTTGCTCTTTCTCGACAAATCCCGAATCCGACAGCTCGGACCTCATACATTAGTGTCACGTACGAGTTCAAGACTTCGTTAACGTCGAAGTAACTGTAGGTAGTCCTACTTCCTTATTGTTCATTTTACTTTTACTTATATTTACTGTAAGTAAAGATTCCTATGTAAAGACATACACTGATTTAAGTGTATCACGAATAAAATATTCGAACTAAGGGGTCGTACAAAAGGATTTGAATGAACCTTTTACCTTTGACTTTATTATTAAAATCTTCAAACCGGTGAAATTAAGGAAAGAAGTGTCACAGAGTCCGTCCGATACCTCGGTTAGGACCTGTGTAAAAGAAGTGTGAAAGTAGGACTAAAAAAAGAACTCCCTGAAACATTATACAACCCGTCACCGATCAATCCTCCAAGGAGGATGAAAATTAATGAACGTGGTGACTAGTTGAAATCACGGTATTTAGAGATAGTAAGTAGTACATTTGTCCCTATATTACTATTAAAATCTCATTTTATTTACTGAAGGTAAACTCAATGAAGAAAGAAACCCAATTCTGATATTCCTCCACAACAACTTTATATATGTGGAATGGGTCTATCTATTCGGTAACTGTCTAAAATTGGGTAATCCCCCTACGAAATCTACCAAAAAACTTATAGTACTTTTCGTCTTTTCTGTCTGATCTCTTAAAACTTATGTTAAGTTAGATAAAACTGGTCTCTACCCTTCTCCCTACCTCTTTCCGTTTCGGTGTAGTACCTTACTCCAAGAAGCACCCAGGAGACTCTCGTTAGACCCCCGGGACCTGGAGGTTTCCTATTATGACTTCTTACCCCTCTCCTCACTTTACGAATTTCAGTCGAATGACTAATTGACACTCTTAAAAACACCTCGATCGTCTCGGACTTCTGTCCTTTAACAGAGACACGTCAATCAATTGAGATTGACACAATTACCTTCCTTAAACCCAATAATGACATTATTGATTGTTGTTTTTACGGAAGACAACATGTTGGATAATCTTAAATATTCTATCAGAGTTTTATGAGACCTAGTTCAGATCGTTACTGAGACTTCAATGAGAATATGGGGAAACCCCCCTATTTCCTCCTTACTTCTCTCAAACAAGGTTAAAAATCGATCCCTTTTTATCCCGAATAAAATTTTACAAGAATATATAATTTGAAATTTATTAACCATTTATGTCGTTCATCCTTTCTTCCTTTTATGTCTTAAGGTGATACCTTTCCTTTCTTTAGTGATATTTATATAACCAACAAAGGAAGGTCAGGAAATTTTTAAAAAATTTTTACTTCAAACAGAAAACATAAGTGTAAATCAAACGTAAGGGTACATAATAATATTATACAAGAAAAGGAGTACATTAATGTTTAAGAAATACATGCATTACAAAATTAGTGAAAGATAAATACGCTAACCGTTCCTTCCCTAAGGATGGGATTCGTTTCCCCTAACGACTTGTGTCCTGTGGGTCGTGATCTGTTTACTCCTACTACCGTCAAATAAGTAACGTTCGAGGAGGATAAGTAATGGGGAGTGTTGGGGTCCCTCCTCCCGTGACGTTGTACGTCCCGGTCCACTCCCAAAGTGACCTCTTGTCTTTCTCGTTGACCCTTGACACCCTCCGTCCGATCCACCATAGTTTACCTTGATCAAAGGGAGATCAAGGACGTCCTCCTACACTGACCGAGTAAACTTATTAAGACACCTGACAGTCACTTGACTTTGGGTACTTAGTCGCTTTTCGTCCTTGATATGGACAGAGGGAACTGTCTCTCCCAACGAACCGATTCGTATGGAATACACCGTTGTATTACACCTCCCCTTGATACAAAAAGTTCCAGGAGGACTAAAGTGATCGACAGTCACGTCATATGTTATAACCCAGAATCAAAATCTGTGGTATTGTACAGAAATTCTGTTGTATTATAAGACAGTATATTTACTTAAAAACGTTTACGAACATTGTTTATTACGGGGTTACGGATAGTAACAAGTATCGAAGTTATAGTTAATTGTAAAAGGATAAATTACATTCCAGGGGTTCTCTTTTTACGATTAAATAAAAATCATACTAATTATAATTTCAATGCTTATCAAAGAACTATGGATAAGGGTTTAAGGAAACGTTGTTTTGCAGAGTCTGATTCAAATTTGAAAGATGATAGTCAAGTCAAGTCAACGAGTCAGTACAGGTTGAAAAACGCTGGGGTACTTAACGTCGTGAAGTCCAGAGGGACAGGTAGTGGTTGAGGACCTCAAGTGAGTCTGAGTGCTGGTAGTTCAGTCACTACGGTAGGTCGGTAGAGTAGGAGACAACATGGGAAGAGAAGGACGGGGGTTAGGGAGGGTCGTAGTCTCAGAAAAGGTTACTCAGTTGAGAAGCGTACTCTACCGGTTCCATGACCTCAAAGTCGAAATCGTAGTAAGAGAGGTTTCTTTAGGGTCCCGACTAGAGGAAGTCTTACCTGACCGACCTAGAGGAACGTCAGGTTCCCTGAGAGTTCTCAGAAGAGGTTGTGGTGTCAAGTTTTCGTAGTTAAGAAACCACGAGTCGGAAGAAGTGTCAGGTTGAGAATGTAGGTATGTACTGGTGTCCTTTTTGGTATCGGAACTGATCTACCTGGAAACAACCGTTTCATTACAGAGACGAAAACTTATATGACAGATCCAACCAGTATTGAAAAGAAGGTTCCTCATTCACAGAAAATTAAAGTACCGACGTCAGTGGTACACGTCACTAAAACCTCGGGTTTTTTTATTTCAGACTATGACAAAGGTGACAAAGGGGTAGATAAAGGGTACTTTACTACCCTGGCCTACGGTACTAGAAGCAAAAGACTTACAACTCGAAATCCGGTTGAAAAAGTGAGAGATGAAAGTGAAAGTAGTTCTCCGAAAAATCGAGAAGTGAAAGACGGTATTCCCACCACAGTAGACGTATAGACTCCAATAACTGTAAAGAGGGTCGTTAGAACTAAGGTCGAACACAAAGAAGGTCAGGTCGTAAAGAGTACTACATGAGACGTATATTCAATTTATTCGTCCGACTGTTATATGTCGGAACTGCATAAGGAAAAGGACAAACCTTGCTCAGACAAGGTACAGGTCAAGATTGACAACGAAGGACTGGACGTATGTCTAAAGAGTTCTCCGTCCAGTCCACCAGACCATAAGGGTAGAGAAAATCTTAAAAGGCGTCAACTAACACTAGGTGTGTCAGTTTCCGAAACCGTATCAGTTATTTCGTCTTTATCTACAAAAAGACCTTGAGAGAACGAAAAAGGTGCTAGATCGCCTACAACCGTTAAACTAGAGAACAAGGAGACGGAAAAGATTTTGGTCGAACTTGTAGTCCTTCAAGTGCCAAGTGCATAACGACTTCGGACCGAACCTGTTAAAACTCGTAATGAAATGATCGTACACTCTACTCATGTTAACACGCCATGAAACTAGTCAGAAACCGTAACGGAAAGAAACCCTAACCTTACTTTTGACTGGAAAAGGTCAGGACACCGGTGACGACTCAAAAGGTTTAAAAGACCGTATAACTTACGTCGTGAAAGTGTCGTAGTAGAAAGTCCTAAACTTTATCGAGTTGACCTTAAGGTAGTGGAGGTGATCGAAACAAGTATTGCTACGAAAGGTTCCGGGTCAACTGAAGTGTAAGGTTCTACAGACCGAGATCTAATCACTAGTGTAGTAGTACCAATAGACCCAGTACTTCTAGAAAAAATATGTCAAGAAGACACATAAGAACGGTGGAGAAGAATTATAGAAGACGAAGACAATCCAGGTCTGGTAAAGACAGGAAATAGCTCGGGTAGAAACGTACTTTACAAGGGAACCTTAGAGATTAAAAGAACTTCTCTAGAGATCAGAAAGGGTAAGACAAGAAAAAGAGATAGAGAAACGTAACTAGCGACTTCTTCCGAAAGAATAGAGAAGAACGATAAGAGACCTTGAGACGTAAGTCTACGAATATAGAAAGGAAAAGCGGAGACGAAAAACGGAGAGAAGAAAAGTGTCGATAAACATTCCGGAGGGGTCTGTCGGTAAAACGAAAAAACGTAAAGAAAAGGTACCCCTACCAGAACTAGGGACAGAGGACATGTTACTGTGCTTGGAGTAAGGTATCAAGTAGTCCGTGAGATAGATAGTCTAGATCCGGGAATTTAGATAAAGGGTGAAGGTGACATATTAGTATTCCCTAAACTAAATCCAGTATGGACTTACCAGATCGTCAAAAGGGATGAAAGAAGTTAAACTCAGACTTAAACCATTATTCCTCAAGTACTAGACTCGGTGTCAGTCGAGGACCAGAACAATAACAACTGACATATCTCGAAGAGGTAGAAACCGACGTCTCTTATATTAGTTAGACTAAAACCATAACTGGTAGACCACTACAGGTGCACATCTCAGAAGAGAACACAACAACCTTCTCCCACAAACGATACTGGTCACGTAAAAGAACCCTTTTGAGATAATCAGAAACGGGACGAAGTAAGACGTAAGGTTCCGGTTTAGACGGATAATGAAGTCCACAAAGAACTGAAGGATGACAACGTAAGGTCAGGGGATATTACTTTTCCCATAGAAAAAACCCACAATCAAGATCTTCTAGAACATTCAGAAGTATCTTGGCAACTTGAAGTCGAAGAAATCGTAATGACCAACCCCGTATCTGAACCTATTGACACTATAACTTACTAAACGAAACCTCTGTTTGTCTCTAGTAAGACAGTAAAAACTCTTACGTAAAGTCTGAGAAAACAACTGGTACTACCGATGAGGTAAAGAAGACTCCCTAAGGACGGATGTCATCATCTATATTACCAGTAGACTCAATTTAAGTGGGTAAGGTCAGGTAAAATCAAGTGACTAAGGATCTTACAACTACAAGTGGGAACGGTAGAGGACAAACTGGTGAAAGTTAAACGGAACTAAGTGCCTGGACTGTAAGGTCCAAGGATACGTTATAACGAGAAATATCGTAACCTGGAACGAAGATAATGGTCAGTGTAGGTGTCGACCCATAACAAAAACGAGACCGAGGTAGGAAAGTAAGAAAGACCTCAATAAAGTGGTGACTAGAGGGCATCGTATAACCCGTGGATGACTGGACCCCTCAAGGAGAAAGTCATAGGATAGTAAAACGGAAAAGTATGACAAGTACCCCAAGAGTTCCGTTCTTATGACTCACCGAACGGTAAGGGAAGAGGTCACCTGGTGTAAGACAGTCTGGAGAGGTGGTACTGGAAGGACACAACCCAATGGGGTGTCCATACCGAATCAAAGAAACTCAATCCGTTCCGACACCAGGATCACACTAATCTAACTGATCAAAAGACACTCATACCAAAGTCACACAGACGGGAGATTACGGGAGAACGTTGTGGATGGTAGAATGAACCCAAAGAGAATGGAACCCGTACCTCATAGAGAAGTGTCGACGAGGTCGTTTCACGTCGGCGACGAGGAATAGAACCTACTCCCCACAGAAGAGTGCCGGCGGGAAGGACTGGAAGTTGCACCCTACCGAAGAGATCCGGGAGGACCCGGGTCCGTCGGTGGTGAGGAACCTGTACCCCAACGAGGAGGCCCGACGGCGGGGACCGGAACCCACGACCCACCGAGGAGGGGCACCGACACTGGGACCCGTGAATCACGTCCGCCGAGCCTGGGCCGTATGATTCGGGCCCACCGACGCTAACAAAAACTGTTACTTCCAGAGAATTTCCTCGATAGAATAATAAATTTAATGATACATACTTTAAATACATTACTGAATGAAACACTATAAGAACTTTACACTTACGGATTAGATGGTCCAAATCCAACCGTCTCTCTTTTGATTTCGGTCTAAGATAAGTTGTTCTCATTATAAATTACTTAGTGATCACATTAGAATTCATTTTATTTAGTATTTAAAATCAGTATAGAGTTACATCTTATAAACGTTTAGGGGAGAATTTTTTATATCTAAGAGAAGATCTTCACTAGAGAAGTAATTATAATTATTGGTTATTAACAATACAGAAAGACCTTAACATACAAAACTTAAAACTTTCTCTTGTCTATCAAGATTTTGTGATGTTACACGTCTCTGTACGATGTACAATTGTATATAAACTTACGACGGATTTCTTTCCTTTAACATACATGTTTTGTGTTGAATCCCAAATCAAAGTGATTATCATTATTTTTAGATAGTTTTATTGATATTTTTAACAATCGTTTTAATACTCAGCAGAGTCACCTTTACTTATTTCTAACTTTTATATATTTTACCATAATAATATTACTTTTTAGACACAATTTAAGAACACTGATACGTTTTTGTAAACAAAAATAAATCAAATTTAATAAATTTACACCTCTCACATACTCTTTTCCTTCATGTATGTAATTTTTATCATGAATCCGATGAGGGTTACCTCGACTCTTTATAAATGTACTAATATAAAGTCCTCGTTAGTAGTACGGTCATATTATAAAGGGTAAGTAAAGAAATTATGATTTAATTAGGTTTGAATACGAATATTGCTGTAAATCACTTTTCGGACTTAGTATCCTATGAATTTACATTGAAATAAAGAAAGTTTGTTACTCAGAAGTGTATAGTGACCTAAAAATTATTGAAACTAGGAATTCTGTTTGTTTGTGTGTGTACGTACATACGTATTTATTCTCTGAACATTGTTGTTTACATTTTCAATGTCTCAACTATAAATGGGTACCTATTTTAAAATCCGGGAATCCGGTAGTTAAGTCTTAATTTGCGATTTTCTTCCAAACGTTAAATTATACGGTCAAATAGGTTATTTATCTTCGTATTTTGTCAGATTATCTTCCAGACAATAGAATCTATAAACTTTAATAGACCGAAACAAAATAAAAGTACATACCTCTAAAATTTAGACCCCAGAGTACCATCTCCCTTTGTAAAAAAGTGTAGAACATAAGAAGTGACAGTCTCATAATTCGAACTAGGAGATTTACTACTGGAACGTACCTGTTCTCTTATAAAAACTTAACAAAAATTTTATATGACAGATATTCTCCTTCTGAACACTTGTACGACGTTTACTAAGGCACTTTAATAATATTTTATTTCCTAAGTAACGAATATTACCATTAAAAATGAATAGACCTTTTAAATATACATGATTTATAAAATAATGACGTACTACAAACTTTTCACCAAAAAGGAGACATAATACATATCAGATTTGGATCTCGTTATACCTAAAGTTATATTAACACGTTATGTCTTTTATAAAATATACGATATTTATAGTTTCCGGGTACAATACTGTACATAAGATTCGAAATATAATTTATTCTTAATGTGTATGATCTTCGACTTAAAACAGAGGGAGTCGAAATATACAACTCCGGTATTATGTGTTACACTAACTTAAACGTCTATTAAGGAAACACTTTCCTTAATTCCGATTTACTCCAGTATTCCCACCTCGTAGGAACATTCTTCTCTGTGGTCTCTCAAAAGAGAGACGGTACACTCCTGTGTCACCTTTTCGTCACAGACGTTTTAGTCCCTCTTTTAAAAGTGGATTTGGGTCGATATGACCGTATGACTAAAAGCTAGAGGTCCGAGGTCGAAGATCTTGTTTCGATCACCTCCACTACCTTAGGGTCTACTCAAGGAAGTTTAGGATTTTCTACTACTACAATTTCACGGAGTGAGTTATAAGGTCGTTTAAATCTTTTGAATCCTCACCGGTGTCCTGACCTTTTCCAGTCAAAATTAAAGTCAGAGTTTCTTCCCGTTACAGTTTCTTACAAGTTTGATGGCGTGTTAACGTAAGTAAAGTGCACAATCGTTCCAGTACGAGTTTTAGGAGGTTCGATCCGAAATTGTCATATACTTGATTCTTGAGGGTGTACATGTTCGACCTAAATGTTTTCCGTCTCCTTGGTCTATAGTTTAACGATTGTAGACTACCCAGTATCTATTTCGTTTTCTTAAGGTCTTTTTGTAGATGAAGACGAAGTAACTAATGTGATTTCGGAAACTGATACACCTAGTGTTGTTTGACACCTTTTAAACATTTCTCTATCCTTATTGTCTGGTGGAATGGTCGGAGGACTCTTTGGACATATGTCCAATTCCTTTTTGTCAATCTTGACCCACATCTTATTGTCTGACCAAGGTTTAACCCTTTCCTCATGCAGTTCCGATATGCCTCTTCCGTTACCGTTGGGTGAGGTCATGAGAACGGACCTCTTAGGGTACCAGCCTCCTCGGACCACCCGATATCAGGTACCCCAACACTTCCCAGCCTGTGCTGACTCACTGAAGTGAAAGTGAAAAGTGAAAGTACGTAACCTCTTCCTTTACTGTTGCGTGAGGTCATAAGAACGGACCTCTTAGAGTCCCTGCCTCCTCGGACCACCCGACGGCAGATACCCCAGCGTGTCTCAGTCTGTGCTGACTACGCTGAATCGTCGTCGTCGTCGTTCCGATATATAACAGTGGGACAGATAAATTGAATACGTCTCATGTAATACTCTTTACGACCCTACCTACTTCGTGTTTGACCTTAGTTCTAACGACCCTCTTTGTAGTTATTGGAGTCTATACGTCTACTGTGGTGGAAATACCGTCTTTCATTCCCTTTCTCCTTTCACTTTTTCAACCGAATTTTGAGTTGTAAGTCTTTTGATTCTAGTACCGTAGGTCAGGGTAGTGAAGTACCGTTTATCTACCCCTTTGTTACCTTTGTCACTCTGAAATAAAAGGACCCGAGTTTTAGTGACGACTACCAATGACGTCGGTACTTTAATTTTCTACGAACGAGGAACCTTCTTTTCGATAATGTTTGGATCTGTCGTATAATTTTTCGGTTCTGTAATAAAACGGTTGTTTCCAAGAATATCAGTTTCGATACTAAAAAGGTCACCAGTAGATACCTACACTTTCAACCTGGTATTCCTTCCGACTCACGACTTCTTGACTACGAAAATTTGACACAACAACCTCTTTTGAGAACTCTCAGGGAACCTGACGTTCTTCTAGTTTGGTCAGTTAGGATTTCTTTTCGTTGGGACTCATAAGTAACCTTCTTGACTACGACTTCGAGGTTATAAAACCGGTGGACTACACTTCTCGGTTCAATAACTTTTACTGAGACTAAGACCCTTTCTATCTTCCGTCCTCCCCTTCCCTTACTGTCGTCATCTCTACCAATCCACCGTAGTGACTGAGTTACCTGTACTCAAACTCGTTCGAGACCCTCTACCACTACTTGTCCCTTCGGATTACACGACGTCACGTACCCCAGTGTTTCTCAGTCTATACTGACTCACTGACTTGTTGTTGTTATTCGGAGATCTTAACATTCTTTTGTGTAAAGACAACAAATTAAGTGGGACAATACCACAAAATAATACCGAGCCCGACTGACTCTTTTACGTATAACTAAGATTCTTAAGATACAAGACTTAAGTCACCCGGAGTAATCAATCTAATGAAAATTAGTAATCCTTATTTATTATATGTCTTCAAAAGTATCAGAAAATATTTGTACTAAACAGTTAATTAAGAAGGGACTCCGAAACACAATTGTAGAGTGAGGGTTCTTTTTAGGTCAAACGTCTTGAAGCAAATAAACAACCGACTAAATACAGGGACCGACTCAGTATTGACATCCAGTCACTAGTCATATCTTATACATACTTTTATAAAGAATGAGTTTGAGTAATTTCGAACGGATTTAAATTTGTGTCGACTTACCATGGTATCGTTCATAAATATATTAAGATAGGAACAAAAGTATCGACATCAGTGTCCAAGAGTATATGGTGCACTTTTAGTCTCAATAACAATTTTCGACAACATATTGGGTAAACAATTACTACTTGATTTTTTATATTTACGTTCTCATGTCTTTTGTGTCCTGTATACACCTGTAATACCCGGAAGAGACGAACAAAAGAACTTTACATTTTTACCCTCGGAAGTGAAGAACAAATACGACATAACGATTACTCCAGACACAAGAAACGATTCTATAAATCAGACAAATCCAGAGTCACAGGAGTTAATATCTATTGGTATAACTGGATCTATTCTTTTAAAGTTTGTTCGGAAACACCCTACCCCTCCTACCTCACCCGAGATCTCACCTTGATGTCTCACCCTGATGTAAAAAGTTCGGTCTTTAATAATAAAAAAAATTAGAGGATTTTAAAGAAATCCTCTTTCCCGAGAGAACAAACAAATTGACAAGATCACTGACTGAAACTACTAAAGTTTACATAATTTTTTTATATATAAGTCAAGTCAAGTCAGTGAGTCAGCACAGGTTGAGAAACGCTGGGGTACTTAGCGTCGTACGGTCCGGAGGGACAGGTAGTGGTTGAGGGCCTCAAGTGAGTCTGAGTGCAGGTAGCTCAGTCACTACGGTAGGTCGGTAAAGTAGGAGACAGCAGGGGAAGAGGAGGACGGGGGTTAGGGCGCGTCGTAGTCTCAGAAAGGTTACACAGTTGAGAAGCGTATTCCACCGGTTTCATGACCTCAAAGTCGAAATCGTAGTAAGGGAGGTTTCTTTAGGGTCCCGACTAGAGAAAGTCTTACCTGACCGACCTAGAGGAACGTCAGGTTCCCTGAGAGTTTTCAGAAAAGGTTGTGGTGTCAAGTTTACGTAGTTAAGTAGCCACGAGTCGAAATAAGTGTCAGGTTGAGAGTGTGGGTATGTACTGATGACCTTTTTGGTATCGGAACTGATCTGCCTTGAAACAGCCGTTTCATTACAGAGACGAAAACTTATATGATAGATCCAACGAGTATTCAAAAGAAGGTTCCTCATGCGCAGAAAATTAAAGTACCGACGTCAGTGGTACACGTCACTAAAACCTCGGGGGGTTTTACTTGAGACTGTGATAAAGGTGACAAAGGGGTAGATAAAGGGTACTTCACTACCCTGACCTACGATACTAGAAGCAAAAGACTTACAACTCAAAATTCGGTTGAAAAAGTGAGAGGAGAAAGTGAAAGTAGTTCTCCGAAAACTCAAGGAGAAGTGAAAGACGGTATTCCCACCACAGTAGACGTATAGACTCCAATAACTATAAAGAGGGCCGTTAGAACTAAGGTCGAACACGAAGAAGGTCGGGTCACAAAGAGTACTACATGAGACGTATATTCAATTTATTCGTCCCACTGATATATGTCGGAACTGCATGAAGAAAAGGATAAACCTTGGTCAGACAACAAGGTACAGGTCAAGATTGTCAACGAAGGACTGGACGTATATCCAAAGAGTTCTCCGTCCAGTCCACCAGACCATAAGGGTAGAGAGAGTCTTAAAAGGTGTCAACTAACACTAGGTGTGTCAGTTTCCGATACCGTATCAGTTATTTCGTCTTTATCTACAAAAAGACCTTGAGAAAACGAAAAAACTACTAGGTCGCCTACAACCGTTAAATTTTATAATGAACATTCGTTAAGATACTAAGATATAAATATAATTATGGTATCTAATTGACTAATCTGATACTTGAAAAACAGATTATGGGTACATGCGATTCTATAGTACCAGATTTAAGTTGTTTAATAATGAATAAAAACATCTAGGATAATACATATACGAGACACGACTATTATGTCATAAATCCTATTTAATTTTTCTACCGTAAAAAAGGATGTAAGTCAACGAACTACGATATTAAAGGGTTGACCTTAAAAAAAGGACTGATAAAACTCTAAAAAATAAGTCGCCGGAAAATAACAAGAGACATTGGGTGTTAAAACAACAGTAGATCTATATCTCTTACATAAATCAGAGTCCTCGACACGTAAATTTTTTTAGAAAACCTCTGTTGTTCATTGGAACCCATTCAATTAGAGACTTAAAATGTCACAAATTTTCAAATTCCTAAATATCAGACATTATCGAATTTTTTATAACTGTCTGCCATGGATAAACTTTCTGAGTGTCGATAGTCACCTGGTATCCGTAATGGAACTTCTGTCAGACACAAATCCAGTATATATTAGAGGTTTCCTTCTCCCTTTCTGGTATTTTGTCACTCGTTTTAAGTCTTTTATTACTCAATAATTCACTCTCATACCTAGTCATTCTGGAATTTCTAAGAAATTTCTATTAGTAAAGGTTTATTTTGGGAAGTTCTAAAATAAATACTGTTTGTCTTAACTTCTACAACGAGGTATCGGAACTACTTTTCGATTAAATCGTCTTTGTTGTCATCTATTTTCCATGTCTGTATATATACACCAGTCTCCTTCCACCGTTTAATGTAATTTTTCAAGTCTTTCGTCCTTTTTTACCAATCTAATCTTTACTCTTCTAAGTATTTGGTCGATCGTAATCCTTCCGACTACCACAACCAAAGAAATTTTATCAGTCATACTCGAGTATCGACAGACGGTGAGTACCGTGAAGTGTGTAGGTATAAACCGTAGAGGAATCAGTTACTCGCCCAACCACCTTTCTCTTTCCGTAGTCTAATTCAGTCTGAAGCGAGTCTTCTGAGACGAGATACACGACTTTCGTCCGTATCTTGTCTCGGTAGAAATCTGAACACCCTTTCTACTCTTTACTCTTCTTTCGTCTAGACCTCGTATTTTACTCTGGTCCCAACACTATAAGTCTCTATAGGTTGTCCGTTTGTCATAATTATCCAGTACCGAAAGGGCAGGTACAGTGCCAACTATTCTAACTTTCGTTCCATGAATGTTGTCCCTTATTTTTCACGAGTAGTACCTAAATTTTTCCTTTAACCATCTCCACTCAACGTTTCCTATTACGATGTGTCGTGACTCTTTTCTTTAATTTTCTTTCACTCTATTTTTTCTCTTGAACGTTTAAAAGAGGATCTTGTAAACTGAGTAGTCTTTCGGTATATAAACCCAGACATGATATCACACAGACTACTAGATATAACTCAAATAAAATAATGTCGAAAAAAACGACCAATAATGTAGGTGGAGTCGTTTACTTCCGACTCTCTACATGGCGTACTTTATAAGTACCCCAAATATCGAAATTAGAATTTTCATTTTCGGTTCCACTTTTCGACCTTATTTTTCTCAAAATCACAGATAAAATACATAGATTTTCGTACTCCTCTCCCATTTTACCCTAAGTAGTGTCCCTCCTCTTTCGATTGTCCTTGATATACCCTTCTAGAACTCTCGTTTCTGGTGAAAATTTCACCTTCAGACTCCTATACCCTTTTTTTTTTCACTTTCTCTGTTTCTTAGACTTCTTAACTTTTGACAATCCTACTTCGGTTCTACACTGAAGTCGTCCGATCACACCCTTTAACGACGATTTCCTTTACAGACCTACCCCCTCCTATCGGGGAACCGAAGTAGTGTGTCGTACCTTCGAGACTTTCTTAGATCGTTTCTTCCGTAGGTTTTCCCTGTCTTAAATAAAATTAAACCTTCTATTAACATCGGCTCCTCTTCTACGGTACTCGTGTATGAAATATCGCCCGTGAAATGTAATCAATAAACCAAATCAAAAGTGTCCGTCTGCAATAACAGTGATAAAATGTTCCCTTTGGTTCTGAATTCTCAATTCACTGAGTGATTTCCAGTAGTGTGTCTTATCTTCTTGACTCTACATTCGATCCTAGAAATCTCGAGTACAGAAAAAGTACTGTAACGTAACGGAGGGTAGATTGACGGGCGTCTTAGAAGATATCAGGTTTTACCTTTTCGTTCTTCGTCACCGGTGGGGATGTCGTATGGTGAGGTGGACTACGGTGACAACTTAAACTTCGTTTAGTCACGAGGTCTATTTCCGTGATTTAGCCAATTTCTTTTACGCTAATTCTTTGATATCGGAAAATAACGAGAAAATTCTTTTACGTTACTGTTCTCTCTAGGAAACCGATTCCCGTCCATCCGATTCGCCTATGGGATTTCGTCACCAAGGAGTCATAACAAGTGGAACCGAAGTATGGCCTTATTGACTACTCGGAATTTTTTTTTAGAAGCACGAAAACAGGGTGGGATCTTTAAGACTTAAATGACCAGACCTCAGAACCCTTAAAAAGGGTAACCTAAAAATTGACTTTAAGGGGTTCACTAAAATTATACACCTGTTCAAGTTCTTGGTAATGAAATGTTCGACTCAATCCCAATCCAAACAAGTAAGGTCGGTTGTTTGTCTTAAGTAACGAGACAATCAGATCCCAGAATACTTAGTATCTACGAAATATTTACAAACCCCTTAATTGAACTCGTCGTCTCTTTATCATATACATGTCGACATCAGGAGATTTGAGACCCATAGGACATTACGGAAATTTAAGAGAAAAAAGGGGGTCTTTACAAAATCAAAGAAAGTTGTTCGGAGTCTTCTAGATACGAAGTCCTTTAAAGACTCAGTTCCTCATAAACTCTAGAGTGGAGACAACGGTCACAAGAAAACACATCTTCGACGTACGACATTTGGACTACCCCTAGAGGTCCTAAAAAGGGACGGAGAGAACCGTGTCGTGGTGTGGAGTCAGTTAGAACTAAGGAAGTCCTTCGACTGGAGACCGCCGGTCTATCCCTCGTGTGTCATCAATTCTGGTACTATAGTTGAAAGACTCTGGGCACCGGACGAACGACAACTGACGGAAACATTGGAGTCCCTTAAATGAATCGGACACACAGAGAGTCAAAGGGGTAGATATGGTATTATACTCCTATATTAGTATGGACGGTGTATCCCTAGACGACTCCGAGTTTACACAGACTCTATAATGATGTCACAGTACAATGTACCTTTCATCGTATATTAACACATGTTTAATAATCCCCCTCTAATAAGATAATTTTACTCAAATATTCGAAAGTAGGTATGAAATCTTCTCTTTCTAAAAATTGTTTACAAGTCAAGTCAAGTCAAGTCAGCGAGTCAGCACAGGCTGAGAAACGCTGGGGTACTTAGCGTCGTGCGGTCCGGAGGGACAGGTAGTGGTTGAGGACCTCAAGTGAGTCTGAGTGCAGGTAGTTCAGTCACTACGGTAGGTCGGTAGAGTAGGAGACAGCAGGGGAAGAGGAGGACGGGGTTTAGGACGCGTCGTAGTCTCAGAAAAGGTTACTCAGTTGAGAAGCGTACTCCACCGGTTTCATAACCTCGAAGTCGAAATCGTAGTAAGGAAGGTTTCTTTAGGGTCCCGACTAGAGGAAGTCTTACCTGACCAACCTAGAGGAACGTCAGGTTCCCTGAGAGTTCTCAGAAGAGGTTGTGGTGTCAAGTTTTCGTAGTTAAGAAGTCACGAGTCGGAAGAAGTGTCAGGTTGAGAGTGTGGGTATGTACTGATGACCTTTTTGGTATCGGAACTGATCTGCCTGGAATCAGCCGTTTCATTGTAGAGACAAAAACTTGGATTGTCTTAAATGTCTTAACCCTTGTCCACACTCTACCTGTTACTTGTTCCAAACCAAAACGGTATACGAGAAATCAAACAGATAAAGTGTAACTCCAGTCCGACTGACCTATGTCATATACCGGTTCTAGATATGCCTTTTTTAAGTGTTAGTCAATGAGGCTTCGGTCATCATTATATTTTCCGACCTGTATAGGTAGTAAACCAGGGAGTAAAAACAAAACAAAACGACAGGAAAACGAAGGTTCATCTTTATTCCGTTGTTCCCTTCGTCTACGTCGAACTCCTCTCTTCATCCAACACGTTGCTAAAATTTCTTAGGATGGAGGGTAGGGGTGAAGTATTCCGTTCTCCCACTCTCAACCGTCCCTTGGAAAATTTCAGCTTTCCTACCTTTGACTGTGTATACATTTCTACACATTCCCTCACGATAGACACTAAGTCCTTTCGTAGGTGCAATCTGAAGTATTTCCGAATAGACTGAACTACTTCTTCTACTATTTTCCGTCTAACGACTGTTTCTTGCATTTTTCTATCCTTAGTAAATATAATTTATCACCATTCACCATAATTTGAAATTTCCACATGTCTTTGGAATTAGGTTTATCGTTCAATGGAGATTAACTCTAGGGAATTATCTGTAATCCTACTTTGAGGAAATTTCAATTATAGGGATGAAATCGACCTGAGAGTTCTTCTATCATCTAGTTTACTATCTTTGACTCTCAACTTCTACCAAATAAAACCCAAAGGTCGACACTGAAAAGACCTAAAGTTTTACTGACGGAACTATAAATGAAAAAGAGAACCCTTTCTTCCCTTTTTTAGGAAATGACGTAAGGGTGACAGATCCAATAATCGACAATGTTAAGGATAACCGACTGGAGTACTTTCTCCTGTAACGTAAACTGGTCGAGTCGAAAAGAAGGGGGTAAGAGTGACATCTACAATGACATGTTGTGTGTGACGTGTGACCGAATCGGAAACTCCTCGTAACATCACACTTGACGTGTCTCTCTGTTCATTAAGATATGACAAAGAAAGGGTTCAAGGTTAACCGTGTCTATTTTAAGGGTACACAATATTTTAATGTTAATATCAAACACTGAAAGACCTTTTACGGAGTAACCCCAAACCGAATTTTTTAAGTACACTAGAAAATGGGGTTTTTGCACCTTTATTCAATTGTAAGGTGAAAAGTACGTTACTTAGATACTGATCAAATATTCTGGGTTTGTTTAGTTTCTTTTAATCGGTGACATCAAACATAAGTAGTCACTATTTGAGTACGAATCTTAACGAACCTTGTACTAATTCGTAAGTACTTTCCTTTGGTTACCAAAAAAGTAACAACTTTCTTTTTTCTTTGAAGAGAGGGAAAGATTGTTGAAGTTTTAGTCGTTATCAAAAGGACACAAACAAAAACATCTGGTGTACTCACTAAGTCGACTTAAGAAGATCTACAGTTTTTTCGAGACTGTGTTTACCTGTCGTACAATTATGAAACCCAATAACGACACACAGAGTAAAAGGATTTAGTCCTTATGTCCCTCCAATGTATCCAAACTCGACCAAACTTTATATAATTGGTCCTGGGGTTACACTTCAATCATTCAAAGTTTTTCCTCTTTAGTTAGATGTTTCATCATATCTTAGGATCTACCTATTCGTTGAGTCTTTGTACATACATCACGAATGACAAGTGATTGTATATCACCTTTAACACTTCAACTGTCGTAAATTGAAGTACTGGGTTCGGGGACTTTGACTGGAGTCATAAATAAGGACCGAGTGACCTTTGTTATCTCACTTCTTTAAGATTTGTATCCTCTCCACGTTTGGGGCTTAACTTTCTTGAATGAGTGTATTTCCGTTCTCAGAATTTTTTAGGAAGGTAGGATAACGATTCCTTCCTTCCCAAATCAGTGTCCGTTAAATATTTCCAATGACATAATTCCTCCCGGAGGTCAAGACTTCTAAGACCGAAATATGTTTACAGACACCAGTACGAAACATCAAATCTTTCAGACACACGGTCATCGTCCAAACTTTCTGACCGGTCTCTCTTATGGTGTCTCAGGAAGGAGACGTCTACAAAACGTGGGTATCCAGTGTCGACCGGAGAATGAAGGTCGGAACCCGGTGTCGTAATCGAACCGAGATGTCCAAATCAGGAACCGTGGAAAAACATACTTAGGACTCGGAAAATTAATAAAATAAGATAGGATTGTGACGGGTCCGTCGAGGTCGACTCGGGTCACTATTCCTATAAATTCACATCGGACATATTTCTTCAAACATCGACTGGTCGGGTGTACCTCGGGTCTCCTCGGACAAGGATAGAGAACGTCTTCTTTAGATTTTCTAAACATTCAGATCTGAGGGGTCAACACTTATCCTTTGAGTGAAACCCTTAAGGGACCTCTGTTCGGTCTTTAGGTAAAAAACCGGTTTTATCTCCGGAAACAACTAAAGGAACGTTGTGGAGTTTTTGTCAACTTTAATTAGGGTTCTTTTGCTTGTGAACCATCAGAACATTTCAGCATCGGGTCTCTCCACAAGGATCGTACTAGTTCTTTGACAAACACTCACACCAGTGAAGGGGTCTCTTCTGTCGAGGAAGTGACTTTGACTTGTAATCTTGTGTCCAAAAACCCTTATCGTCAAGAGGACTTCAATTTAACTTTTTACGTTCAAAAGAGTTGTCTTTAAAGTCTCTTACACTTCGGGAGTAAATGGTATGTTCTTCAGACGAAGTTGAAGTTCTCTCTGATCAACCCTTCTGTGTCTTATATTCTTCTCCGCGAGCCTACTCGAGTCGTAAGATCGATAGGAACGATTCCGAAGTACGTTCTACACCCCCTTCATCATGGACAGAGTGAGTGTACGGAGATCTTCGACATAACCGGAGTTCCTTCGATAATCAATTTCGACCTTCCCGGAAATCCTCTGACAACTTCCCCGTCAGACTTTCTTTACTTTTTCTTACAATGATCTTCGATTTCTAAGTCAATACATCCCCGTCCTTCACTTCGACAATGGACGTAAGTACACCTTTTATCTTTCGTATAGTTTATTTACGCACATAGTCTATTTCAAAAATTCACCTTAGACTTTTTGTGGTTGAGCTCATGAAATCGACAAATACGATTTTATCCTTTCTCTCTACCCGATTAAATGTATCTTTACACATTCAAAATTCGTTTTAAATCTCTTTTATAGTTCTTAAGTCCTAAACGACTCATTCCTAAACGAAACAAAAAGTAAGGTCAAGGAAATTCGTTTTCAGTTTCTTTAAGGAAGTTCCGTTCCTAATTTAGTCCTACATCCACCGAAGAATCTGTTGTTATACAAATTCTTATAATTCATGTAAAAGGGGTGTCACGAAAGTATCTTTATTCATTTTTACCGAACAGAATCTTTCTTTACACCCACACTGAAAACAAATTACCTCAACTAATATTTGACTATTAACGAAATGTTATAACACAACCAAAGACGGTATGTAGTTGTAGTTAGTGAGTATGTATACAGGGGAGAGAGAACTTGGAGGGAGGGTGAAGGGCGGGGTAGGGTGGAGAGATCCAACAGTGTCTCGTGACCCAAACTCGAGGGACACAGTCTATCGTTTAAGGGTAACCGATAGATAAAATATACCATTACCTATACAAAGTCACAATGAGAGAGTCCAGTAGAGTGGAGGGGAAGGGGATGACACAGATGTTCAGACAAGAGATATAGACGTAGGGGTAATGACGGGACGTTTTTCCAAGTAGTCATGGTAGAAAGATCTAACGTATATACATAATTACAGACCATGAACAAAAAGAGAAAGACTGACTGAAGTGAGACATATTATCCAAGTAAGTGGAGTAATCTTGACTGACTTTACACAAGGAAAAAATACCGACTCATTATAAGGTAGTATACACGATACGAATCAGAGAACCAACCCAGGTTGAGAGACTCCAGGGAACCATAGGGTGGTCCGAGGAGACAGGTACCTTAAAACGTCCGTTCTTATGACCTCACGCAACGGTAAAGAAGGAAGTCCCCTCAAAAAGATTAGGTCCCTAACTTGGACGTAGAGGGTATAACCGTCCGTCTAAGAAATGGGGATCCCGGTGGAATACATAGGGTTGAAGAAATAGATAAGTAGAAAGTCACCTGTAGATCCAACGAAGGTACAGGATCGATAATATTTATCAGGACACTACTCGTAACTCCATATACACAGAAAAAGTCAATACCTTTGGATATTACAAAATTTTCTTTATGGTAGTTGAACTTTTTTGTCTTGTTACGTTTGACCTGTCTCCAGAAATCTGGGGTTTGGATCGACCTTTGTATCCAATGGACCCGACGTTTGTATGCAATCAAAAATACCTTTTCCTTCCCATTGACCTTATTTCTAGGGGTATTCACCTCGTTCTCGACGTCTGTCAGAAATGGACCTTCGTCCGGACCTGAGGTTAGTTCCTTCTCACAGAGTGAGAGGAACCCGAAGGTATTGTCTTATAGTATTTAACTCACCGAATTAGTTGTCTTGAAAGAGTGTCAAGTTCCAGTTCCGGTTCCATACCCGTCTAAGTCGAGGACCATTCTCCGACGGAGAACTGACTGTCTCCCGGTAACAACACTAAAGTGTACTGTGTGTCTCTCTCTTTCTCTTTTACAGTCAATATAACTTAGGGTAGTGCTCTCGAGACCGGAATATCGACCCAACAGAGGGTTTCCGGNGTACAGGATCGATAATATTTATCAGGACACTACTCGTAACTCCATATACACAGAAAAAGTCAATACCTTTGGATATTACAAAATTTTCTTTATGCTAGTTGAACTTTTTTGTCTTGTTACGTTTGACCTGTCTCCAGAAATCTGGGGTTTGGATCGACCTTTGTATCCAATGGACCCGACGTTTGTATGTAATCAAAAATACCTTTTCCTTCCCATTGACCTTATTTCTAGGGGTATTCACCTGGTTCTCGACGTCTGTCAGAAATGGACCTTCGTCCGGACCTGAGGTTAGTTCCTTCTCACAGAGTGAGAGGAACCCGAAGGTATTGTCTTATAGTATTTAACTCACCGAATTAGTTGTCTTGAAAGAGTGTCAAGTTCCAGTTCCGGTTCCATACCCGTCTAAGTCGAGGACCATTCTCCGACGGAGAACTGACTGTCTCCCGGTAACAACACTAAAGTGTACTGTGTGTCTCTCTCTTTCTCTTTTACAGTCAATATAACTTAGGGTAGTGCTCTCGAGACCGGAATATCGACCCAACAGAGGGTTTCCGGGGTAGAGGTTTAAGGTAACGTAGTTCCCAATCCAGAAGTTGGATACTTACCCCGTATCCTCCCCCGTGTTAAGTCATCGTTGTTTACGGGTGACCTAAAGTCTTAAAGATACCTGGTTTCGGACGACACACGGAGGGTAAGAGAAGACAAACTTACCGTCATAGGAGATTTCAACAGAGACAGGGGTGTCACATACCGCCACAGGCTCCCCGTCTACAAGTGTCTTTCTTACCGTGACTCTTTGCCTTGGACCTGTGAATAGACGTGGACCTGAACTTCCTCTACTGTTTCAGAAATCCGGAGCTCCCGACTCTCAAAACTCTCTTCATCCTTAACTAAAACCTACACCCTCTTTACATTTAAAACATTATTTTTCCATCTAGTACTATTTAATTCCTACAGATGATAAATATAAAACGATAAAAGTAACACTCTACCCCAGATACAGAAGAAAACTTAGACTCCTCACAGAAACTGAGGTACTTATTGTCCTATTACCTTCACGGTCAAAGACTGAGTCCAACATTTTCTCACTATGGAATCGGGACGAAAATTTTGTGAACACGAATCTCGACTCAATGGTACGTTCTTCCACTTGATGGTACTGTAAATCACGTAAGGTGGTCCCTAGGATACGGAGGACGTTGTTACCCCGTCAGTACGGTTTGACTTTCACCACTGTGTCCAGAAGTCTATAAGATTTCGTGAGTACATACATTTTTCGTACAAATTTTAAAAGATCCAATAACAAGAGTTTCAAGTTGGAGGTAGGAGTAGTAGACTCCTTGAATTTAAGTCTAAAAACATAGGGTGAGACCTGGATAACTTAGTTTTTGAGTCCCCACTCTGGTTCTTTAGGAATAAAATAGTTCAGAAGACAACGGTCACGATATATTCAACTTCCTTCTAACAGATTATGGAATAGTTCTCTACGATTAATAGAAGCTTTTAACGTCACAAATACCACAATCCGACATAATATATTGTGTGTATATAACCGGACGAAAGCACAGGTAGATGAACTATTGAAATATCCGCATTCATTGACTTATAAAGTAATATTAGAGTTTACATTATTATAGACCCGTAAACTTATAAATTTATATATAACAAAATAATTCATTCAATAAAAATAAAGAAGAAGTCAAATATCAATCCATGTGTTACTAAAAATTTTTGACCTACTTCAGTATGACATGATAAATAGAATAAAATCCTATCTATAAGATATTAATAAATAAATCTTCTACCACCTTATAACCTATATTATCCTAATTCTTGGTGACAATATCCTCTAAGTACTGTTGGGTATTTCAATCACATCCCTTGTAACCTCTATGAGATCTAGTGGTTTTACTGGAGTCTTATATAGAGTTAGGGTCTAAAGACTACTATTGGGGACCCGGTCTTCTCGACTACTTCTTTGTAAACTGAGATCTCTCCCTATAAGTACGAAATGTCTGACTCGGTGGTCAGTATTGAACTTTTTTTTTTTGTTTTTAAAAATATCAACGAAGTCTCAAAATTTTGTTTTCTTTGTCTTGCAATGTTTATTCAAGTTCGAGAAAAAAAGAGAGACTTTAGGAGAAAAGAAGAGAGAATAGAAGAAAGAGATACCCTTTAATAATAATATTTAATCTACACATCAGTTTTACATACCAATATGAAAATATTGTATATAGTAAAGTCAAGTCAGCGAGTCAGTACAGACTGAGAAACAATGACGTACCTGACGTCGTGCGGTCCGAAGGGACAGGTAGTGATTGTGGGTCTCGAACGAGTTTGAGTACAGGTAGTTCAGCCACTACGGTAAGTTGGTAGAGTAGGAGACAGTAGGGGAAGTGGATGACGGAAGTCACAAAGGGTCGTAGTCCCAGAAAGGGTTACTCAGTTAAGAAGTGTAGTCCACCGGTTTCATAACCTCAAAGTTGAAGTCGTCGTCAGGAACGTTACTTATTAGTCCTGTCTAAAGGAAATCTTAACTGACCAACCTAGAGGAACGTCATGTTCCCTGAGAGTTCTCAGAAAAGGTTGTGGTGTCAAGTTTTCGTAGTTAAGAAACCGTGAGTCGAAAGAAAGGTCAGGTTGAGAGTGTAGGTATGTACTCTCGAAGTACACTAAAAATATAAATATAAATAAAAATATATATAAATATATATTTAAATATTTATATATAAATATTTATATAAATATAATATAATATAAATATACATTATATTAAATATATATTATATTATATAATATAAATATAATATAAATAAAAATATAAATATAAGGTCTCTATTGTAAGACGTCAAACGAGAATACAATACTTCCAAATGAGTCTTATAAATGTCTAAATCAGGTAAAAAAGTTCGAATACACATAATAAAGTAGGATGGTGAGATGGGGTCAAAAAGTTTGGAAGTGGAAAATTTTCCATTTATAGGAATTATATGTACGTACGTACGTGTGTGTGTGTGTATGTGCGTTGGGAATCATGTATACTTTTTTACGTACGTACACATATATACACATATATAGACATACAGGGTGAAGATCTAATCAGAAAATGTACAAAACCATTAGATAATAATAAAGTTTCTGATCTAAAAAAAACATTAGTAATGAAAAGAAAAACGAACTGACAAAAAATTATCAATCAAAGATAAGAGTAGAAATAATAACCGAAGAAGAAAGAAATAAAGGTAAAAGATAGAAGAAATAAAATACAGATTAAGTAAATAAATTTTAAAATGAAAAAGTTCTTTCCGTAAGATCCTTTATTGTAAGTTCAATGATGTAATCAAGGTAGTAACTTCAGAGCCTTGTAGACAAAATAACAATAGGTCAAATTTATAAAGTGTCAAAAATAACGCCAAAAGAGAAGTTAGGTAAAAAAATCCTCCTACATAATGTATAACCCGTTCCACGTAATTGTTACGTTATGACAAGAAGTCCTGAACAGATTATCTCGTAGAGTTGGTAGTTATCTAATGTCCTTTCAGTTACATGACTAAAGAAGTCGAGAACTGTGTCTGTTCACCTTGAACCTTCTCTATCGGAGTTCCATCATTTTAGTCCCTCGTGTCTTAAACACCAGATCACAATGTACACATAAATACAGTAACAAAAACGAAATATATAGAATTCTACTACAACACCTTCCGAATGGTTAATTACTGACTAATTAAAGGAATCACCTCATCTTTTACCGTTGGGTGCTGACTCGTATGCACACACGTGTACGTACGCGTGGACGTGTGCGTGTGCGTGTGTGTGTGTGTGTGTCTCAAAGGAATCACCCAATAAGGAAAATCAAAATACTCTAAGGTGAGATAGTAATAATTACTGAAAATAGAATTTAAGGGAATATAAACGATAAGTATAAAGATATGGTTGTAAGAAAACCATTTATAAAACAAGTCAGATATAAAAGTAGGTAAACAAAAGTCAAATGAACATATTACAACGAAAATCACACAATAAATAATAAGTTTGGTCTTGAAAACTCTCATACACTTTCACTTTAAGCGAGTCAACACAGACTGAGAAACGTTGGGATACCTGATATATCAGGTACCTTAAGAGATCCGGTCTTATGACCTCACCCACCAGAAAGGGAAGAGGTCCCCTAGAAGGGTTGGGTCCCTAGTTTGGGTCCAGAGGACGTAACGTCCACCTAAGAAATAGTCGACTCTGTGTTCCCTTCCTACGATAATTATTAATTCGATCCTGTCGATCCACTTTAGATACTACCAAGACTCGTTTGACCCTACACACTTGAATGCAAAATTTGTCTTATATTGGTCTAAAATGTATATAAGTTAATACTGTAAGACGGAAAATCCCTTCTAAATTACGTAAATATAAAAAATATTAATAACGGTATAAACCTATCAACAATATTGAATTAAACATAAAATCCATATTAATAACTTCACATGTTAAGACATTACTAAGGAAGGGAGGAAAGGGCGAGGGGTGGGAGTTGGTTGAAATGAGGAAAAAAGAAAAGATAAAACTGTTCTAAAGAAAGCAGAAGACTCTCATGAATAAAATGAGTTGAAAATTTTACTACCAAATAGAATTTAAAATTGAACGTATAAATCGACTTTCTACAAGTAACAAGTCATAGAAATACGGAGAGAGGACATCTTATGGATATATTATGTTCCAAGAATCTTTTTAAATTGACACTAAATAGAGTACAATAACAATAGACCATAAAATTAAGGTTGAATTTTTTTATAACGGAGAGGTAAAGTAGTACTTGTATAAAATACCGGGTATGAATAAATATACATGGTTGTTCGAAATCGTACAGAAATAAAGAAGGTAAGAAACAAAAAGACCAAAGTCAAATAAAGAACAACTTAGTGGACAAATTCATACAAAAAATTGTTTCCGGATGGTTTAGTATTTGAGAAGTAGATACATATAAACTTTTACAGACCTAAAATAAAATGTTTCATTCGTAATGTTAAAAATTAGTTAAAGTATTTACTCCTCTGACTCGGTGACTAACCTATTTATGTAAAAAGTCTGACCTTTTAAGAATTTTCGATGGTTGTTACTTACGGTCGTATTATCTTGTCATATGTAACTCCCTTTTATCGACGAAGAGATTTTAAGATAGGAATAGACTGTAGGTGATTACGTTTTATACAATAGATTAATAGAATAAAAGACACTATTACTTGGAGTAACCATTAATTTTATTAATTTAATTTTATTTATTTAATTAAAAACTATTTAATTAATAAACTATAAAACGAATAAGTAAAACTATCCAGACCCATACATGAAGAAAAAGAATAGGACGAGTACTGAACCACTTGAAGAAGTTCAACCCTCAGTAAGAAGAGGTAGAGAGACCTGGTGCTCGTGAAAAGAGATTAAGACAAAGGAGGAAGTAATCGAGAAGGACGATCCGGGGACCTGGCAGGAATACAGAGATATATAACTTAAGACCCTTTACAGGAACCTAGTCAGAAACTGAAAAAAAGTGAAGACAAAAGGACCACAGATAAGAACACGAGGTGAGTGAGTTACTATAAAAAACAAAGTTAAAATACTTACACAAACGAGCATCCAATTGAGAAGTCCACACTCAACGAGTTTGGGAAGTGTAAGGGTTCTTTCCGGACTGAAGTCTTGACCGAGAACCTGTCGAGGACCTTCAACTCGAGAAAACTCAGAACCTTATAAGAAAGACTATTCTCGTGAAAACACCAGAACCCGGTGTGTCATGGTTAAATTACCTATCAAATACGATTACTTATATTAAAAACCATTTAGTATAAGAGTCAAAATAAAAAAAAGGAGACGCCTTGACCTCAGACTCTTCGATTCAGGACGTCAACGGACGTACTAACTATGGGTTATTTTTAGGACTTGTGCCCCGAGTCCCCTCGAAGTCCATACGGTAGTGTGTAGTGACAACCATATTAATTCACTTAGACACCCTGAGACGACCTTCTCCTGCAGACCTCCGAACTCAGACCACAGAGGACCTGCAGTGAGAACCACGGAATGACTAAATTTAGATAGGAAAACGTTATTTTTTTTGGGGGACACTGATGCTTATATTGTCGAAAAGGGTCAAGATACTCAAGAAGTACACTTTGTAGTTTGGATTCTCACCAGAACTCCTCAGGACTGTGTGTTTTATTTGTCAACTGTGAATTTGTTACACCCCCAATTCCCCTACTGGGAACTTCGTCAACCTTTAAGTGTAATATCGAATATTAGTTGGGTGGAATAGGGGTCAAGGATACATAGGTCCCAAGACGTAGACGTCGTGTAGGTTGGTTGACGTATATAGTGACTTTTTTGAGTGTATATTCACTTAAGTTTAGATAGAACAAGATGTCAGTGACACAAAGGGGAGGGTTTATAAGGTCAAATCAGTAAAAGTTTATCAGAAAAAAGTGAGAGGATACGTCTTTTGTAAGACAAGGAATTAAAACGTTTCATAAAATTTGTATGAATAAACTTCTAAGAAAGACTAAAAGTTTTTACTGAAAAACAGAAAACCCACGTTTTAAAGGAAGAACGGCTCGGATGACTACGAGAGGGTGTAAAAGGATCTTACGTCCGTACATTGTCAGTCGGTGTTGGAGTCGAGGTCAACTAAGGTACCCGTGACAAGGAATCTTAGATTAAAGATTCCCCATCTAAATTTAAATGGATGTAATCTAAGGGTACTCAAGGAGACTAAAACCTGGTCAAAAGTATTAAAAGACAAATCACATTTAATCTAAATTTATGTATTTCTTATTCTGACTCCAAGACTATAGAAAATAAGAATTAAAAAGTTTGTAAATTTTTAATAAATTATGCAGAAATAAAGACCGGTACGACCCACAAGTAACGAACAGACACGTCCGAAAGAGACGAACACCGCTCGACGACAAGTAACGTCACACACCCTAAGAGTAACGTCACCGAAGAGAGAAACGTCTGTGTCCGAGATCCACGTGCACGAAGTCATCAACGTCGAGTGTCCGAGATCTCACTCCCGGATCATCAACACCACGTACGCGAGTCAACGAGACTCCGTGCACCTTGGGAGGGTCTAGTCCCCACCTTCAACCCAGAGGATGTGACCGTACACCTAAGGAGTCGGTGAAACGGTGGTCCCTGCAGGGACTATAGGTAAATAATTTTAGAAAAGGGGATAAATGACGAGACGTAAAGTCGTTTGTAAGAATGACGAAAAGGTCCGATCACCCATCGTAAATTTCAAAAAAGGATTAGAACAAAGTACCCAAATTATTTTCCTCCCTTCCCTACATATTTTAAAACAGTGAAGGAGGATACAAGTTAGTGTGATAAAATCACAAATTACATAACTTTATTAAGAAAGCATTCAGTAAAATAGGATACAAGTTGACAGAACTTAGGGATCTAATCAATGAACAGGTTACATAAACATTTTATTTAACAAACACTAAGTGAAACTTAAAAGGATATAATAGACTTACCGTAAAAAATCACGGTCAAAAGGAAGGAAAGAGGAAAAACAACTTTTGACAACTGTATATGTCCAAAATATATACTATAATACGTACGTATCCACCCTGAGGAAACACACATCTTAGTCCTCTCAGTCTCAATAGTTCTTCTGTGGTTATACGACAAAAGACCCCTCTGGTGAGAACTTTACTGAAAACAGATAGAATGAAATAAGACTTAGGTCCCGATTTAGAATAAAAATATTCTTAAGAAATAAGTATCGGGTCAATCTTTATATTTCTCTCATGACAAATGATCTCAGGTTTCTTAAACATACGGATTAGGGAGTTCTTACACTTATCAATTAATATTTATACCAACGTCTACTCTTCATGTCTACACTGTCTCGTTAAATTTTTCCCTTTCTATAATCAGTTTCTTTTCTTACTTCTTTACCTATTTTACAATTATTTAAGAAATATAGTCAATGATATCTCTTACTATCCATCCGTCTTTAAGTCATCTGAAGGACCTTTCCTATAGTCTTTAAGAATATGTCGTTCGTTTTCCTTCAATGTTACGGACTTGTGACGTTTTTGAGATTCGTCACCGTACCAAAGTCTCGAAATTAACTTCCCTACTTGTTATATTCGTCTAGAAATCTTTATTTAGATATTGAAGTACTTCTTCTTTTTATATTTACTTTTCATGTTTACAAATAAAAACGACTCTAAAATTCTCCGAAGTCATGATAAATCAAATTTTAAATGATACTCCTTGTTCATATAAAATCTCACAAAAAGACATTTATGTGGTAAAAGGTCAAGAACGTGGGAAAAATACCCACTATCGTCAATAGAATAATAGAAAGTTCGTACACTTTTATTTCCTTTCTTTATAATCATTCTGAACAGTTATCTTGTAACTGTATTACACAAATAAAAAGATGGACTTTCTCATCTACAGGGTTCAAACACCTACACACCGACACTTTTTTTTTTTTGTTTTTGTGGAATTTTTGTATCGAGTAAAGAACTCAACAAAGATTTTACGATACGAATTGATAAATAGGTTACCAAAACGATTGGTCTAGAAATGATTACTTATACCACACTTTAATCATCTTTGGTAATCCACTTTCCTTCTAGTATTGGAACCTTTTATCTTTAATTTTAAATGTATACATATAATGTCTTTTTTTTATGTATCGAAAGAAAGTAACCGATAAAAGGGTACAACTGGTTGTGGACGTAAAACAAGGATAAACGAGATGCAAAAAGGACATTCGTATAAAGGTCGCGAAGAACAACAGTAAGTCAGTGATTCAACACAGGTTGAGAAACACTGGGGTACCTGACGTCGTGAGGTCCGAAGGGACAAGAGGTGATAGAGGACCTCAAACGAGTTTGAGTACAGGTGACTCAGCCACTACGGTAGGTTGGCAGAGTAGGAGACAACGGGGGAAAGGAGGACGGGAGTTAGGAAGAGTCGGAGTTTTAGAAAAGGTTACTCAACTGAGGAGTGTAGTCCTCCAGTTTTATAACCTCGAAGTCGCAGTCAGGAAGGTTACCTATCAGCCCCAACCAAAGGAAATCACCATCATCATCACAGTCAAAAAGTCAGCACAGGCTGAGAAACACTGGGGTACCTGACACCGGGAGGTCAGAGGAGACAGGTACCCTAAGAGGTCCGTTTTTATGACCTCACCTAACGGTAAGGGAAGAGGTCTCCTAGAAAGTTGGGTCCCTACCTTGGGCCCAGAGGAGGTAACGTCCGTCTAAGAATGGCAGACTCGATGTCCCTTCTTCTAGGAAATCCTAAAGGAAACTTCTTCACTTCACTTCAGCGAGTCAGTACAGACTGAGAAACGCTGTGGTACTTGATATCGGATGGTCCGAAGAGGCAGGTACCCTAAAAGGTCAGTTCTCATGACCTCACCTAACGTCCTAATAGGATAAATTAAGACGGTAAATGGACCAAGGAAGTTTACAGGAAATGATTAAATAATACATTGAGGCCGTCTAGAGTAGTAGAATAACAAACATGGAAAGAGTTAAATATTATGACATTTTCTGAAACAGAAAATAACTTATACAAATGAACGTATGGTTCTAAGACAAGATCGAAGGGACTACAGTCAGTAAAGAGAAGGAGAATTCGGGAGAAATGGATGAAAGACCTTCTTTTAGTAACTTTATTTTAATTTCTATTATTCTCTGTAGATTAACCTAGTATACTTAGATATATATACTAGTTTAACGTATCTTGATTTATGTGTATATATACGTTTGGACACTTATAAAATATTCACATAACTAAATATTCCACTCCTAATATAGTAAAACTGAAAGGACCCATACTATAACACGATATCAATATGTTGATGTCGAGATCATACCGATATCAATGGAAACCTCCTGTGATCATCTTAGGACATAAAAAAGAATTTTGACGTACACATACGTACTCACGATTCAACGAAGTCAATACATGTTGAGACACTAGGGTACCTGACATTGGACGGTCCGAGGAGACAGGTACCCAAAAGGGTCCCTTCTGATGAGTTCACCCAACGGTACAGGAGGAAGTCCTCTAGAAGGACTGGGTCTCTAACTTGAGTACAGAGAATACAGAAGACGTAACCGTATACCCAAGAAATGGTGATCGTGGTGGACCCTTCGGGGGAATATTGACGTATACTCAGATATTAATAAAGAAAAAAAAATTAAAAATAAAAATGAAATAAAATGAAACGTTATGACATAACCAAAACGGTATGTAACTTTTCTTTTTAAAAAAGTTTTTCCGTGTATTCATCTTTGTACTAACTCATAAAACTCAAAGTGGAACAAAGAAGATGACAATCATTAAACCCGTTCCAGTGTTTATTAGTAGATCGTGAAGTACCGGGGTGTACAAAACTCATCTCGTTTAATTTACAATATACGTATAAAAAGTTAGTAAACAATTAAGTAAAACAATCAGTCGTTTAGAAATAGTTTGTCGATAATACTTGGTTCGTGAGAACATCCGTGACCTCAATTGTACGTTATTTTAAAAAGAACCTAAATTACTTTACATAAAAGGACTTACTCCTCATAAACACCAAATGATGCTTCTCAAAGACTCAAATATTAAAGACAACCGAGTATAAAAGTTCGACGAAGTAACCATAGAAGAATCAAAAACGGTACTATGTACACTCACATAGTGTACCTCACCTGAGGTCAAGAAAGAAAATAGACTTCAGTAACAAAAGTCCATTTCTTTAGAGGTCGAATTTTTATTCACAACTTTGGGGTTCCACAGTCTTCCACTTTCTTGTACCGATCGATAGAACACTATCTCGGTGTCATGACTACTTGGTCGTCTTTACAAGGTAAACTTTTCCGGACATTATTTGGTTCACTGAATGGAGTGTCAACCTGACCTCTAGAAGTTTGTTTCGACACATCGATTTGGTGTTAACTATTCTCTACCTTAAAGAGAATTAAGAATTCTCTAGTGTTTGAGACAGAGACAAGGATTTACGAGAGTGACAAAGTAGGGACCTATATAGGCTGATATACAATTTGAATTTGACCTAGTACCCTTTATCAAAATTAGGACAAAAATAGAGTCACCACATGAACCCCCTTATTTTTCTTTCCTTTTACAGTTTTATCGAAAAGAGATTGACTTCTTTAACTGAACATAAAGGTACACACACCCGTACAGAGTACTTTACTCTTTGATTTCGAAGTTTTTAATATCATACCAAGGTCAACACCGTTACTAAGACGAGAAACAATAAAGTCTAAAAAAGAAAAGTAATGTTCTTTACTCGACCTGAAACAAAAGGAACAAAAAAAAAAAATTGAAGAAGGAACATCTCATAAAAACGACACTATTGTAACGATTGAAATGTTTGTAACCCGGTAGTTTTTATACCCTAAAACGTATACGATCTCTTCCGTTCTTTACTGTAAACTACCTTTGAGATGCTCAGAGTAAGTAATCTTAAAAGAAAGAATTAGTGATACTTCCTGATACTCTAAACGCTATAGAGGAGTTCAGAGTATAGGAGGCACAGAGGGAATGAAGATGTCCTTGACATCTGATCAACAAGTACGACTTATGCAGAGTACAGTCCTCGACTGGACGAGATTGTACGTATCGGCACTGAGACTGGAGTTCAGAATAAGGAGGTGAGACAGTAAAATAAGGTAAAATGTTTGGAAGATTAACCCGAGGAAGGAAACAAAGGGGATGTCCTAACGTACAAGTCAAACTTAAAAAAAATTTTGACTAAAGTAGTTTTTAAAGGAAAACAGAAAGTTCCTTTGAGAGGGATATCTAGGTTTTGTGACGTTTTAATGAATCAGACCACCCCTTTCTGTATATTCCCCAACCTAGTCACCGTGATCCTTAAGTGTCAAAAATCAGAGTCACCATAGGAATTGTGATTTGAGAAAATGAAGTGAACAGACATAAGTGTTGAAAACTTAAGAGGCCAGAAGGACTTTCACTAAACTGCTCCTGACGACGGGAATTCTGATACAAATAAACTACCCACCTATACCGTATAGAGGTGTAAAACACTCTTACATAGAGCTTTCGACGAAACCTTTCTTTTATATCATTCTTTAGCAAGACAAAGGTTTTTTCGGGTAGACATTGGACACCAAGAGGAGGAGACAGGGAGTTGAGGACTGACGTAAATGTTGGCTCGAAACTTCTTGGTCGACGACTTTCACTATTTAGTCGTCGACTTTTACTACTTACTCTCTGAGTAACATCGTGTTTCACTTTATATCCACGAAAAGTTGTTACAATCTAACCAATGACCTGTACCCTTTCTGACCACTGATGACCAGTTTACATACTTATATATATGATATCATCGTTAATATGAATGATAAACTTAAGATAAACTTTAGGAGAATAATGATCTTGTAGTCCATAAAATAAAACTCCTCGTGATGATTGTTATTTAGTCTTGGTTGTAAATACCTCACGGTTAATTCACGGTTCGGTTCACGATCCGACCCCTCGTAATCGAAACTTTACGAATCAACACTAGAGGTTCGTGGTGAATGCCTTTTAATACTAGACGAAAGATTTAATGACGTGTTAGAAATCTATGTTGTCCGTAAGACTTAAAATTTTAGATAAACATTATAACGATCACACCAAATACGAATGAGTTTACCTTATAAAAAGTGGAACAAGGAAAGGTTTACGATGAATGTGTGGACAGTAAGTTCCGAGAAAAGTGAGACTAAAACTAAATAAGTTAAACGGTCACAAGGGACCAATGATCAGGTACATTACCAGACAAGTAAACATGTATTTGTAAATATGTTCTACCTTTTCAACTTCATTAAATTTAAATCAGGTAATAAAAAAAAAGGTTACACTTAACACAGTCATATGATGAAGTCACTCTCCAATAAGTAACCAAATGAGAGACGAAAAAATACCAAAGGTCCGTACAAATTATAGACACTAATTGACTTAAAAAGTCCAATTGTAGACGTAAATTAGTGTTCAATAATGGGCAAAGGATCTGACCAGTCACATTGTAAAGTTAGTGAGAAAGGAAGAAAGAGGTGGGCACATCATTTTCTAAGTTTCAGTGAATATGAAAGAGAGAAAGTGTCGGTATATCAACGTGAATTTATTATAAATTCTTTCAATATAAAGAAAACTTCACCAGTGTCCTTCGTATACGAATCACATATATTTGTCTCTCTCTCAACTCCGTGACTAAAACCTTCCGAACCGACTAAATGTCTTGAGAACATAGATGTATCTTTGTAAAAAGGAGTCTCTCTTTACTTTCCGAGAAACCCGAGGTTATGGATGTCTCGAGGACATATTACCGTAACTTTGAGTTTCTCGTCAGAAGAAAGTCAAAGTGAAACGGGATATAAAAACCACATCGAGTTGTTTGAAGACTCTCCAGAGACAAATTCGAATTTGTCAGGAACAGAGTGAAGGGGTTAAGAAATTGAAAAGTTTCAGTAAGCTAGTACCTCTTATTTTGGAATTCCTAATCAGTATGAAGTCCACTTCCCCCTTTACCGAAGTAATGTCAATAAAATAAGGGATGATGGAGTGGTGACTTGTGCTAGTAAGTTTCACTAAGAAGGGAAAAAGAGACTCAAGAGGTCTTTGGATAGTATTTATTATGTCAAATTCCTTCTTTTTATATAATTTCGTCTTGTTGATTTGTACACCATTACAGACCGATGATAAAAACCGTTTTGAACTGGATTGAGTCCTTAAACGGAGAGAAGGTTTTAAAACAAAAACGAGCCCTCCGACTCATCCCCATTTTCTCGTCGGGACGACCCTAAAATTAACTAACTTTCGATCCTACCCTTGTTATCAGAGGTAACAAAAGTTCATGCCTACCATGACCTGATACTAATTTTTAATACTTCCCTTAGACTTTTAAAGTAAGTAAATAGACCAACTTATGAAGAGATTCCCGAAGGGACCACCGAGTCGACCATTTCTTAGACGGATGTTTCGTCCTTTGAAGGACGTCACGTCCTCTGGACCCAACCTAGGGACCCAACCTTTCTAGAGGACTTCTTCCTTTACCGTTGGGTGAAGTCATAAGAACGGACCTCTTAGGGTACCTGTCTCCTCGGACTGTCCCATGTATATCAGGTACCCAACGTTTCTCAGCCTACGTTGACTCACTGATTGTAGATGAATAAATGTGTTCAGATTCAATAAGACTGTGTAAATTACTACTCGTACCAGTGACAATAAGATCCTCCAAAAATCCCGGTCATATACATTTTCTCGTGTATTGCTGACTTTAATTAGGGGATTAATTATCAGTTTATCTTTGGAGTAATGGAAAGAATTGAGTGAATTTTTGTTGTCTTTAGTAACACACGGATGATACACGTTCGGGAAACAACGGAACTTCAGTCCTCACTGAAGAACAAGTAGTAAAATGGCAGTTACAGTTGATGTGACGACTAGCCATCTATGGGTTTCAAGTCTACTCTGACTTACCACAAACCCCGGACAATTGTTTCTTAGAGATTTGACAAAGGCAAAATCCAATGGTTAAACACAGTAGCACAAATCACTACGTAAAGGAGGACAGTCAAGTCACGAGTAGTGGAAGTTAGGACGCACCTTTGTTTTGTTTTGTTTTTTCCTGCATCCAATTCAAGAGTCATAGTGGTGAAAAACAAAAGAACTTAGGGTCGGAAGTAAAAAGTACTGGACACAGGAATGGGTCAAGTTCATTGACGAGAGACGGAAAGTTCCAAGTTCACCGACACTTACCATACACCTTTCTTACAGTTGTAAGTGGTCCGTCCCCCCGATCACCACGGAGTCCCCTAGAACCTCTCGTTCACCCCTACTTAAAACGTAACTCCAATATACCTTCAGGACCTCGTGTCTTTCACACACCTTACTCCCTGGACCTCTTAAGTAGGACACAAACCACTTCCTTCCTTATCCCGCACCTAAACGTTAATGTACCTACATCTTGTGATCTCGACTAAGAGGTCCTCGACTTAGATTCGGGAAGATCAGGTACACTGGGTCTTCGTCCTCTGGAAGGCCCTTCTTTTCGGGTCCCACCAAGAAAGACACTGGTAAATTAGTGGACTTTGGTGCACTTGGTCCTAGTGTGCATCTCAACTGAAGACGCAGGAACACCTGTACGAGAAGTAAGTACATACGAAGGGGTCACTTAAGTTTATGTCCGAGTCTAGAAGAAGTTGGATCCTAAGATCCCTCATTGATGGTTACTTCAGTCCGAACCTAAAATCTTTATTTTGGTTGGGGACTGGATTATTATCTAGTAAAGTCACCGTTGCCTTTTGTGGAGAACGAGGATAAAATTAAACAAGAACATGAAGGGGTTGTTTTAAGGGGCTCGACGTAATAATCTCTTTATGTTTAGTTTTGATATTACTCTATAGTGGAGTGTGGTCAGTCTTACTGGTAATAGTTTTTCAGATGTTTGTTATTTACGACCTCTCCCACACCTCTTTTCCTTTGGGAGAACATGACGACCACCCTTACATTAAACTATGTCGGTGATACCTTCTGTCATACCTCTAAGAAACTTTTTGATCCTTATTTTGGTGATATACTGGGTCGTCAGGATGAAGATCCGTATATGGGACTCCTTTGGTTTTAACTTTTTCTTTGTACATGGGGTCACAAGTAACGTCGTGATAAAAGTTATCGATCTTGTACCTTCGTTGGGTCTACGGGTAACTGTGTACTTACCTATTTCTTCGACACCATGTATAAACGTTACCTTATAATGAGTCGGAATTTTTCCTTGTGTAAACTCAGTCAAGATTACTCCATCTACTCGGATAATATGTCTCACTTCATTCAGTCTTTCTCTTTCTATTTATAGTACATGATTATGTAAATATACCTTAGATCTTTCTACCATGACTACTTTAACAAACGTCGTTACCTCTTTGTCTATATCTCTTGTCTGAATACCTGGACCCCCTTCCTCCCATCCTTCCTCTCCCACTCTACATACCTCTCTCATTGTACCTTTGAATGTAACGGTATATATTTTATCCATCGGTTACCCTTAAACGATATACTGAGTCCCTTGAGTTTGTCCCCGAGACACTGGACCTCCCCACCCTATCCTTCCCTATACCCTCCCTACAAGTTCTCCCTCCCCTGTAAACATATAGATACCGACTAAGTACAACTACAAACCGTCTTTAGTTTTTTTTAAGACATTTCGTTAATAGGAAGTTAATTTTTTATTTATTTAATTCTTTTCTTTTCAGGTCGAGATATATCTACTTTGACTTTTTTTTTTTTTTTCACTTTTATGCTAGTACTTTTTTGTTTAAGGGACTCGGGCAGAGACGTGTCTGTACAGTATAAAAGTAACTATCCTTTGTGTTAGTAGGAGAATTGGTAATCTTTTACATATGTCTTTGAATGTATAAGAAGATCGAAGCAAGGATAGACAAGGGACAAGTACATAAGACAGTAGGGGAATACGAGTACACAGGAGATCCCGTGAATAAAATTTTCTTGAAGAGAGATTTGACAATGAACGTATCAGACGGGAGGATAAAAAGACAGAGGACTTCGAGACCAGGTCTGGACGACGTAGGTGTATAACTCGTTTATAAAGGAAGAATTAGAGGTCGTCGGACTGAAGGTAGGGAGACGTAACATAATAACCGTGATGACGATAAAAAGGGAAATGACTCCTGATTGTCACCAGGTCCACAACACCAATGTATAGTATAGAGTGATAAATTAGTGAATTTTCTATCGAGATCCCCCAGTCACGATCGTTGATCCATATCTCTAATTAAATCATTTACCTTATTCCTCCTTAATCGAGACCATATTAACATTATGGTTACAGAAATTTACGGATTTTCCGGTGAAAATACATAAATGGAAAGAAGATGAGAAATACAGGGAGTTAGGTTGTGACAGATTTTCTTGAAAGACAGTACTATCTAATGAATTAAGATATAGACGTGATAAAAGAATGCCTTCAGTAAACGGTGCACACCACCATTTGGTAAACTTTACACTGATTATGTTGACTCCTTGATGTAAAATTTAAAATAAATTTAAATTTATCCGTGTACATCGATCACCGGTGGGAGAACCTGTCGTGTAGAAGTTAAGAAGTTACAGTAATCTGGAACAGTTCTTGAAGAAGACACATGTGAAACGAAAAGGAGTTAACGTCCCTAGTACTAGAGTACCAATAAACAACAAAAGATGAGAGAACACCCCAAGAAAGGTAGGAAGTCAAAGGATATATACCCAACAAGTTATTAAAGAATTCTACTTACTGGTTTTAAAAAAGAAAGTCATTGCTAAGAATCTAATAAACTCTGTTAAAAGTCCCAAACATGACTTGTAACGATGAACCTACATAGTGACAGAGGTTCATACACTGTTTTTGTCCTTATTAGAAGGAAAAGTTTCAACAAACATTGTATCAGGGACAAAAATAAGTTTAGGAAGTCTAAATTTTGAAGATTAAGAAGAACCCATAGTAAAAATAAACTGGGACACACTTTAGTAAACGGTTTGAAGTAACTAAGACAGAACGTTTGTAGAGTTCAAATAAGGATGGAGAAAGGGTCGACGTCAAAGTAAAGACTCTAAGTTGATATTTCCGAGAGTCTTACTAAAGGGCCCTTATAATATTATTAAGAGATTTACCGGAGAGACGTAGGTCAGAAGTAACTAAGTTATATAGGAGAGATGACGATAGTTTAATTAGTAAAACTTCAGAACGAGACTTGTCAGTAAAAGTACGAACATTTTGAAACTCCCGAAGACTAAATCAGGTCAATTTAGAGTACGTAAAGTAAGACCTAAAACCGAGGTAATAAGAGAGTCAAAAGTGTAGATAAAGTAGAAGGGGTACCTTCGAAGGATCAGAAAAACCAATCTTTTTCGTAGAGAAGAAAGAAGTATAGAGTATCATTATAACGAAAGACAGAACGACATAAAAATAAATGTACATGTAGAACGTTGAAGGTAATCGAGGAATTCACGTCTTGTCACAAAATAAACGTAGACATTAGGGGTATTATAGATTTTACTATACTACTGAAGGTTTAGTACCTTAAATATATGAAAATTAAGTCAACAATTGAAAAATTTTAAAACTAAAAAAAATGAAGAAAGTATGGTCTATGAGGAATTAGAAACGACTTATGTTCCACTTTTTCCTGGATGAAGAGACAACATAAAGTTTCATATCATTCTTTCTGTAAGATTTTTAATAAAATTTTACTTCACGATATGTATATCGTAATTTAAATACAATTATACAAGATCCATATCAGACCGTATTTCCTTTCTCATTAGTTTAGACTTACCCACTGAATTCCTTTAAAATCGTGTGGTTCTATTGAACTCTCTAGATCTACAATTTCAGGAACTTCCGTCTTAAATGGGTTTTCACACTTCTACCGTCTCGTGGGTTCCTCGTACCTTTGAAACTCGTGACTGGATCTCCATACTTTACCATACTGTAAATAACCTTTTAATGTTCGCCAAGACTCACAGATCTTGTGTTCCATTAATTATGTATTTCTTCAATCTCCTCTTCTTTCCCTTCTACATCTTTAAATTCCAAATTGAACGTCGTATGTTCTTATTAGAACATACAGTAGGACTCTTGAACGTTGAAAGATGACCTCCCCTCGGTAATCTTCAAAATCGATCCCCTTTATTGTAAAAATCTAAACAAAAAGTCTTTAAAGAAAGACCCTCCTCTTACCTTCCTAAGTCATAATCTTCGTCGTCCCACCAAGTTCTTCAACAACACTATGACGTCCGTTCTCTCTCTTTCGGGATTTAATTCCAGTACCGTCTCTCCTACTCCTATTTCTTAGGTTATTTACTAACCACCTACTTCCCATTACCTTAATTACTTCTCTTGTATAAGATTGTTCTTTTAGAAAACCGTTCGTTCCCATACTTGAGTAAGTAAGGAATTTCAAAACCTGAACGAGTTGAATACCCAAAAGATCTGGTAGGTCCGACTTCACAGGTACTCCGTCGATTTGTTTCTTCATACCCACAGTCCTCTTGGTAGACTGTACCTCTACATTAAACTTAAATAGTCGAAAATCCACTCTTATATTTGCAAAAAGGTTTAAGACGAAACCCTATCCTACGTTACTGTTTATTGGGATTGTAGAGTCACTAAACAGTATAAAAAAGGCACCACACTTCTTTTTCTAAGTATAAATTTCTTTGATTAAAGTAGAGACGACTAGATCCGATTTATTCTTTCCTTCCCTATTTAAAAAAAAATTTGTAAATACATAAATAAACTGACGTAACCCAGAATCAACGCAACGTTCCCGAGAGAGGACAACACCACGTGTCCGAAATCTCACCTCTCGAGTCATCAACGTGCACTCGGACCAACGGGGCCCCGTACACCCTACAATCAAAGGACTGGTTCCTAGTTCGGGAGTAGACCATGTAACCTACCCCCTAAGAGTTGTAAACCTAGTGTCCCTTCAGAGTCCTTCCCTCGCAAAACTTCCTTCTGTCGATAACATTATAAATAATCTGATTGGTTTTATTTACGATTAGAAAATTTTAATACTCAACTTTTAACTCCTGTTAAACACAGTCACTCATAGGCTTCTTATTACATAATTTTTTTTTTACTACTAAAACCTTGTACAAATTGTTTTTTGTCTTATTCTAGAAAACCGTAGAATGAGGACTGACATTAAGATAACACATCTACAACACATCGGGGTTTGAGAAGAACAAAATAAGAATCCTTTAACTCAGAAACGTCTGTTTTTAATTTTAATTCTACCCATGTCAGAAAGATCGACACTAAAGGACTCGAGAATACAAGAAAATTTAAAATTACAACTCTAAATGAATAGGAGTTTTTATGAAAAGTTTTTGGGAATCTGACTCTTTTGTAAACGTAGTAAAGGGAGGTCACATAAAAAATATAAATACGGGGGTCACTCGGGGGATAAGTAAGAATGTTCGTATGAATTTTCAAATCATGAAAGAACAAGTTCCGACAAGTTCAAAGAACTATATTGAAGTAAGGTATTAATTTCACATATCGTGACGACATAGAATACTTCATAAACTGAAAAAGACGATTGTTTACATAGGACATTCACCAAACTAATAAAAGGGTATAGACAAATAGAAAAAAGAAAAGAAGAAAATATGACTTAGACTACACTGGAGATCGTTAAACAACTCTCTTTGTATGGGTTACTACCTACTTAATGTCAGAGTGAAAGTTAAGACCCCTTTTCCTTCGTCTTAAAAAAAAAAAAAAAAACTCTGCCTGGTAACCGGGACTTTACGAAAGGGAACTGGTAAGGGTCTCCGACTCTGACGACCGGAGTCCCTGTGTCTCCTTCTGGGTAGACAAAAGAGTCCGAGACGAGACCCCTCTCTACCCTTCTTTAGAAACACTTTAGAGGTCCCTGACCACTCCTAACAACTCTGTACAAATATCAAATCCAGACGTTTCTTAGTAGGTACTGATAATTCTACTCTGTAAAATCAGATAAATTTATAAAAGTCTCTGGTAAAGTAATGACGTCATCAAGTATTTTTTTTCTATTACGTTACCAGAAAAGGAAAAATACAAGGAAGATATTAACTAGATACTTAAAATACCTCTGTAAGTTTTATTATTTCCGACCTTTAGTAAATCTTTGTGTGTCTAAATGTATATATAGTAAAATTAGATATTACTGAACTTTCACCTCAAAATTATATTTACTGGTAGTAACATAATCAGTCATAAGTCACACGATACGTGGAACATTTGAAGAGATATTATAAGGGAATACTGATAGTTTACATAGATACGTAATTTAAGAATTTTAATAAAAAATTTAAATGAAAATAAATTGAAATAAAATATAGTAGGACATGGTGTAGTATTAGTATAAAGAGCGTAAAGGACTCAACGAGAATAGTCAAAATCTTAGGTAATGAAATGACTCACCTCGAGTTTAATTCAATAAGACGATAGAACACCAACGTTGAACTTTATCGTTTTCGATATAAGTTTTCAATCTGAAGTTCAAATAGATAACTCTATCCTTTTTTTTTTAGTCTAACGACTCTTTCCCGATTCAGGGGACTCTCTTGTGAACTTAGTTTTAAAGTTATCAATATAGTGAAAAGGAGTCACGGATCCGTCTGAGACCTTCGTTCACAGTGTGACGTTTCGCCGATCTGTACCTGAGTCCCGACCTCTCGCTGAATCGTAGTACCAACTTTAATAGGGAATCACCACGATTTCTTAATTTCTAGGAGGATTAATGGTGGGTCTTTGAGTCCAAGACTCCTGAGTTTTGTTTACGAAAAGATTCTCTCTTTAATTAAACGACGTCCAGATGATTTAAAGGAAAAGGAAAAGTGTGAGTTCGGGTCCAATCTCCTCCTGAGAGATCTATATTTGGCGTTTCTTACCTTCCTGAGGTCGGAACACCTCTAAACAGTCATATAGAACCAAATAAAACCCAGGTCATCACTAAGACCCGTCCTTCTCTCCCACCCTTCTCTGTTTTCGTGTCAAAATCCACAAAGGTCTCCACACCAAGACGACCAGGGGAATGGGGGTAGTGGTTCGGGACACTCAGACAAGGACCCGAACGAGGGTACAAACCCGACTCTTTTACGTTCCCGAACCGATGAACGACGATGGAAGTAGGAGGACGATGGTAGGATGGAAATTGGAGGCAGACTACCACGGCGATGGTGGTAGGAGAGGATCACTCGGAACAGTTTCGCGGTCTCCGGGGAAATCCAGTGATTTAGGTAATGAAATGGCTCACCTCGAGTTCCCAGGAATTCCGCCGAATGAAGAGTAGAACACTTCTCTCCTAACCGAAGACGAATATAAGAAAAAATTTCAATTAAAAATAATCTCATATCAACGAAATGTCACAACTCGATCAAAGATGACATGTCGTTTCACTTAGTCGGTATGTGTATACCACCACCACCAAATCAGCGATTTAGTACAGGCTGAGAACGCTGGGGTAACTGACACCGGGTGGTCCAAGGAGACAGGTACCCTAAAAGGTCCATTCTTATGACCTCACCCAACGGTAAATGAAGAGGTCCCCGAAAAGGGTCGAGTCCCTAACTTGGACCCACAAGACACTACGTCTGCCTAATAAATGACGGACTCAGTGGACATTCGGAAATATATATATATATATATATATATATATATATATGTGTGTGTGTGTGTGTATATATATATATATGTATATATATATATACATATATATATATACGAAGACGAGTCAACGAAGTCAGCACAGGCTGAGACACGCTGGGGTATCCGCCGTCGGGTGGTCCGAGGGGGCAGGGACCCTAAGAGGTCCGTTCTTGTGACCTCACCCAACGGTAAAAGAAGAGGTCACGTGAGGGAGGGAAAACCTGAAGGACCAAAGACGAATATAAGAAGAAAGGAAGAATTAAGGGTTTGGATCTTTAATAGAGATTTTTCAGAATAAAATATCTTTAAGACTTCCTACAGAGGCATCGATTCTTTATTGAAAATTAATGTTACAATTGACTTCTTAGCCATGACCTTGGTTCAGAAAGACTCAACTTAACTTAGAGAAGTGAAGGAATCTATTCAACACAAACTAGATATAACAAATACGGAGTCGAAATTAATAATTTGGAAATAAGTGATTTAGGGTGACATCACATTAGTCGCTTATCTGCGTGTAGACGAGTCAGGATTGTGGTGGAAAATTTTTGTAGAACAGGAAATATTTCGGGAGATAAAGGAGACCGTCTACGACTTTCATAATTACCACAGATTCTCCGAAGACAGAGAATTGCTCATCGTCCACACCAGTCTTACGGAATAATAAATAGTGAAGGAGTGGGTCCTATAACAAGACATGAACATTCCGTAAATACGACAAGAGATAGTTACCGGAGAAATAAAGCATATCTCGTAGAGACACTCACTTTACTTGTAATATGAAATGTCATTTGGAACTGTAAACGATGGCGTCTCTGGTGGAAGTGGACCGGTGCCTGTCACGACCCCTAGTCGATCTCGTTGAGATGATTACAAAGGGTCTAAACCCCTAATAAACTTCAGTACCCCACTCCATCACCCACCTTCTGTCCCCACACCTCCTCCCTCCAAAGGAAGGAGGGCACTCTAGTGACATACAAAACTATGTCGAAAGTCAAGACTAAAATGACATACTAACCTTCGGAAAGGGTCAGACTAACAAGGTCTACCTAACCTTGACCAGGTAAAATCTAACGACACAAACTACAAGACGATACTCTAATTACTCTTTTTGTGGAAAAACTTTCGTACCATCAAAAAAGTAGAATTCCGACTTAGGTTTACTGACATCCATACTCTTAGTAATGTAACTATATCCTATTTAACAAACTAACTCTCATCTCTCTAAAATCTAAAACGATAACTGGAATTACCTTAATTAAAGACAGAGTGATACGAGTCTCGAAGAACTTGAGTAAACTAAAAAAGTGAATAAGTCTAAAAGATTCTAGAGATGAAAAGACAACCCTACTTACCTTTGCAAATGTTAAGGGAATCTGTACTAAAGGACCAAATTCAAAATTTACTTAGAACCACGTCCCAGACTTACTATCGTCAGAATGACAGACCTCCTTTCCACTGTCAGACCACCGTCAGAAGAAGGAATCTGAATCAACCAAATAACCAAGAATTGTCACAGATCATAGTAACAAAAAGGAAAAATATCCTGTGAACAGATGCTTTTCAGTTCATCTGGATTCACTTATTCACAATCCAGAATCTAAAAGTGAAGTCTTTGGTGTGCATTCAAACTCTACAAATTCTTCACATAACTTGACTCCTGTCTCTAATTTCCCTATTTCTACTTTCCAAAAAAAAAATTCTAATAAAAAAAAAAAATACATCTGGTAAATTTTTTAGAAATGACTTAAACAATGTCTTAACGAAGACAAAAATACAAAAGACCAAAGACCGATACTCCTTATACTCTAGAATCGAGGGGGTGGCCCTTAACTTGGAGTAAGGGACGTAATCTTCCGTTTCAGAATTGGTGACCTGACGGTCTCTTCAGGGGGTTTACTTTTCAAAATTACGTAAAATCCGTATCTCAATTAACAATAGTTCGAAATATTCTTTAAAGAGGGTATATTTATGAATATGTATATTAATATTAATATACCTAGACACATATGTAAAAATCGTTAATTTTATTACCAGTTTCAAAATTCTTCAGAGTAAATATACGAGAGCCGAAAGTTCTTAGGAACTCTTACTTCAAGACCCGAACAAGTGACATACAAAGACCCCAACCAGGTGATTTATAGGAGAGGACCTCCATTCGGTTCAAAAATATCGGTTCTGCCAAAATACACTTCCTTCACCCTTAAGTCAATATCAAGACTAAAGTACTTATGAAGTTCTCTCGAAAGTTTATCGATTCTCAACTAACTTGACCAGAGGACATGAAACAAGACTGGTAAAATCAAGTTGAAATATTAATAATGTATGTATAGATTGAACATAAATTCCTCCTTCTACAGACATCGTTAATAAACTACACATCCACCAGTATTCGAAGAAATTCGGAAGGAAAGGATTTTCGTCCTTCTGTGGTAAACGGTTTACATTTGTTTTCACTCGTGGTCTCCATCCCCCCACGAAAACATTGATCCTTGTGTGTTAACTTTTGTAGCGTGTAAATCATAGAGTGTCGATCCGACGTTAATTAAACTATTTATGAAAAATATAATAAACTTCTTTACAAATAGTTGCGTCACATTACAAGTTATCGACAAAGAGCAAAAGACCAAATAGAAAGCCTTCTTAGTTGTTTTGTGAAATTTGAAACTTCACAGGTCACAAAAGGGAATTAGACTTGTCGGAGGACAAATTTTTCAAGACATTCAAATTGTGTTATACCATGTGAGTATGAACCCAAGGAGACCACTGAGTCACCATTTCTTAGGTGGACGGTTACGTCCTCTGAGCTCAATCTAGGGACTCACCCCTTCTAGGGGACCTCTTCCTTTGCCGTTGGGGGAGGTCATAAGAACGGACCCTTTAGGGTACCCGTCTCCCCGGACGTCCGATGTCACATACGCCAGAGTTTTCTCACCCCGTACTGAATTGTTGGTTTGTTGTCGTTGTGAGTAAAGACCGAAAGTAAGACTTGGACTTCTTATATCAGGTCCTAAATAAACGGTAGTTTTCTGTGTCGTTCTTTGACCAAGTCAGACTTTGTCTCACCTTTATAAAATTGGATTTAACCTTTTCTTTCTTTATAATTGACTTAAAGTCCTTAAAACTCTGTATACTTAGATAGATAGATAGATACGTATAAAAAAAAGATTGAACCTAATCTACTTCCTTAAACTATACAATTTTAGTTTAAATCCTCGAAATACTCTTCACTCTCTGTACAAGGTACTGTGGAGGAGGAGTTTCTCTTATCATTCTATAATTTCCATTAAACCACGTTTCCATGACTAGCGTCTTCCTTAAATATGAGGCTAGTCTACTCTCGTCAAGAAGAAATGCGATTTTAATGAACGATGCGGTTACCAACAAGAGTGGGACCCCGGGACTAATCTAGACCACCTAAGACAGGACCTTTGAACGAGCCATGTACAGTCCAAAAAGGATCTCCCTTTCCGAAATTTTTATCACCGTGATACAACAGTGACCTTTGACCCCGTTTAGATCTTCTGAACGCGGAACCTCTACCCTTAGAGTTCACTACAGAATCAAGGAAGAAAGTAAACGCAAAGAGATCTAAATTATAAGGAAGATGTTTACTAGAGAAGGATGTAAACATCTTCTGTCTGTTCAATTAGTCTTACGTCTGTTTTTTTTCAGAATACTGGATTAGAATCTCTTATTCCCAAATGACTACTTACTTTTCTACTTATAAATTCTTTATATAACTATTTTACCTTCGTTCTTGACATACTTCTTTGTTCCTCTAGGTCTGTATGGTCATTGAAGAGGAAACTAAAAACTACGTGAAGGGAAAATTTTATTTTGTAGAGTCGATACACTATAAGAACTCTTGACCCGATCATCTCTAGAGTCACTATTTTTAATCTGATATCCAAAAGATTTACATTTTATATAGGACACGGACACTTAATCTTTCTTACACTTTATAAAGGGTGTCGGAAACATAAATAAAACTCTCCGTGTTTAGTATCGATAAATGAGGATCTCCTCGATGGTTTTCGTCTATAAAACTCGTCTCATAGTCAGAACCCTTTTTGAGCTACGATCAAAATATAAAAATATTTCGAGTACGAACGAGGTAAACAAGAGAGAGATGACCATCCATTGGTAGTTGATTGATAGAAAGGTTGAAGTTGACGAAAACCGTCTCAGGTGATTAAGAGTGAATTCACAATTGACGTCACCCCAAAATGGAAGTGTTCCTATTAACGGAAACTTATTCTCGAAGACTTTCAGTTTTCAAGACCGAAATTTTACTTTCCTGGCTCACTTAGATTTTACGACCGTTAAGTAACAGGAGTTTCTCTTTCCTACTATGAAGCCTCCTGTGAAACCACAGAAGTTCAGTCTAGAAAGGACACCGGTGTATAAAATAGATCTGGTAAGAACAGGATAGACACGATACTATAGAGAAAAGAGAAACGGAGACGAACGGGGTTCGTGACAGTCCTAAAATCTCCGACCTACACATCTCAAATATGAAGGTTACCCTCTTTCCAAGAAAAAAAGTCACCTTCCCGGGTCTCCCAACGTACTCTCTCGATAATATAGAATCGATGACAGTAAGAAGAAAATTTGAGATTCCCGTTAACTCTTAAATCCTCTTAAGGTACAGACAGGACTCCACTCGTTCTTAGATGTCCAAATTAATTACTTAGATGGGAAAGATTCAGATTAGGACTGATGAGACGTATAACAAAAGTTTGACAGGATATGCGTTGGATAAGAAAATCTCTTGAAAAAGATTCACCTATGAAGGCCTAAACTATGAGAGACGAACACAAAGGTAAAACAAGGTAACGACAGGAATCACCTTCCTCAATTTCTGTCTTAAGTCCTCTTTCTTACGGAGTACCTTAAACTGCCATCTTTTTTCGTCACCACGTGATTAAACCATAACATGTCTAGGGTCGAACCATAGAGTTAAAATTGTCATCGGGTTCACGATTCAATACGTATGTCTGCAACTTCTATACTGGAGTCCCCGAAGAAGTCCGACACTTCCGATAATATGGAAGACACGAAAGAATATCTATACGAAGGAGGAAGTCCGTCGACTAAATATGTATATCGTGAGTACTAGAAGACGAATAACCGGTTCTCCCCGTCGTATGTGTGTTAAAGATTCCCTTCGAAAGTTGAACCTCATGATCAGAGACCTATATTGAATAAAGTCTTCAGTATTTTACCGTTAAACCCCTCAATATTGTACCCATACTGTACCCTTATTTTTCTGAATGTATAACATACTTATTAACCTCTAAGTCAGTGTGTAAACATTATACGTTCTCACTTTGGAGTGAAACGTTTAGCCCGAATAAAATCAATACTTCTGTTAATAAATAAAACAATACCATATATCACAACGTATATAAACCTCTTACTTTAGTACAAAACGACTCGATCTTTCAGACGACACTATAAATTTTAAAAAAATCCCTTAAGAGACCGTCAGGTCACCAATCCTAAGAAAAGTGACGACCCCTGGTCCAAGTTAGGGACCAATCCTTTGATTCTAGGAAGCTCAGTGCTCCATTCAGGTTTTTTCCCCTTTTTTTCACAAAAATTATATTTTTCTAATTTGACACAAAGTCAGTCAGTTAAGTTAGTGCGTCAGTACAGGCTGACGCTGGGGTACCTGACGTCGTACGGTCCGGAGAAACACGTAACGGTTGAGGGTCTCAAATGAGTTTGAGTACAGGTGACTCAGCCACTACGGTAGGTCGGTAGAGTAGGAGACAACAGGGGAAGAGGAAGGTGGGAGTTAGAAAGGGTCGTAGTCCCAGAAAAGGTTACTCAGTCAAGAAGCATAGTCCACCGGTTTTATAACCTCAAAGTCGAAGTCGTAGTCAGGAAGGTTACTTATAAGTCCCGACTAGAGGAAATCCTACCTGACCAACCTAGGAACGTCAGGTTCCCTGAGAGTTCTCAGAAGAGGTTGTGGTGTCAAGTTTTCGTAGTTAAGAAACCGCGAGTCGAAAGAAATATCAGGTTGAGGGTGTAGGTATGTGTTGATGACCCTTATGGTATCGAAAGTGATCTGCCTGAAAACAGCTGTTTCACTACAAAGACGAAAAATGATACGACAGATCCGACCAGTATTGAAAAGAAGGTTCCTCGTTCGNAGTCGTAGTCAGGAAGGTTACTTATAAGTCCCGACTAGAGGAAATCCTACCTGACCAACCTAGAGGAACGTCAGGTTCCCTGAGAGTTCTCAGAAGAGGTTGTGGTGTCAAGTTTTCGTAGTTAAGAAACCGCGAGTCGAAAAAAATATCAGGTTGAGGGTGTAGGTATGTGTTGATGACCCTTATGGTATCGAAATTGATCTGCCTGAAAACAGCTGTTTCACTACAAAGACGAAAAATGATACGACAGATCCAACCAGTATTGAAAAGAAGGTTCCTCGTTCGCAGAATTAAAGTACCGATGTCAGTGGTAGACGTCACTAAAACCTCGGGGGGTTTTATTTCAGACAGTCACAAAGGTGACAAAGGGGTAGATAAACGTTACTTTACTACCCTGGTCTACGGTATTACAATCAAACCTAATCAAAAATTTTATGAATTTTTTTTAAAAGAGTCCATATGAAAAATTACGATTAGAATGAGTTTTTGGTTTAGAATAACGGATTCTGAATTGCACACAGTAATCACATTAGGACGAGAGAAAAATCATTTTGTATCAGGATGATCAAAGAATTGATTGAATCTACAAATAAAATGGAATAAGTTTAATTGTTTTGTTCCTTTTCATACAAAAGGGTTTTGATTATACGTTATCTGGTCTTCTGAGGTAGGAAGAACGGATATTTTCGAATTCCTTTAAGAGAAGTCAAACACATCTAGACTATTACATAGGACTTTCTCACTTCCCACCCTGGGCCCCCATTCCATTGTTAACAAAGAGTGAGGATCGTATTTTATCTTAAACGTGTAACAGTTGTCTGACCCCTTTTTTGATTGTTACTAATTCTGTCTATCGAAAATAGACCGGTTAGAATAGAAAAGGTTCGAATTCGTTTGAAAATTTTTACCTTTAGAAATAAATCCGAATCGAGTGACGGTACTAGATTAACGTCTCCGAAGGTTTGGTCATTGGTTGTTGATCCCAGAGACTTTACCTGTTGAAGAATGTCATTACTGCACAAAAGACAGAGGACGTAGAAGGTCCTTTAGAAATCTCATTTGGATTGTTTATAAGTGATTTCTCGAGAAGGTCTTTTACATTGAAAGAAAAGTTTTCTCTACACTGACATTATTCATAGAGAAAGACAGAGATAGAGATTTTGAACCAGAGGCAAAGAGAGACAGAAACAGAGAGTAACCAAAACGACCTTAATTTACTATGTCATTTTACCCGAGGTACCGTACCTCTCATCTCTTAAGAAAAAAAATTTTATTTTTAATCAAACAATTATATATAAAGATCGGTACTTTAAAGTACAATATAAGAGAACACTTGCAGACAGTAGACTTCTGATTAACATGAATAAGAAAGAGGACCTTCAAAAAGCCACCGGAAACTGGTTAGGTTTAATCATAAGACTGGACTCGGTCACAATCCAGTAATCTTCATTTTAGGGGAAAGGACATTCTCTAGTTAACATTGCCATATAAGTTAACGGTTTTTTCTTTCTTTCTTTTATTTCTTTCTTGAATTATGAGAAATAAAACTAAATTTTTGTGAACTGTCAATATTACTGACATCAAAATTTAAACTACAGACATACTGACCTTATACTCAGTAATCGTATACTGACTCTTATTATATGACATTCTCCCTTAACCCTATAAAATCGTGGTCTGACCCTTGGTTCTTCAGGTTCGAGACAATCTCATTTACTGATTAGTTACTGACAATCAGGTCGATCCTAAAGTAAACAAGAGTAGTTAATTTATTTTAACACTTTAATATCGTCGTGTCTCACTAAAAGTATAACATTTTACTGTACTGAATGACGTTTTACATTTAGACGGTAAATGTAAATGTCCACAACGACATTCGTAATTTATGCTACCATATGTATCTTATAAACGATACCACGGACCGTGAATCCTTCCTAGTTGTTTATCGTTACTTCAAACACTACTAAAGAACTTAATTTAAAAAACGTGGTCAGTTAGGAGTAAATTTTGTACAATAAAGTTGTCGTCGGTGTTCTACCCTCATATATGGAAATATCAATTCAAAAAAGAAAAAGAAAAGATTAATGTAACAACTTTCTTAACCCACAAAACGGAATCGATGAAGTCAGAGGTATAAATAGACACTCCTATTTTCACTGTTTAATATCAAATTTTAAACCGACCGTTTTCTGACCCCGTCGGTTTAAACTTAACATATGCTAGTTTAGATTCTGAACCAACCGAAAAATTTATTAATAGAAAAAGATTACTTAACTTTCGATTGATCTACCTTTTATCTTAGTTTCGTAACACTTTCTCCTTGAGATGAATTTTTTGATTTCGATTAATCTTAGATATTTACTAGTAGCTTACCCCCTTTAACACAAAAGGACAGTAACACATATAACCTTATAACCTGTATACTTATGAAACAAATTCCTCCTAATGTGTCCTCACAGACCAGAGTGATTCTTCTTAACCTTGAGGGTATAAGTAACGACGTAACAAATTTATCTGAAGAGTAGATGCCACCCAAGGAGACGTAAACTTCCTAGGTGAAACCAAGACTCCCTTAGTAAACGGTTACTTTATACATTTTCGGTGCACGTACGTATCGTAAAACAACAAGTCACCGAGTCAGAACAGGAAAAACACTGGGGTACCTGACGTCGTACGGACCGAAGGGACAGGAAGTGGTAGAGGGTCTCGAACGAGTTTGCATATAGGTAACTCAGTCACTACGGTAGGTTGGTAGGGTAGGAGACAGTGGGGGAGGAGGAGGACGGGAGTCAGAAAGGAATCGTAGTCCCAGAAAAGGTCACTCAACCGAGAAACGTAGTCCACCGGTTTCATAACTTCGAAATTGAAGTCGTAGTCAGGAAGGTCACTTATAAGTCCCAACTAAAGGAAATCGTTTACAGGTGAAACCACTTTCTACTCGAGTTGAAGACAAAAGACACTACGATAAATATATTTAACTAGAGACACTTTGATTTTGTTACGTCTACAAAATGTTAATTCAAATAAGTATCTGTTTTACTTTTTTTTTGCCAGAAGTAATTCTATCCTTATATGGTTACTTCCTTTAGACCCAACCGTAAAAGGGGTTAACTCTTGACTATTTGAGGTAAAACTATCGAAAGGAGTTTAGGTATTTTAAGGTATCTCAGATACCTCTTCTTTTGTTATAGGAAAACAACCTTACAACATATATTTCCACTCTTATAAAATAAAAAATAACTATAAAGGAGTAACGAGAGAACCTTTCAACTTTTCAATACTGGTTGGATCTATCGTATAATTTTTCGTCTCTGTAATGAAACGGTTGTTTCGAGGTAGATCAGTTCCGATACCAAAAAGGTCACCAGTATATACCTACACTCTCAACCTGATATTTCTTTCGACTCGTGACTTCTTAACTACTAAAACTTGACACCACAACCTCTTCTGAGAACTCTCAGGGAACCTGACGTTCCTCTAGGTTGGTCAGTTAGGATTTCCTCTAGTCAGAACCCACAAGTAACCTTCCTGACTACAACTTCGACTTTGAGGTTATGAGACCGGTGGACTACGTTTTTCGACTGAGTAACCTTTTCTGAGACTACGACCCTTTCTAACTCCCGTCCTCCTCTTCCCCTGCTGTCTCCTACTCTACCAACCTACCGTAGTGGCTGAGCTACCTGTACCCAAACCCATCTGAGGCCCTCAACCACTACCTGTCCCTCCGGACCGTACGACGCCAAGTACCCCAGTGTCTCAGCCTGTGCTGACTCACTGACTTGACTGACTTTAACGAGAGAAATCTACTTCCAAATAATATGTATACTCAGTAAGATTTAACCTTATACCTAATTAAAACCTCTTCGTTTTAACGAAATTGTGAGACTACTTCCGTATAACTACAACGTTATTGTAGACTATTCGTCTGTGGAGTCAATTTATCCCATCCGCCAGGTCTTCCTCTGTGAAAATCCGGGAAGTTACTATGGTTTCGGGTTGTCCTTCTTCTTTCTGAGGAGAGGAAACGACAGTTCTAGAGTCGGTTACCTTTCGGTTCTCGAGACGAATGAGACCGGGAGGGTTGGAGGAAAAAGGGGGGTATTTTCGTAAGAAGAAGGAAACGAGACGTCCTTGAAAGACCACCGAACTGTACTAACGTCTAGATTTTACTGTTAAGAGAAGGCAAAGGTTTATTTGGGTAGAAAAGACCTCTTTATAGACCGATAAACAAAGTCCAGTTGTTACGTCAGTGAATATCATGTGTTACATCATTGTGTGTAATAAACTTCTTTAAGATATAGAATTTTATGAATTCTTGGTGATTAGACAAGACCCGGAAGGGAAAAGGAGTATACTTTCTTCCTCTTTCTAGGTTTCTTCAATTCACTACCTGAACCCGGTACGGTACATTCACTATTGAGGTTGATCTTGGTTTCAGGACCCGAGGTCCATACCAAGACATGAAGGGGTTGGTGTGGAACGTGACAGAGGTCGCCTTAATCCGAAGATGAAGAGATACAAAGTTCGTACTGAGAGGGTAAAAAAAGTTCCCTAACAAGTCGAATACCTTTTTGTAGAACAAAAGAAAGTACCGTAATACTCTTTAAACCTTGAATAAGAAGACAGGATTCATTACTGACCGAAGTTCGTTCAAGACAATCGATTACTGACAATGTCTCTTACCAAGTTCTATTAGATTAAGGTTTCGGTTTAACGATAAAAGTCCTTTACGGTGGGTTATAAGTTATCGAGCTCTGGTAGTTTAACATAAATCATCTAGTTTATAGTATATCACGGAAAATGCTTGATCTTGACCGTACGTTATCCTTCAATACAACGAGTTTCATTCTGAAGAGAACCACGACATAGTCCAGGTACGAGATACCGCATCTTGAGAAAACTCACAACTACCGCATAAACAGTTTCACAACACCGACTGGGTCTTGATACAGGACTCCTTAAGAAAGGAGACGGTTCTCTCTAAAGAACTGGATGGGGTACACATCTACCCCATCGGTAGATAAGTCGTTGTTCAGAATGAATCTGATAAATTAACGATATCCTTTGGACTAGTCCACTAACGGTTTCTTATGCTTAAACGGGAATTAGTCGTCGTGCGTCATCACTGAGATATTCAAGATCGATTTCTCATGGTAAATCTTTTGAACAAGTTTAGGATAGTTCTTTGAACTAAAACTCTTTAATATTAGTTCCTCCTAACTGACTTTCGATCCGTTTGAGAGTTTACGACATCTACCAATTTTTTTTTTGGGTTTCTGTACAAAATTCGGTAGTCTTATTTTAAAATCGAAGATTTTTACAAAGCTTAGTTAATGTAACCCGTATTCGACAATTGAGTAGTCTTCTTCGTACGTACGTTTCCTTTGCATAAATTTCAAGAATCTGTGATAACTCTTTCCCCAAGTAATATGAAAATTACTTTTGAGTACCTTCTTCAAGAAGATCCCAGAATTATTAATTTTTTTTTGTAGTAGATTCCCGAAAAAAAAAAAAAAATTTCAAGAATATCTATGGTTTTTAGAAAAGTGACCAAAAGAAAGTCAGAAACGAAAATAAAGATCCTTCGTGACTCAGTTTAAAACGTCGAACAGGGATCGTGTACACTTTACGTAAATTTTTTTACATGATTGATTTGTAAAATAGGAAGGAGATATAGAGGGAAGATACATCAAATAGAATAACAAACATAAAACTGTTCTTCAGTACCTAAAAGGGGGGGTTTATTATTTAAAAGTATTTTCCTTTTAGTTCTCGTTCTCTTAAAATCCACCTATAAAGTCTACTAAAAAAATTCACGGATATTCTTATCCGTGGACACATAAATAGACTTAAAGGTACAAGAAAGAACAGGGTCAGAAACGGTTCTGTACAATGAAGATTAAGAAGTAAGGAAAAGGGGTACGAGGGTCGAGACGAAACGGACCGTGATCTTAATATAAATCTCTCTCTTGACGGAGACAGGGGAGTACCCGCCAATCTTGTCTACAATCTTCTAGGATTCTGCAGTACAACTTACATATCGTCTATTTTCCTTTTTACCAATGGAACTGAAAACCTTTATCCCTTTTCCATTCCTTTCCCTCTCTTTCCCCCTCTTTCCTTTTAAGTCTCTCTCTCCTAATCCTTTTTACACTCGGATCTGTACTGGGTCCCTTTCTCTATTCTTCCTTTGACGACCTGATGACGGTAATCTTCTGTCTATACGTGAAATGTCTATTTTAATCAAAAGACCCACTACTCGCAACGTGTGGAGACGAGACAAAAGGTGAACAGCAGTGATTTTTTCTTAAAGTCGTGATTAACACCCTCAGATAAAAAACACCTTACACTTCTCTACTCGAAAGACGGACCCCGGTACTCCCGTCGGGTCTCCCTGTCACGTCCCAGTACCCTCGGGTCTTCAGACCCGATTACATTCTGGGACCCTTAGACAGTTTTAGAGTCCCTCTCTAACCCGAAGATTTCCGGTCCTGTTATACTCTCTTCCTTCTCTGAAGATCCGTTTAAGTGAATTTAGAACCTCACCGTGTTCAGGTTGACTATCCAACAATTTTATTCCATTGACATGTCCAATAGTGGGTTTGGTGTTACGAAAACTCCTACTTTCTACTATGGTAGTCCGTCCTCAAGACCTCAGTCAACGGTACTGAAGGAGGTCCCCGAGTAGGACTGGGTTCCTAGTTTGGTTTCAGAGAATACAAGGATGTAACCGTCCCCCTAAGAAATGGTGATCGGGTGGACCCTTCGGGTATCAAGAATTATCAAAGGTTAGTAAACGTAGTTTCAAACCTTCACGTGAAGATCCTTTATGGATAAAAACAATCAATCAATGTTTTTTAAAAAATTAAATTAAAAAATTAATGTTTTTAAAAAATTTAAATTAAAATGAAACCTCATATCAACCAAATGTTACAACACAGTCAAAGACTACTTGTCGTTTCACTTGCTCAATATGTATATAGGTAAGAAAAAGACTAAGAAAAGGGTATATCCAATAATGTCTTATAACTCATCCAAGGGACACGATATATTAACCAGGAACAACTAATAGACAAAATAAATATCATCACACATATACAATTAGGGTTCGAGGATTAAGTAGGGAGGGGGAAGGGGAGTGGTCTTTCTGAGAACGTATGTGAACGAAATTCATGAGTCGAATTCAAGTACGAGTAGTTGTACACAAAAAGGTCGGAGGGGGTAAGAAACATAGGTAAGAAAGGAAACTAGGACTTTCTTTCACTTTCAGAGTGTCAGTACAGGTTGAGAACCCTTGGGTACCTGACACCGGACGGTCCGAGGAGACAGGCACCTTGAGAGGTCCGTTCTTATGACCTCACCTATCGGTAAGAGAGGAGGTCCCCTATAAGGGTTGGGTCCCTAGCTTGGACCCAGAGGACGTAACGTCCATCTAAGAAATGGTAGGCTCGGTGATCTGGACCGGTGAGATCTGACTGAAGAGATCGAGAGACTAGGGTATTTGGATCGAGGACAGGGTTAAGGATTACTGTCTGGATTTGACATATAGTATGTCATCAGAACAGTGATGGGAAGTGGTTTGAAATAACGAGTACCAAATATAAAGATAACGTTTAGTATTATAAACCGTGTTTTTATATGAGTCATTAACAGATAATTTGTTAATTTACACAACTTTACAGAAAACGTCAGTTATAGTGTATGAAAAATGAGGTATTAAAGAACTCTGTTACACGGGACTCCGTCGTCGGATTTATTCACGACATGTGAAAATCATACTTGGGAAGTCCGGGAACCCAATCTACCGGTCAAAGATTCCATCCTTCCTGTGACTTGTCACATTATCTAACCTTAACAACATTGAGTCAAGGACCCCTGTAGACTAAGAATCCCAACAAACCACACTACTGCTGAAGAGAGAGTGATGGACGTCTCTTTTGCAACGATGAAAGACTAAGTCTCTTAATGATGAAAACAACCTAAAAGACTAGAATAATTCATACAAAAGAAGATTACGTGACGGTTATTTGATATATAAAGATTTGTAAAACTTCAGATACTAAAAAGTATAAAACTCACAAACACGTCACTGTTTCTAACAACAACTCCACCCTCTCGACTGTATTATCTGTTATTTTCGAGAGAGTTTCATCGTCATGTTAGACGAAGGATTTTATTTAAGTATAAAGTACATCTCACCCAGACTTAAAAAAAGGAGAGTACAAAGTTTCCTGATTCTTACAGAGATAATCTAGTAATAGACCAAAATCTTACAAACAATAATCACATATAAACTGTACAAAAGACCTCTCGCATAGAAAGAAGGTTAAAAGTATTGAAAATTATTCACAAGAAAGTTTTGACTAATTGAAGTCATTACTACTTCTTTTATCGTAATGCGTATAAAATACCCATATTCTATCGTATAAGTTTTCGTCTCTGTAATGAAACGGTTGTTTCCAGGCAAATCAGTTCCGATACAAAAAAGGTCATCAGTACATACCTACACTCTCAACCTGACACCTCTTTCGACTCGTGACTTCTTGACTACGAAAACTTGACACCACAACCTCTTCTGAGAACTCTCAGGGAACCTGACGTTCCTCTAGGTGGTCAGGTAAGATTTCCTCTAGTCAGGGGTCACAAGAAACCTTCCTGACTACAACTTCGACTTTGAGGTTATGAAACCGGTGGAGTACGCTTCTCAACTGAGTAACCTTTTCTGACTACGACCCTCCCTGATCCCCGTCCTCCTCTTCTCCTACTTTCTCCTACTCTACCGACCTACCATAGTGACTGAGCTACCTGTACTCAAACTCACTTGAGGCCCTCAACCACTACCTGTCCCTCCGGACTACACGACGTTAAGAACCCCAGCGTTTCTCAGTCTGTACTGACCCGCTGACTTGACTTGACTTGACTTGACTCGACTACGTTAGGTTAAAACTTGGTCAGGTAACAAGGTACAGGCCAAGATTGACAACGAAGAACTAGACTTATGTCTAACGAGTCTTCTTTCATTCCACCAGACGATAAGGGTAGGGAAATTCTTAAAAGGTGTCATACAACACTAGGTGTGTCAGTTTGACTGACACTAGGTGACTGAAAACGCATCAGTCACTTCGTCTTCATCTACAAAAAGACCTAAAAAAAAAAAACGAAAAAGATACTAGGTTACCTACAACCTTTAAACTAAAGACCAAGTAGACGGAAAAGATTTAAGTCGAACTTGTAGACCTTTAAGAGCCAAGTGTATAACAACTTCGTACCGAACCTTTTAAAACTCGTAATGCAACGATCTCACACTCTACTCACGTTAACACGACATCAAACTTGTAAGAAACCGTAACGGAAAGAAACCTTAACCTTACTTTTGACTAGAAAAGGTCAGGACACCAGTGCCGACTCAAAAGGTTTAAACGACCGTATAACTCACGTCGTGAAAGTGTCGTGGTAGAAAATCCTAAACTTTATCGAATGGACCTTAAGGTAGTGGAGGTGATCGAAACAAGTATCACTATGAAGGGTTCTGAGTGAACTGAGGTCCTACAGACCGAAATCAACTCACTAGTGTAGTAACACTAATAGATCCAGTAATTCTAGATAAAACATATCAAGAAGATACATAAGAACGGTGGATAAACATTATAGAAGACGAAGACAATCCAGGTATGGTAAAGACAGATATTAACACGGACAGAAACTCACTTTATAAGGGAACCATAAAGATTAAATGAACTCTAGAGATCAGAAAGTGTAAGATAACAAAAGGAGATAAAGAAACACCACTAAGTGAATCCTTCCGAAATAATAAAGAGGAACGATAACAAAAATTTGAGACGTAAGTCTACTTATATAGAAAGGAAAAGAGGAAACGGAAAGTGACGAGGAGAAAAGAGTCGATAAACATTCGGGAGGAGTTTGTTGGTAAAAGGGAAAAACCTAAAGAAAAAGAACCCCTACCAAAACTAGTGGTGGAGGATATGTTACAATGTTTGGAAGAGGTTTCAAGAAATCCGTGAGACAGATAGTCTAGATTGCTCAAGTTTTAACCCTTTCCTTATACAGTTCCGATATATAATAATGAGTCAAATAAATTGAATACACGTCTCATGTAGAACACTTTACGACCCGACCTTCTTCGTGTTCGACCTTAGTTCTAACAGTCCTCTTTATCTTTATTGGAGTCTATACGTCTACTGTGGTGGGAATACCGTCTTTTATTTCTCCTTGATGTCTCGGAGAACTACTTTTACTTTCTACTCTCACTTTTTCGACCGAATTTTGAGTCGTAAGTTTTTTGCTTCTAATACCGTAGGTCAGGATAGTGAAGTACCGTTTATCTACCCCTTTGTTACCTTTGTCACTGTCTGAAATAAAAGAACCCGAGGTTTTAGTGACGTCTACCACTGACGTCGGTACTTTAATTTTCTGTGAACGACGAACCTTCTTTTCGACACGGGTTGGATCTGTCGTATAATTTTTCGTCTGTAATGAAACTGTTGTTTACAGGTAGATCAGTTTCGATACCAAAAAGGTCATCAGTACAAACTTACACTCTCAACCTGGTATTTCTTTGGACTCGCGGTTTCTTAACTACGAAAACTTGTCAGCACAACCTCTTCTAAGAACTCCCAATGAACCTGTTGTTCTACTAGTTTGGTCAGTTAGGATTTCCTTTAGTTAGGACTTATAAGTAACCTTCCTGACTACGACTTTGATTTCGAGGTCATGACACTGGTGGACTATCCTTCTTGACTAAGTAATCTTTTCTGGGACTACGACCCTTTCTAACTTCCGTCCTCCTCTTCCCCTACCGTCTCCTACTCTACCAACCTACCGTAGTGGTTGAGCTACCTGTACTCAAACTCATACGAGGTCCTTAACTTCTGTCTGTCCCTTCGGACCACACGATGTCAGATACCCCAGAGTTTCTCAACCTATTATGACTCTCTCACGTGACTTGACTACACGTCGGGTCTAACCCAAAAGGTCCATCGTGTCACCATTTTCTTAAACGGACGGTTACGTCCTCCACTTTTCTGAACCCAAACTAAGAACCCAACCCTTCTAAGGGGACCTCTTCCTTTATCGTTGGGTGAGGTCATAAGAACAGACCTTTTAGGATACCTGTTTCCTCGAACCACCCGACGTCAGGTACCCCAGTGTTTCTCAGTCTGTACTGAGTTACTACCTCGTTGTACTTTGGGTCTACTCACTTTCTCCATTCTAACATAAACAACCATATACTACATGATACTGAGAAAGAACTAGACAAGATCTAATATTTGAATCTTGTTGAAGACCTAGAATACACGTTAGTACTATAGTAGTATATAGTTGGAAAGTGACCGAAGGGAGAAGATTTTGTAATACATATTGTCGATAACATCCTAATAACAACGGCGATAACGGACTATAGATTAGTGGGAGAACACATTCTTCTAGAAACTAAACCTTGTTAATAAAGTAAAAGGTCAAAATTCGATCAAACTCACCCCTAAAGGTATGGAACCTTTTAGGTAAACTATTCAGTCCTAAAGGTTTCCTTAGTCGTTATAAAAATGAATAATACTAAAAAAAAACTAATCTTCTTACACCAACCCTACCCCGTCTTTAACTCAAGCTTAGTTCAATACCAAACACCTCACAAGTTGGAGTCTTCCTCTTGACTGAGTGTGTGGTAAAACTTCTTACACATCCTAAATGGTGAACATTTGTCTTAGTAAAAGAACGATTTAAAGGAATCTTAACTCATTTCTATAGAAAGTACCGTACCATCTACCCCGACTCTATAATTAACAAATAGACACTCTAGAAGATACTTAGTACTGAATGATCAACTTCTCTACACTAAAGGAAAAAAAACTATAGGAATGACTTTTTGTAACCATTGTATATTAGGAAGGATGTTATTTACAATGAACGATATTAAAAAACCATAATCCTTTATCAACCATAAGGTTTGGTTTTGACTCAATAAGAATGTGTTCTCTCACTAATCTACAGTCAGTTATTGTCGTTGTTATTAGAATATTATGGACGACATGTACAAAATCTTCTTCTTTCTGTCACTTCCCAATTCCATATTACTTACTATAGTACTATCGTGTATTCTAGGTCTTCAACAAAGTACAGATTCTAAGTAGGTACAGACGGAGAAATCAGAAGGAGTACCAAGTAAGAGTAAAAAGATAAATAGAATATAAAAAAAGAAGGGAAAACAAGACAAATTAAATGGTTTGTCATCCCGGCTTCCCATCGTCAGGTACTCATAATGGATCATAATGATTGATCATAATCATTTCTTTATAAGATATAATTAAGACAGTAAAAAAAAACAAATGTTCTTTGTACAAAAGTACTCCAAGTCGTTGAATAACTTGGATTTATCCTCTTGTTTTCCGTACTTTTAGTATACGTAGGAAGCTGAATGTAAAGTACTTACTAAGTTTTACTAAATTTTTGGTATCTCCAGTAAGTGTTAATGTGTTTATACTTAAGGTGAGATTTTTGATTTGACGATTATTGAGTCTCTTCTCGAGATCACGTGTAAAGAGAGGGATTCCTTAGTTTAGTTTAAATAATTATTTTTCCCTAACGATTACTCAACAACAACAAAAAGTCAGTGGGTCAGTACAGACTGACAAACGTTGGGAAACATGACGTCGTACGGACCGGAGGGACAGAGAGTGGTAGAGGGTCTCGAACGAGTTTCAGTACAGGTAACTCAACCACTACAGTAGGTTGGTAGGACAGGAGACAGTGGGAGAAGAGGAGAACAGGAGTCAGAAAGGGTCGTAGTCCCTGAAAAGGTTACTCAGTAGAAAAACGTAGTCTACTGGTTTTATGACCTCGAAGTCGAGATCGTAGTCAGGAAGGTCACTTATAACTCCCAAATAGAGGGAATTCTAACTGACCAAACTAGAGGAACTACAGGTTCCATGAAAGTCCTCAGAGTAGGTCGTGGTGACAAACTTCCGTAGTTAAGAAACCGTAAGACGGAATAAAAATTTTTTAAATAAATAAATAATTTTTTTTAAAAATAACTTCCTATTAACGAAATATCTTAAAACAACAAAAGACAGTTTGGAGTTACACTTAGTCGGTGTCCATATGTATATAAGGGAGGGAAAACTTGGAGGGAGGGTAGAGGGAGGGGTAGGGTGGAGAGATCCAACTATGTCTCGGGGAAAAACTCAAAGGACTCGGTATGTCGTTTAAGGACACCGATTTATCCTCTTGTGTTCGGTGGTTTTAGTATACGTAGAAAACTGAATGGAAAGTATTTACTAAGTTTTTCTAAATTTTTGTGACTTCTTGGTCGTGTCCGTTATTATTTATTTATTTACATTAAGTTTACTATGTCTTTTTATGTTTATTTTAATGTATAAAATTCTCCTGTCAATTGAAAGATTAATAGGTCAATAAAGACATTAAGTGTTAATGTCTTTATACTTAAGGTGAGACTTTTCATTTTGATAAAATACACACCATTATATTTAAAGGCACAATGAGAAGGGTATGTTGAGTGGGAGAGGAGGGGAGAAGGGTACAGTATTCAGATAAGAAATACAGACAAAGAGGTAACGACGGGACATTTATTTAATAAGTCTTGGTAAAAAGATCTAAGGTATATACACGCAATCTTATGTTATAAATAGAAAGAGAAAGACTGAGTGAAGTGAGACACATTATCCAAGGTCCAAGTAGGTGGAGTAGTCTTGACTGAGTTTACGTAAGAAAAAATACCAACTTATTATAAGGTAACACATATACATGGTGTCGAAGAAAGAAATACCAAGCTGAGAGTCTTGGTATGCACTGGTGACCCTTCTGGTATTGAAACTGATATGCCTGGAATCAGCCGTCTCATTACAGAGACGACAAGTTGTGTCAGATCCAAACAGTAACAAAAGGACGGTTCTTCGTTAGCAGAAGACTAAAGTACCGACGTCAGTGGTAGGTGTCACTAAAACCTCGGGTTCTCTCCTTTAAACAATGATAAACGTAAGAATATTTATTCTCATTCTTGTTAGTTAAAACCCGAAGGAACCACTGTGTCACCTACTCAAACGGGCGGTCGTGTCCCCTGTGACGAGGACAAACTAGGGACGAGGACCTCCTAAGGTGTACGGAGCCTCTTTCATTCGGGCGTACGGAGTTGATGACTTCGGGTGTATGAGCTCCCGGACACTCGGGGTTGAGGACTCGGACACACGACGTTATTACCTTCTGACTCGTGGATCTCGGACAGTAGGTATGTTCTCTTCAGTGACGTTACTCTTCGGACGCGTGGTGTTTCTTCTCATCGGGACGAACCACATTGATCCCTTTCGGACACATGTCGTCACTTCTGGGTCGTGTCGGTTATTATTTATTTATTTATATTAAGTTTACTATGTCTTTTTATGTTTATCTTAGTATATAATATTCTCCTGTCAATTAAAAGATTAAAAGGTTACGTTCACACAAATAAAAATATGTCATTGTGTAAAAACAGTGAAGTCCGTTTGAGGGTTCTGTACTTTTAACCAATTCATTATCAATATAATATAAACCCTAAAGGGGCCACCGAGTCTCCCATTTCGTAGACGGATGTCACGTCCTCTGGGCCCAAGCTAGGGACCCAGTCCTTCTAGGGGACCTCTTCCTTTACCGTTGGGTGAGGTCATGAGAACGGACCTCTTAGGGTACCTACCTCCTCGGACCACCCGATGTCAGGTACCCCAGAGTTTCTCAGTCTGTACTGACTCACTGAAGTGAAAGTGAAAGTATAATATAAACTTACAAAAAGTAGAAGTAAAAATTAAATTATAGACACAGTGACTTAGGTTCGAGTAGGACGAACGGTGCACCATCCGGTTATTTAACCTCCTACTTCACAACCCCGTTCCTTATTACTGTAAGTTTTTCGGTCCTCAGACTGTTCTACGGTCTGATTAAGGATCCTTTAGTGGAAGGACCCCAGACTTACGATCAAAAACAAAAAACAAAAAAAAAATTATCTTGTTTCTTCTCCCTTCTACTCCTCCATTTCATTTTTCCGACATACAACGACCTTGATAGAGGACCAAAGTCGGTCAAAGACCCCTCCCCTGACAATTAAAGGGGAAAGGACGTCGGTAAGTGTCCATCTAACCTAGTCCTTCAAAGGAGAATCGACTTGTTTTCATATAATTAAAATGGGAGTCCGTATCCCCAACCTCTGGTCAGTAGTGTACGTGACATTCGACATCCGTTTGAGGAAATCACTAATTGAACATCTTTTTCGTCATCTGCAATTTTCAATTTTTCTTCGTCTAGATTATACTTCAGTCTAAACAATAAGGAACAATGTAGACCTGCAATACCCATAAGGTACTGATAAGAAAAAGTTTCGTGAAAGCTGTAAAAAAATAAACTAGGATTATTAGGACAACACTCCATCATTTCATTAACTCCGTCTTTCCCAATTATTACACTTTGTTGTCAATAGTAAGAAAGAAGAAAAAAAGATAAGGTATATAATTATGAACAAGACAAATCGTTTGAAGAATCGGAAGGACACCAAGTATCAGAGATAGATATTTCATATCCAACTAAATTGATATTATAAGTAAACTGATGACAAATATTGACTTTCAACCTTTGACATTTGCCGGTTTATCTTCTTTTCCATTTACTTAAAATAATGTATGTACACTACGTCATCCGTTGGTAATTTTTAGTACAAAAATTATTTATCATCTGACTCTATTACTATCTTATTCATATTACGTTTCGTCACATGTGTTATTTTTTATGTACGAACCTTTTTACTAAGTTTTATTCATTTATAAAATTCTATCATAGTCGCTGACATAAAAAGTCTACTCTAAATATATTGATGATTTTGTTTACACAGCAACCGACCCACTGAATTCGTTGTCTTGAGAGTGTCAAGATCTCCGACCATTCCGGTTCTATGTCCCCGGTCAGATAAGACAAGGAACATTTTTGAGAGAAGGCCAAACGTTTACCAGGAAGAACGACAAAAGAGTACACCGTCTCTCTGGTACTCTCGAGATCAGACAAAGAGAAGAAACAACAACAACAACAAATCCGACATTCAACACAGACTGAGAAAATACTGAGTATTTGACATCGGGTGTTCCGAGGAGATACCCTAAAGGGACCGTTCTTATGATCTCACCCAACGGTAAAGGATGAGGTCCTCTAGAGGGGTTGGGTCCCTAACCTGGGTACAGAGGACGTGACGTCTACCTAAGAAATGGTGACTCGGTGGACCCTTTGGGTAAAGAGAAGAACATTCCTGTAATTAAGGTGACACCCCCGAAGTGAATAGGTTGAAGTAGATTTGGATTAATAGAGGTTTCGGCGATCAATGATTATGTGACAGAGTTGACTCCACAAAGTCGTCTACTTAAAACACCCCTACGTTGGTACATCAGGTATTGTCACTGGAAAAATTCCATAAAATTATGTGTAAAACGTAGTCACTCAGGATGATGAAAATATCCTTTACATAGTGTCATCACTCTGTATGATTATATATAAAAGGATCATCGTTTATTAACCTCCTCGGATTTAGAGGAAGTAGTTTTACTTTTATCGACTAATACCTTATCAGTATGAACTCTTATAACGAGTTCACAATCCTTCTTATCTTTCTGTAAATTCGAAACGAAGTTTTTTTTTTTTAGTTGTTCATAGTACATTAGGATTCGTTCTGGACAGAAATTCCGAGCCAGACTTTAGACTTTCATACCTGAGTGAGCCAACTTTAATGGTAGTGAAAGTGACGAGTTGTTGACTCGTCACACTTCTACATGACTAAAACTCAAATAATCGTTTGTGTAGACGAGGATTAAAGGATTGTCTCTGAATGTACTTCAAACTTCCAGGACTTCAGATACTCTTTACTCCTTAGGGAGTCTTGTCCACCCTCACCTCCCACCCTTATACTCGGGGTAGATAGATATTCGTCGGAGACGACTCGGTGTCACAATGTGAAGGTAGGAGAAGGAATGAAACAATACCCTGAATTAATCAAAGTCACTTTGTCAAGTACATTAGAACAAATAAACCCTCTTTTAGACATATTTTTACGTTTCGTTCTAACCGTCAGTCAACAAATATCAATGATGGAGACCCTCCTTTTGTCTCTTTTACATCTGCTACACAAGAAAAGGACACACACGAAGATATAAACTTTAAAAAAGGGTTTTTAAGTAAAGAGTCAACCGATTGTTTCTCTTGTCATTATGAACAATCTGTTATTAAAACATCCTGTAATATATATATATATATATATATATATGTATATATGTGTGTATATACATATATATATATCTCTCTCTCTCATGTGTGTGTGCGTGTGTGTACGTGGACCAATATAATGTATATATTAATATATGTAATATCTACCTCTTCCCCTGATGTCTCCTACTCCACCGACCTACCGTAGTGGTTGAGCTACCTGTACTCAAACCCACTTGAGGTCCTCAACCACTACCTGTCCCTCAGGATCACACGACGCTAAATACCCCAACGTTTCTCAGTCTGTGCTGACTCGCTGACTTGACTTGACTTGACTATGTGTGTGTGTGTGTATGTATGGACCAAGTTAGATTTACATTTATTTAATATCTAACTAATTGTCAAATACACAATATATATTATTTTTCCTTTACCGTGGGGAGAGGTCATGAGAACGGACCTTTTAGGGTACCTGCCTCCTCGGACCATCCGATGTCAGGTACCCTAACGTTTCTCAGTCTGTGCTGACTTGCTGAAGTGAAGTGAGGGAAGTGAGTAAAGTATGAAATAACGACCTCTTCCTTTACCGTCGGGTGAGGTCACAAGAACGGACCTCTTCGGGTACCTGTCTCCTCGGACCGCCCGGTACCAGGCACCCCAGCGTCTCTCAGCCTGTACTGACTTCACTGACTCGTGTATATATTATTTTATTATTACTCAGTTCCTTTGAAACGGTTTACTCAAACAGTCGGACTGGAAGATATAAAACTATTCCCGTTCATTGGTCATTATATCGGTTAAGTTCCCTACAGTGACCAGTGAACTCGTCTAAGGTGAATGGTCGAGGAGTTAGACAAAAAGAATACGTACTTAGAAACAGGCACTGGGATTTCTCTCATATACCATCAACTTTCCTAGTCACCTTACCCAACCTAGTCTACACTCTGATAAGTACGCTATGGACAAATAGTAAAAGATCCACCAATAATATACAATCAGTGACTCCTACGTCTGTACATCATTCTTCGGAATGCGGTAGTCCCTCGAACGACGGAACCGTTCTTTCCGTCCGGTGACGTCCATAGTACTCGTGTCCTAAACTCCCGACCCGAGACCTCCGTCTGGACCCAAGTGTCTACGACACACCAGACTCCCTTTATCGAAGTGGTGACGAGTCGGAGGAGTGGACATTGGCTCCTGTCAATACCACAAATGAAGAAGTCCTATGACACACCTAGTTGACTCCATGTAGACACCTCAAAGTCAAGTCAAGTCAGCGAGTCAACACAGGTTGAGAAACGTTGGGGTACCTGTCGTCGTGAGGTCCGAAAGGACAGGCAGTGGTTGAGGGTCTCGAACGAGTCTGAGTACAGGTAACTCAATCACTACGGTAGGTTGGTAGAGTAGGAGACAGCAGGAGAAGAGAACGGGAGTTAGAAAGGGTCGTAGTCCCAGAAAAAGCTATTCAGTCAAGAAGTGTAGTCCACCGGTTTCATAACCTCAAAGTCGAAGTCGTAGTCACAAAGGTTACTTATAAGTCCTAAATAAAGGAAATGTTAACTGACCAAACTAGAGGAACGTCAGGTTCCCTGAGAGTTCTCAGAAGAGGTTGTGGTGTCAAGTTTTCGTAGTTAAGAAACCACGAGTCGAAAGAAATACCAGGTTGAGAGTGTAGGTATGTACTGATGACCTTTTTGGTATCTCAAATTTAATAAAGTTAATAATAAATTTACTTATTAAAACTACATAACACTGTTCTCAACGTTGTCAACAGTCGTTTTTACTACAATACCCATGGACACTACTACACCGGGTCACCTTTAAGTGTACATCGTAGTTATAGAAGACATGAACCTAGGACTTCATCGTACGACTGTTACAGAAGTCACCAAAACTCTCTAAGAAGGAGAATCCTCTTCAAGACGACCGATGCGAACCACAAGTTTTGTTAGAGAAGTGATATCCAGAGTCAGAGGACACAAGTGTCGTCTCGTTGTCAAGTATTTGGTAATTCTCTGGGGTCAGACATCAAGACTACAGATGCCACACCCCGTTCACTCCCCAGTCGTACTGACGAAAAGATGACTAAAGAAGGTACCTTACCCGAGCTACGGGTACTCCTCCTCCGATCTCGACCGAACTTACACAGGTTTACATGTCTGGACGGGTGACGTGTTTGGGTGAGGAGAGGAAAATGAGAAAAAGACCCAAGTCACAAGAACAAGTCACAAGTCTTAACCGACACCCGTCGAAGAGAGAAGACGGCCTGTCTCACGGTTCTCGACCAATTGCGTGACATCGACCTCTGACAATGTGTCTTCCTACTTCCACCGGTTTCCCCAAGGTAATTCCTACTTCCAGCGGTTTCCCTAAGGTAAGGGATAGTGTCTCGGTCCCCTCTTTACGTGCATCCCTAACGTCTCCCTAACCTTGAATCTTATTTCCACCAGGAGAACTGAGTCGGGAAATTCGTCCCCACTTTAACAAAAGGACTCAGCAATTAACAATACTGAGAATCTCGAAAAAAGGGGGACACAAACAAAAAGTACTACGGTGTCCGTGACTTAATAAATTCCCACTTAGAATACGTTTTGGTGAACAAGACGAGTTACTTGAGTATCCAAGATTCACCGAGTACTCATAGGAAAATTTAAGGGTAATACTATTTACTCTGGTTTACCGTACAAAACGACATAACAGATTTAACCAGTGTAAAACGACATATAAAGGGCTGAGGAGATTATAATATTTTATTCAATCCTTTATTTAATATATTTGGTCCTGAGTCTGAGGTTTAAAGTCGGAGAGATAATGTCATTCTCCTTTGAGTCCTTCTTTCATCAACACAAACACTGTTGGAAAGGACGGAACCAATTTTACTGAAGAAAATGAAGAGAAATAAAAAACTACAAATAAAAGTAGTATCTCTAGTAGGTCAAGGGCTTATGGGGTCGTCGTGTCCATTTCACCCTTGAATCCTCCGGTCACTGGCGGTCTCCGGACACAGCGAATTGACCTAACTATCAGAACATGGTGTCACAATTTTTATCTGTAGTAATCAAGGATCTCCGACAGAGGTCCTACGTAGTCTTGACTTTTTTTACTGATGTGTGATTTTCTTCCTCTTGCACTTTTTTTTTTAAGACATATAATAAACATACTGAGTAGGGACTGTGACTTATAAGTTCTCATACTCTTGTTCTTTTAATGTAAGATACTCGGAATAAAAAGAATATACATGTTATCCAGTTTCGACAACTCCGAAAAAAAAACAAATAAACAAAACGAAAGTACATTATATACTTCTTATCCGATCCATTAATCTACTTACACAAAATGCATTGTCTCCAAGTAGGTCCTTCTCCTTTAGTGATTATTAGGGGGTCTTGTGATCCGTATTACGGGAGGGGACGGTTTCTACAAGTCCGTGATTACGGACCTTTACACTTATACGATATCTGGAATTTAGTGTTCTAATAGGTCCTAACAGGTCCACCCAAGTCAAAATAGTGTACCTGGGTATTTTCGTCTCTTGAAAGGGACCGATCTTCGTTTTCTCCTCCGTCTCTCTACGTCGTCTTCTCCTTCTCTAAACTTCACGCTCTCGTTGAGAGGGGGTCGACGACGACTTTGGATACTCTTCCCTACGTCGGTCACCGACGTCCACCTTCGTTTCTTGGACGGCTGTCGGTCAGTCCTGGAGTCAGGATGTCGGTGTTCCTTGACGTAAGGGGGTCACTAGACTTTCTCGAACCTTCCACCAAAAAGGGATTCTGAGATGTTGTCTTGTGTCATACCACTATGGACATAAATCAGGAACACTCTGAGATTCGTCTTCGGACGTGACTCGGTGTGATACGGATCTGAAGAGTAGATATCTTGGTACTTTATTGATAACCTACAACAAATTTCGGTGATACAAACACCCTTAAACAATGTCTTCACTATCTTTTGATTATGTGGGAGTAGCGACTCTCTTCTATCTTTTTTCTGACTTCGTCCATTAGTTCGTATACCGAGGTTATGGGCCGGAGGGGTGAGAAGGACGAGGAGTCTCTGACTGAGACGTCTTCCCCTGTGTAAGACCCTTTCCCACCCGGAGATTTTCCTCTAGAGGAGTGTCCTACAAGAAGGATGGACCCATGGTAATACAATAGAGAAACATTTCCGTTGAACGGTCACAGTAAACGAATTCACTCTCCTTCGGAACTTAAACTTGAAAGGAAGTACGTATCCACTTCGGATCATCAGTGACGTCCGATGTAACGTTCCATACTCCTCGTACACTTCCCCGAGTAACCGTGTCCCTTGAGAAACCTCGGAATTTGTCTCATCTCTAAGACTCAACAATTATCAACTTAAGTCAACATTTACGATTATTTCGTCCGTCGTTATTGTGCTGTTGTAACAAAACCTCTGGTGTCCCGGTCTCCCGTCGCGGGTCCCTCTCTGACCGAGTAAGAGAAGTGACACTCCACTGCCCTTTGTGTGTGGAGGGAGGAGGACCGTGTGTGTAAGTTTACATTAAAACTTCTTCTCGGTCTCTCTACCCCTCTTCTGGTTCTTCAGACCCTACTTTGTAATAAAAAGATTCTCGAAATGGTAGGACTTCCTTGAAAATTTGATTAACCTACTTTCAACAAAATAAGAGATGGTTATTAATCCCCTAGTCCTTCTTTCTGTTTAATTGAAAAATTTTTTTCTTAAAATAAAAGGGCACTACTACCAATTAATATCTACAGTTGGACCGACCTAATTCTCAACGGGTATATCACCCATTTTATAAAGGCCAACACCGACACTCTTACAGACACCTTCTCTGATCGTTACCTTAGGCACCTGACTCATTACTTCTACATGGGAATGGTCATGTCCACCCGTAGTAGATTAGTCGACTCCCATACTTATCTTGTCTTTCCACCTCCTTCCTACTTAAACGACAGAACTGGACTTGACCTTATAAGTAGAAAAGGACAAGAACCCGTATTCATGTGGATCAAGAACCGAAAACCTGAGTTTAGTCTGAATTGTGACAGTCGAAGAACCAAGAGTCCGAAAACCTGAACCTTACTTAATACGATGACAATCTAATCACGTTTTCATTAACACCAAAACCTAACAATTCGAAACCGCAAATGATAACCTTATGTAAGAATTTATTTACACAAATACATATATAGTCCGAAAGGACCACCGAGTCTACCCTTTCTTAGACGGACGTTACGAAGTAAAATTACGTGTAAAGAGTGAAATACAAAAAACGATTACTACATAATGAACGACAAATAAAATATAAATAAAATCTGATGTCTTTACTACAATCTATTTTTTCGTCATATTCACTAAAAGAACAACAAAAAGTCAGTAATTCAGTACAGCCTAAGGAACACTAGGGTACCTGATATCGTACGGTCCGAAGAGAGAGGAAATGATAGAGGGACTCAAACGAGTTCGAGTACAGGTAACTAACTAAGTCACTACGGTAGGTTGTAGAGTGGGAGACAGTAGAGGAAGAGGAGACGGAAGTCGCAAGGGTCTTAGTCCCAGAAAGGGTTGATCAACCGAGAAGTGTAGTCCACCGGTTTCATAACATCGAAGTCGAAATCGTAATCAGGAAGTCCACTTATAAGTCCCAACTAGAAATCCTAACTGACCAAGTTAGAGGAACGACAGACTCCCTGAGAGTTCTCAGAAGAGTTCTTGTTACTAAGTTTTCGTAGTTGAGACCTTTTTAAAAGGTACTGACGATCTTTTTGGTGTCGAAACTGATATACCTGGGACAACTGTTTCACTACAGAGACGAAAAATTATTCGACAGAGTCAAACAGTATCGGAAGGAAGGTTCCTCGATCGTTCACAGAACTAAAGTACCGATGTCAGTGACAGACGTCACTAAAACCTCGGGTCCTTTTATTTCAGACAGTGACAAAGATGAAAAGGGTAGATAAACGGTACTTCACTACCCTGGTCTATGGTACTAGAATCAAAAAACTTACAACTCAAAATTCGGTCGAAAAAGTGAGAGGAGAAAGTGGGAACAGTTCTCCGAGAGATCAAAGAGAAGTGAAAGACGGTAATCTCACTATAGTAGAAGTATATACTCCAACAACTACAAACTACAAAGTTTATAAAAGAATAAACTCAAGTTTTACCAAACATTTCGTCGTTTCTGTAGAGCGCTGTAGTTGTTGTGTAAACCGGGTTATTGACGATTAATTGTGTGTCTCGTCACCACTAATTTCTTCAAAACGTTTCCTCTGTTCTCGGAACTTCTATTCCTCACGTCACCTACCGGTAGCCTTCAACTGTTGTCGGTTGACTCTCCCAATAGTTTCGATTAGGAGAATGTTAATGTGCTCTTCAAGGACTTCTTCAGTCGCAGTTGGTGAGATGTCAACAAGTCGGAAACGTCGTTTAACCCTTCCATCCTTTCGAGCTATTCACCCATGGAGTACACGACCGACTTTTTTTTTAGTAACAAAACTTCGTAGTAGAAGAGAATGACATGTGTTGTTGTTTGGTAAAGAGTTAACCTAACACTACACGTTACTTTTCACCTAAGATGTCCTGTTGGTCGCCCCTGGTGGAGTCACGAACCTGGACATGCTTTGAAGTTTCGTGAAGGGTTTCTGTTTTTTGTCAGTGCCAGCGACAAACCACCAGACGACGGGTAGACTAGATGATAGGTCGAAAGACTTAGGGTCCTTTTGGTAATGTAGACTCTTCGTAGGAGTCGTTTGACTACTCTACGTGACTTTTGACGTCGTGGATGTCGACCGTAACCAGTTGTCTTTCCGGGTCAAGAAGAGGTGTCGTTATGGGTTTGACTTGCAACGTCTTGGTTGTCAAGTTTTCAACTTGATTATCCCGATACTTCAAAACTGAGTAGCGGTATAAGTGGACTGGAGAGTGGTTGGTTGATGGCGAAGAAGTTCGTAGACTTGTTGAAAAACGTCCCTTTTATGAAGGTGTTGGTCCTCCTCGTCCTTTACGGAAGGTTGTGAAACAGTTTTTGTTTCGTGTCTAAAAAAATTTTCAATTAATTAAATAAAAAAATGAAATGTTATAACATAACCAAAAACGGTATGTAACTGTACTTAGGTGGTACCCACATGTACACAAGGGGTAGGACTTGGGAGGAGGGTGGAGGGAGGGGTAGGGTAGGGAGACCCAGCAGGGTCACGTGGTCGGAACTCGTGGGACATAGTACGTAGCTCGGACCTGACCGCTAGGTAAAGTGTACACTATTAAATGTACAAAGTTACGGTAAGAGGGTATAGTAGGACGGGAGTGGGAGAGGGTGTCTCAGGTTTTCTGACAAGATATGTAGACACAGAGAAAACGACAGAGTGTATACCCCAATAGCAATGGCAGAAAGATTTAAGGTGTATATACGTAATCATATGACATAACCACAAAAAGAAAGACCGAATGAAGTCAGACATATTAGCCGAGGCCAAAGTAGGTGGAGTAATCTTGACTAAGTTTACATAAGAAAAATTACCGACTTATTATGAGGCAACACATATACATGGTGTCGAAGGAATAGGTAAGCAGACGGCTACCTGTAGATCCAACGAAGGTACAGGACCGATAATATTTGTCACGACGCTACTTGTAACCCCATGTGCACAGAGAAAGTCAAGACCAAAGGAGCCATACATACGGGTCGTCACCCTAACGACCCAGTATACCGTCAAGATAAAGGTCAAAAAATTCCTTAGAGGTGTGACAAGAGGTATCACGGACATGATCAAACGTAAAAGTGGTTGTCACATTCTCCCAAGGGAAAAGAGGTGTGGGAGAGGTCGTAAATAACAACATCTGAAAACCCATCGTCCGTAAGACTGACCGCACTTTACCATGGAGCAACACCAAAACTAAACGTAAAGAGCCTATTACTCACTACAACTCGTACAAAAGTACACAAACAATCGGTAGACATACAGAAGAAACCTCTTTACAGACAAATCAAGAAACCGGGTAAAAAACTAACCCAGCAATTAAAAAAACCTTAACTCGACGTCCTCAACGAACATATAAAACTCTAATTAAGAAACAGACAACGAAGTAAACGATAATAAAAGAGGGTAAGACTTCCGACAGAAAAGTGGAACGAATATCAAAGAAAATAACACGTCTTCGAAAATTAAAATTAATCCAGGACAAATAAATAAAAACGAAAATAAAGATTATAAGACCCTCCACCCAGTATCCCCTAGGACGACACTAAATACAGTCTCTTACAAAATGGATACAAAAAGAGATCCTCAAAATATCGAAGACCAGAATGTCAATCTAGAAATTAGGTAAAACTCAAATAAAAACACATACCACGATCTTTCACAAGATCAAAGTAAGAAAATGTTCACCAACTGGTCAAAAGGGTCGTGGTGAACAATTTCTCTAACAGAAAAGAGGTAACATATAAGAACGAAGGAAACAGTTTCTATTCCACAGGTATCCACGCACTTAAATAGAGACCCGAAAGATAAAACAAGGTGACTAGATATAAAGACAGAAATACGTTCATAGTATGACAGAACTACTGACACCGAAACATCATCTCTGACTTCAGTCCATCCAACTAAGGAGGTCAAGGTAAGAAGAAAGAGTTCTAAGTTTCGTGTCTAAAAAATACCATGTCCTCATTCGTTTGAATTAAAGAGTGACCGTTTTTACACAACTAACATTACCAAGCATAAAACTAATTATTTCTACACAAACTCAGATCAATATTACTAAATTTTAAGTACCAGGTTTTGACATTAATGTAAACGTGGTTGGATTATCGTTCGACCTTAGTTCTAACGGGCCTCTTTATAGTTGTTGGAGTCTATACGTCTACTGTCGTGGGAATACCGTCTTTCACTTCTCCTCGATTTTTCGGAGAACTACTTTCACTTTCACCTCTCACTTTTTCAACCGAATTTCGAGTTGTAAGTCTTTTGTTTCTAGTACCGTAGGTCAGGGTAGTGAGGTACCCTTTATCTACCCCTTTGTCACCTTTGTCACAGTCTGAAATAAAACCCCCCGAGGTTTTAGTGACGTCTACCACTGACGTCGGTACTTTAATTCTCTGCGAATGAGGAACCTTCTTTTCAATACTGGTTGGATCTATCATATAAGTTTTCGTCTCTGTAATGAAACGGCTGATTCCAGGTAGATTAGTTCCGATACCAAAAGGGTCACCAATACATACGTACGTTCTCAACCTGATACTTCTTCCGACTCACGACTTCTTAACTACGAAAACTAGACACCACAACCTCTTCTGAGAACTCTCAGGGAACCTGACGTTCCTCTGGGTTGGTCAGGTAAGACTTCCTCTAGTCGGGACCCTAAAGAAACCTTCGTTACTACGATTTCGACTTTGAGGTCATGAAACCGGTGGAGTACACTTCTCAACTGAGTAACCTTTTCTGAGACTACGACGTGCCCTAACCCCCGTCCTCCTCTTCCCCTGCTGTCTCCTACTCTACCGACCTACCGTAGTGACTGAGCTACCTTCACTCAGACTCACTTGAGGTCCTCAACCACTACCTGTCCCTCCGGACCGCACGACACCAAGGACCCCAGCGTTTCTCAGCCTGTGCTGACTCGCTGACCTGACTTGACTTGACTTGACTTATCGAATGGAACAAGAGATCGAATGTCTGTTGTCTATTACCCTAAAGTGTCGGAGGTATTAGTACACTTGGTTAAGGACAATTTTTTTTTTAGAGGAGAATACTTATATAGACATATATAGGATAACCAAGACAAAGAGAGATCTTGCAACTGATTATTTGAGTACAGTACATTTAAAATAAAACTGGTAGTCACGTCAAGTCAAGTCAGTGAGTCAACACAGGCTGAGAAACGCTGGGGTACTCAGTGTCGTGCGGTCCGGAGGGACAGGTAGTGGTTGAGGACCTCAAGTCTGAGTACAGGTAACTTAGTCACTACGGTAGGTCGGATAACATATTTAGAAATAGGAGGTATTTTCACAGTCAAAAACCTCTAGTCCTAGATCATAGAATATTTATATGGAGAACGTAAGGAGTCTCAAGGATCTAAAGTCTTGTTTATCATCCCTAATAAGTCACGTCTATTGACCGGATAGGAAAGGTCGAATCTGACAGTCGTAAACAAGACCAACCAGTCCCGGGTGTAATGAGGTCGATAATTTATAAAATTATGGTGGGAGTTTACTTAGAAAGGAAAATGTGAAACGATACTATTAAAAAATTGTAACTTTCTTAACATGTAACGTACAGGAATAATGGATCTAAGACGTTAAGTATAAAACGATATAAACGAAATAGTATGTATATAGGTAGTAAGGAGATCCATAGGTAGTTAGGTAGAATAAAAAAAAAATTACAAGAATTTTCATCCAAAGTCTGAAATGGGAATTCGTGAAGACGTGCACGTGGTAACTAATCTCAAACTGTAAACAAATGACGAACGAAAAAAAAAAATTATTCAGGATTCGATTTATATATAAAACATAAACCTCAAACTGTATACCTTATTAATTCTAAGTGTGTCACTATCGAACTGGTTATTTTCTGAACACTTATCAACTATAAACTCAATCCTTAAACATCTGACTCTACTTTAAAACGAATACTATTGTTTATCTCTAGGAGAAATATTAGAGTGAATAGTCGTTTCAAATTAACCTTATTTATCCTCTCCTTCAGTCTATGTAAGGTCCTCAGACTCCAGAGTTCCATTTCCGACTAAGATTACCTTCGAGAGATCTAACACTACTTAGTACATCTAAAGGTTCGTTTCCAGTTCCCTTATAACTACTTCAGTCTCTGTTAAAGACAACAAACTTTTGAGTCAAAAAACTGGTCACGGAGATAGTCCAATACTTCGATTATAAGAGAGGTAACCAACTTTTTGGATATTTTAGTAATTCTATCATGTAAATCTGTTGACAGAACGAAGTAGTATGTCAACCAGACACATTTAAGGATACCAAGATTGATAATGAGGGTAAAGTTTTTACAGTAAAAAACTCTTAATGTGTCATGCAAGTGGTAAAATTCTCGAACAATTATAATTATAAGTGTGTTCCCTTCCCCCTGTAGTAAAGAACCTATTGTCGAACCATTTAAGAACTTTTTGACTAATATACCATAGGCAATAGGGTTGTAGAACATAATCAATTATGGGGAGGGGAGGACACCTCCGTCTTGTCCCGAAGTAAAACTCAGTACTAATACCTCAAAAAGAAGACGTACCCGTACGTTTTTATAGTTTTCGTTGATTTCCTCGACTTTCTTATACTTTTCGGACGATATCGTTCTAAATCGACTCTTGTAGATTTTTAACTAAACTAAACACAAAGTCTCCTTTTTGAAATAGGGACCAGTCGAACTTCATAACGAGACATTTGACTAAGTAGGACGACTAAAAAGTTTCAGACGTCTTCGGACTCACCGGACAATGTGTCAGATGGGTTTCCTTTACCTGAACCAGTAGGTACCGTGTCTTCTCTAGGCTGGAGTTTAGCTCTATTTCCATTTATGTACGAAGTTTCACATGAAGGTTTCACGGAAAGATTAGAATTCCGTCAGAACTCGTATTCTACACATCTCCGAGTCCAATTTCTCCTTCTACATACTCCTTCATTCGGATTCAGGGATGACAATGAGTCCGGGTGTGACAATAAAGGTCTCGTGACAGTTTCAGAAGTACCTCCCTTAAAACAACTGTGTGTTTAAGACCTCAGTGTGTCAAGGACCGTGGATCCTTAACGAGGTTTATACCCTGTTCACAAACGACTTACTTTCAAGTGAAAGTCATACATCCCGACACTCGTCTCCGAGTGTTGGTTCCAGGTAGAAGGGAGATCTTCAGATCCAAGATTTCCTAGGTAGGAAGGTGTCTTTTATGAACTGTTGGTTATTTCTGTGTGGTAATGAGTCTCGTCGGGACCCGTACAATGTGGTGTCAACGTTTAAAGACACCCTATTCAAATATAACATTTACGGACTTTGTCCGAATCACACCCTTTTTATCGTATCTGTATCGTTGTATAAAAGTCGGTGTCGGAGTGCCTCCATTCTCTCTCACCACTCCTGACACCGTTTGATCTTTAGTGCACGGGACAGATTACACCCGTCGAGGCAAGTGGAGATCAACAAAGTACGGAACACTTTTCCGTGTGAGTCATGACCCCTCAGGATTAAAAAGTTCTTGTCGACCTCAAACCAAACCTTAATAATTAAAAATTCTAGACTCTCCGATGGTCGTAAACGCTAGAGTCCAAAGTGAAATTATTTATATTCCAGGATCAAAGTTAAACCACTGTCTTACACGTAAGGTCATCGTCCACAGTCGTATGTCCCTTCACATCAATTAATAACGACGACGTATCTCCGTCGTTTTAGGATGAAGTAAGAGAAAAGAAAAACATCACCTAGAAAGAAAACACGACTTAGGACAGATTGTTAATATTGATACGGAAAATCTCAAGTCTCATTATATTAGAGAAACGACCAAATATAACTACCTCCTCCGACTCAAAGGTTATTATACTTAAGTGTTTTGTCTTATCATCGAATGAACCCTGTCTTACTGGTTTGAGGAGCGGGTCCAACCACGTAATTGGTCTTATACCACAGATATGTGTAGGTCAACTTAAAGTGTAGACAATCCGATAAGAAGCGTTTGGAGTTTCTTTTACACAATCTATTTAAATATTAAGATTTTGAAGAGATCCCGAACGTCACAATATGTACTTCATTTTAATATGATTAATGTGAGACCCCTTTGACTGTAACAGGGAGAAGGTAGGAAGGTCTATACTCTATAGACTACTGACCCCCTTTCCGTAATTTTTAACGATCACTCTTACCGACCTGACTTCCGTGTGGTCCATATCCTTTTGTAAACTCTTTATGTCTAGGAGGAGACTTCGGGTGATCAATCAAGGGTCCAAACCAAACAGAGACTAAGGAGACAACCAAGGAATCTTGACATTTAGGCCAAGAAGAGAGAGATAACCGTCCGTATAAGAGATTCTTCTGTAAACTCCAAGTTTGTGGAATTACAACTTAAAGTCCGTTGAAGAGTCGAGTTACTCCTTCTTTGTAGTCCCGTCACACGACGAAATTCCCGTAAACTTATGTGTTCTATGGTACTAAAAAGGACTGTTGTGTCCCGTCCACCCAAAACGGATGAGTATCCTTTACACAGGAGATACAACTTGGTGTCTGACCTCACCACTCATCCTTCTTTTGATGTTTCGAGTCACAAGTTTCGGAAACGGCACTACATCTGTCCTGCACCGTGTCACGGGTTTCTCGTCCTTAGCTACGAATCCCCGACCTTTCCGTCCACCAGTAGTAGGGGCACACCGTCTTTAAGTGTCCTTCCTGGGCTAGAAAGGATCTAGTCCGACCCCAACCCTTACGTGGACTTTAGTCTCGTGAACCAAGTTTCTGGTTCTGACCCTTTATTCCACTTTAGTCGACCTCAATACCTCCAACAAAATTACATCGTGGAGTCCACCACGTCACCATTTTTTAGGGAGGACGCTTACGTCCTCTACGCCCTCTGGACCTAAGGTAAGGACCCTACCTTTCTAGGGGACCTCTTCCTTTACCGTTGGGTGAGGCCATAAGAACGAACCCTTTAGGGTCCCTGTCTTCTCGGAACGCCCGATGTCAGACATCCCAGTGTTTCTCAATCTGTGTCGACTCGTGTTGTGTGTCTCGTGTTGACCTAAATATCAAGACTCCTCCAAATCACAACCGAAGATAACCGGTTATAGACTTTCAATGACATCTCTAACTTAACACAGAGGAACTCTCTCTACAAGAAGAATTTAGGGTCATTGGACCCTAGTAATGGAATAAACCTTTATTCCAAAATCGTCCACACTAATTTAATTCCTAGAGTCCTGTCTACTAGGACCTAAATCCTACCCAAGATTTAGGTTACTGACTATAAGAAAACTCTCTTCCCTTTCCGTTAGACTCTGTGTCTCTTTTCTTTCTGTACATTTCTACCTCCGAAGGACCACCGAGTCTATTATTTCTGAGACAGATATTACGTCCTTTGGGTCCAAGTCAGAGATCCAACCCTTCTAGGGGACCTCTTCCCTTACCGTTGGGTGAGGTCATAAGAACGGACCTCTTAGGAACCCTGTCTCTTCGGACCACTCGATGTCAGGTAACCTAGTGTCTCAGTCTGTACTGACTTACTCATTGTGTGTGAAAGTTCAGTTCATTGTGGTTCTCGATGAAGGTGTGATCTCAGATCCTCTCCCGCACCTTGTCTAAGTCTCGGAGGTCGCCCGTCGATTGGGACGGTCGTAGAACTAAAACCTAAAGATCAGAGGTCTTCACCCTCTCTTATTTATGGACAACAAAATTCGGTGTACCAAACATCATATCGGGATCCTTCGATTATTCCCGAAGAGTCCACCACAATCATCGTTTCTTAGACGGACGATTATGTCCTTTATGTTTTTTCTCTACCCAAGGTCGGGACCCAACCCTTCTAGGGGACCTCCTCCTTTGCTGTTGGGTGAGATCATAAGAACGGACCTATTAGGGGACCTCTCTCCTCGGACCACCCGATGTCAGGTATCCTAGTGTTTCTTAACCTGTACTGACTTCGTTGAGTCGTGCGTGTGTCCTTCGATGACGTCAATGGGGAACGGACTGGAGACTGTAACAAGTGGTCTACAACAAAAGGTCAATTACACTTTCTTCATAAACGAAATTAGTGGAAATTAAAGGGAAAGAAGAAAATAAGTGTCATTTTACATAAAAAACTCGAGATCATTACTTAATTTTTAATTTCAAGATACCAATATCATTTTTTTTTTTAGTCACAGATCTAAATCTCTCGACCAGTAATTGACCTTTTGTATTTATTAAATTAGAAGTAAGATTTTAATTGGAGTCATAAGTGAGTTTTTAATAAAAAATAATTAAGTAAGTAAGAAGTTGGGTAAAGTTAGTTTATAAATGGTTTACGAACATGATACGATCTGTAATAGGAAGATGGATGAACCTTTATGTACTACTTATTCCTGTCTCACAGACGGAAGAAACGTATATGTAAAACTACTAGATCCATCCTTTATTAATTAGTTTACTTTTTAATATCCGACATTATTTATAACAACCACTGTAGAGGTAAATAAAAGAATATCAGGGACCATAATCATGTAAAACTAAGAACTAATATTACTACTGACGAACGGCTTATCTTACTTTCCTCTCAAATTTTGTTTCGATAAATTTGATTTAGTGCAAGAAACGTCCTGGAGAAAACCTAAAGTGGAGACAGTACGGACCAATACAGATATAAAGTCCAACTAAAGTATTATTACCTCTTAGTTTCGATAAATGAAGTGTTGTGTCGTAACAAAGCAGTGAACTATGTATTAACTTTGATCTATTGGAGTCACCGTCGGGGTTTCGAATCTACAGTCTTTCTACAATTATAGGAAAGAGAAGACTACCTTTAGTTCTTCCTTTCTCGATTTTTCAACTAAGTCACAATGTACCTGAGATGTCTTTACAATTATGTTACCTCTGAAGTACAACTTCTCGATTCCATCGTGTTTTCGAGTTCTCACTTTCGTTAAATATATCTCTATAGTTTCAAGTAATAAAAGTATGATAAAAAAAGGTAAACGGGATGTACCTCAACCCGAAGGGACTATCGAGTCAATCTTTCTTTCGACTCGCGACTTCTTAACTACGGAAGTTTGACACCACAACCTCTTATGAGAACTCTCAGGGAACCTGACGTACCTCTAGGTTGGTCAGTTAGGATTTCTTTTAGTCAGACCTTATAAGTAACCTTCCTGACTACGACTTCGACTTCGAGGTTATGAAACCGGTGGACTACGCTTCTTGACTGAGTGACCTTTTCTGGGACTACGACCCGTTCTAACTTCAGTCCTCTTCTTCCCCTACTGTCTCCCATTCTACCTACCGTAGTGGTTGAACTACCTGTACTCAAACTCGTTCGAGACCCTCAACCACTACCTGTCCCTTCGGGCCTCACGACGTCAGGCACCCCAACGTTTCTCAGTCTGTGTTGACACGGTAACTTGACTTGACTTGACTTATGTACCTCATTGACTCGATATGACAGTGAGTGTTATGTCTGATCGAAATCAAAGTAAACTCCACACTACCTATGGTTTTGTGACACTCTGTTCTGCATGGGGAGTCGGGGACGACCGGGTTTATACTTCTCAAACGTTACCTTTACCTCTCCCTAAGACAGGATATTGAGAATCTACGAAATGTTCCAGTATTTTCAAAATTTTCTCCCGGTCTCCTAAGACATTTTACCTTCTTAGAACCGGTCTCATCAGCACGAGAATACTTCGAGAACTTGGTACGATCCCTTTTTCCTATCCCACGTCAATGTGGTGGAGGGTGACGTCACTCTTCCCGAAAGTCTCCGGAGACCCCTTGTGACCCTCCGTCTCTCCTACGATAGAAGAACTCTTTGGAGGTTTGTTCCCTTTCAAACTGAACCGACGAAATTCTTGGTCCTGTCAGTTACCATATCACAACTCTTGTCAGGTTCTCAAATAACTCAGTTTCCTACGTACTCCTAAAGGGTCCGTCAACACCGGGTGTGATGTCTCTGTTAGTCTTTCCCTAGTTGAAATTAAGAGAAGACACTTCAGACGTTTAACGTCCCTTCAGAGACATATTTCTCCGACCTAAATGGTTTATGGGTCCTTGACTTTTTCATAGATAGAATCAAGTTCCTTTACGTCTCTCCTTTGAGGTTCCTCGGAGTTCTCGTGGAGCAATTTGAGTGAGTCTACATTGTAGAAGTCTTGCTCTTTCCTTCTTGAATGGTTCGGGGCTAGACAAGATCTGTCTAGGGAGATTTAACAGGATGGTAAGAAGGGAATATCGAGTCAACCATTTCTTAGACGGACGTTACGTCTTCTGGGACCAAGTTAAGGACCCAACCCTTATATACAACCTCTTCCCTATCCGAAGGGTGAAGTCTTAAGAACCCGAAGGGAACACCGAGTCGACCATTTCTTAGACGGACGTGTTTCCACCCTACTAAACTTTCTTATCGTAACTTTGTACATATAATGGTATACACTTTATTTAGCGGTCAGGTCCAAGCTACGTACTCTGTCCCGACTACGGGACTCGTCCCGACCATATGACCCTACTGGGACTCCCTACCCTACCCCTCCCTCCACCCTCCACCCAAGTCCTACCCCCTGTGTACATGTGGGTACCGACTAAGTATAGTTACATACCGTTTTAGGTGATGTTATAACATTTCATTAATCGGAGGTTAAGTTTATTTATTTAATTAAAATTTTTGTAATTTTTTTTTTTTTCTTAGACGGACGTTACACCCTCTGTGGACCTAAGCTAGGGACCCAACCCTTCTAGGGAACCTCTTCACTTTCCGATGGGGGAGGTCATAAGACCGGACCTCTTAAGGTACTTGACATATCAGGTACCCCGTATACTCTTAAGGTACTTGACATATCAAGTACCCCAGTATTTCTCAGCCTGTGTTGACTCGCTGAAAGTGAAAGTAGGGTCCATCGTACGTTCACGTAAATCTCCATCCCCATCTATCACTTGTCCTTCTACTCTCTTCTTCTTTTGGTCCGTAAGAAAAGTAAGTCCAAAGTCTAGAGTCCTCTTCTCTTCCAAATTTGACTCTAATCTAAAAAAAAAAAAAAACATCCCTTACTTTTTGGATTTAAAACTAAACTCCGATAAACGTTAGATACCATTGAGATCTTGACAGACAATGGACTCTCACTCATCTTCTAAGTGTCTAGAAGTTTTTAAAAGAATGTCCCTGTATGCTTCTCATTTAAAAGGTCATTCTTTTCAAATTTCTCTACGTGCCTCTCTCTTAATAACTACGTAAAACTAGTGTCTAGGTGCAGTATGAATGAATTCTATGACCTATGTGAAGTAACAACTTTATAAAAGAAAAAAAAATTTAAAAAAATTTAAAATAAATAAATATAAAAAATTGTGGGTTTTGTAAGACATAACCCCATATCGATTAATTGTCACAGAACTATCAAAGTCCACTTGTCACTTCCTTGAGTCGGCATGTATATGTACATAGGTAAGACAGGGGGTTGTCGGGGAGGGTAGGTCCGACCGTGTATTGTAACTCGTCTCAAGGTACACCATATGTTATCCAAAAACAACCAATAGGTAAAATGTATATCGTCTCACATGTACTGGAAGGGTCACTAACGACATGAGTCTTACGTATAGAACGACGTATACAAAAGAACTTCTATCCTCGTCCCATATCTCGGGACAAAATGAAAGGTTCCGTTATCGTGAGAAAACCATAACGTCAAATGGAAAACGCCGGTTACCTGAAGATTTAAGAATTGATATTGGGTCTGTTTGTTTCTAGAGGTGTCCACTTGAAAAATAGCATATTAGACTTACAAGGTCGTAAATTTTCTTAGGAGTCAAGTCAAGTCAAGTCAGAGAGTCAGTACAGGTTGAGAAACACTGGGGTACTTAGCGTCGTGCGGTCCGGAGGGACAGGTAGTGGTTGAGGACCTCAAGTGAGTCTAAGCGTAGGCAGCTCAGTCACTACGGTAGGTCGGTAGAGTAGGAGANTCAAGTTTTCGTAGTTAAGAAGCCGCGAGTCGGAAGAAGTGTCAGGTTGAGAGTGTAGGTATGTACTGGTGTCCTTTTTGGCGTCGGAACTGATCTACCTGGAATCATCCGTTTCATTACAGACACGAAAACTTATACGATAGCTCCAACCAGTACTGAAAAGAAGGTTCCTCATTCACAGAAAATTAAAATACCGACGTTAGTGGTAGACGTCACTAAAACCTCGGGGGGGTTTATTTAAGACTGTGACAAAGGTGACAAAGGGGTAGATAAAGGGTACTTCACTACCCTGGCCTACGGACCGTACAGTGTTTTGTTTGTTTGTTTGTTTGTTTTTTGTGAGGAAGGTGTGAGAAAAGACTAAGACTAAAAGTAAATTTAAGTCCTCTTTGATAGAACCGTTAGACTTCCTTAACATGAGGGAGAGAGAAACCTAGTTTTATTCATGTTTAGTAAAGAAAAGGTACCTTTTTTGGTTGTGTCCAAAAGGGGAGAAAAATCGATAAACCGAAACAATATCCATCTTAAGACTCTAAATTTAGTAACATTTAAGTAAAAGAAATTAAAAAACACTGTAAGTTAATTTTTTTTCAAAAAAACTCTTTGTTAGTATCAATTTTTACGTCAGTAGAGTAATTTTGTATTGTAATTTACTTCACACAATCATGAGACTGTTATATTTAGAGGTTTACTCAGTATCTTATATACGATTATACATGTCACAAATATGAGTTCAAAAGACAAGACAGTGAATACTCCGGTCTTCGTGGTAACAATTTCTCCTTAACGTCCTACTACTACACTAACCAGGTGACACTCCCCGATCGCATGTAAACATGTATAGTCGGTATAGTCTAACCTTCCTGTAAGGTTAATAAAATTAGTGTACTGTACAAACTTTTAGAAATTAATAATAATTATACGTATAACCAAGGAAGTCACTCAGACCTCCTCAACAGAATAAAGAGAAAGTTTTTTACTTAGTCTACGTTTGATAATATATCTCTTGTCTATTTGTTGTTCCAGGATGATATATCGTGTCCCTTGATAAAGCTATAGAACACTATTTGGTATAACCTTTTCTTATGTATATTGACTTAATGAAATGATATGTCGTCTTTAATTCTGTTGTAACATTTGGTTGATATGACTTAAATGTATATTTTTACTTAATAAGGATAGTTCTATGAAAGGAGAAATAAAATCATGTCACTTAAGAACCATTTCAAGTCTATTATTTTTCTTTGCTAGATAAAGTTCATATAAAATTGATCCCTATCAGACACTCTTACTTTGACGGTCCTGTGCCGTCAGGAAGGGGTAGACTCGTCGGGACCGCTGGACGTAAGACGAAGAAAGTGATAGTACTAGTTACACTATTTCCTTAGTTTGAAAATATGAAATTTCTGTCGTATTTTGTACCCGGACTAGTGTGATCTTATTACTATAAAAAAGACAAAAATAAAATTATTTAAAAAACCACCTTAAACTAATTCTTTGTTCAGTAGGTATTACATTCACTTGACATATTTTTGTTTTCATACTTTAAGAGGAAAAAATTTTTTTATCTCTCGGTAAATATAATTAGTGAAATTAGGTAATGATTCGATATTCCTCACCTCACGACGTTCAATCGACGAGTAGGTGCCTTTTCATCGTTAAGGTTCGATTAATTTCTTCGAAAAGTTAAAACCAGGTCACTTATGTGAATTTTCAATACAGTATAAATAGTTCACTTGTATTAAATTATACTATTAAGTTTCTCTTGATCAACTTTTCTTTGATAACATCATTAATAGACCCTCCGTATAAGTTATTTTCGTCAAATTTTTCAATTAAATAGAACTAAAATACTCTTTTACTAAGAATAAAAGTCTCAACTATTAATAACACTTTTCGAAGGATTTCGAAAACGTGTAAATCTTTTCTAACTACTGAAATTCCGTTTTAATAAACAAAAGTGACGTCGACTTCCTTTTTAAACACGTACGAGACTTTATTAAAACGTCGACATCGAACGAAGTTTTAGTCCGTAAGTCTCGTGTATTTAAAACTTTTGATTCTAAGTAAAAACACAATGTTTGACTACACCGTTCAAAGATTTTTATTTTACATGTTTTACAAAATTTTAAGAAGAGAGATCGAAATTCATACAATATTATATAAATACTTCTAAAGTGAGACTACGGGATTTTTAGTGGTAATAAAAAGTATATAAACACAGAAAATGTAACACTTAATATAGAAATCTACAAAACCACTTTTATAAAACAAAAAGTTTCAAAAATGTTAGAACTTTAGACAATAATTTGAATTAATAAATCTTCTAAAATCACTTTCACGATGGGAGAATCTCTGTTATCGAATCTCTTTTACCGTACTCATATAAAAGGAATGATACACTATGATTGAGTAGTTCTTTACAAATTTTTGACATCTACACAGAATTAATTTGGTATTCTAATTTACACTTAAGGGAGTAAAAGCGTAGTTCATTCAACAAGAATTAGAATAGAACTCGAAACACCCCCGTCGTAGGTAACGATAAATAGAAACGACGTAAATCGTAGTTCAAAACACATATCAGCTAAGAGTTATTTAAATTAACTTGTTTTCCTTAAATTCACAAACGAATTAAACTACGAAATCCAATAACTCAGCCTTCATAATGAGAACCAAACTAATCATTGATACAAAGTTCCACAATGGGTCGCGTATTATAAGAAAGAAGGCAGGTAAGTTTCTTCTTCTAAGTAACCAGTGAAGAATGCTCGGTCCTCGACAGGGTCCAGGACTCTTATCTCGACATTCGTTTGTTTGTTTGTTTGTTTTTTCTGTACCGGTAACGAGACTCCTTGAACTATTAGACCACCCTTTTCCATCTTTATTATTCAATATTAGTATCTTCTATTCAAAACTTGTGAACAATACATTGTCGGTGACATGATTCATGAGAAGTAGATAATATAGTAAAATGAGAATTTGAATCTTCAAGGTAAGTAAATAAATTATTTAATAAAAGTTAATAAAACACGATCTGTGATAAAAGATATCACAAAATCTTTTTTTATCGTATCATGTCCCCTATTATCTGTCCTTTTCACCAGAAAAAATTACCTTCTTAACCCCCTCCACTGAGAGTCCTCCGGTATATGGTCTTCACTATCTCACTGGGAACTCATCTACACCTCCATCGCATCAGGTCTTTCTCCTTTTTCTTTACGATAGTATACCTTTCCCTTTACTCGAACAAAACGAATTGTTTAACTGTCTTACGTAAACTTCGAGGTCATTTAGTGACTCCCTGTCCTAAACCCACTGTCCCACCTCTCTCATCACTTCACATATTCCAATCTCCAGTTCTAGTCTATTACATCCCAGAATATCTACTATTGTCCTTCAAATATAAAATAAAATTTATACTATCCTTTGGAATCGCTAGAAGTGGACCCCTCATCACTTCACATATTCCAATCTCCAGTTCTGGTCTATTACATCCCAGAACATCTACTATTGTCCCTCAAATATAAAATTAAATTTATACTATCTTTTGGGATCGCTAGAACTAGACCCCTCAAAACACTAGAGTAAATATAAAAGTTTTCGGAAGAGACCGATTGAGGCGAAAGGTTATAAGGTATACGGAATCAAGTAAGTCTGTACGTAAAGAAGTGGGGTAATAAAAAAGAAAAGAAGGAAAATGAAAGTGATTTCTCTATATACGTATACAAATATTTGACTTTTCTTAAGTGACTAATGTAGATTATGAGTGAATTCGGTAGACTTATCTTTCTTGAACCAAAACAAAACTTTTAAGAGGACAGTACTTCACTTTGTTAATGGAATACAGTTCCTGTCTAAAAGAAAAAAGACAGAACTCTCTGAATTAGTTCCTAAGGACTAAGGTTTACCGTAATCACAGTAACAAGTATTTTTAGTTGCCCTTTGAGTAAGAAATCAACGAATCCCTTGGTTTGAGAAAAGGAAATTCAGTGGTACTCAAAAGTCTAAAGGAGGACGGTCCACCTCCTTTCAGTGAGACACTGAGCTTTGTCTCAAGGTTTCGGTGTGTAAACGGGTCTACACTAGTCTCTTCCTCGATCTTAGAATGAAACTCTTAATAACTTCCCTTTCATTTTTTAGTTTTTATTATTGTTTCTCAATTCTCCTTTACTTCGTCTCCAGAGTTAATCTCCCGTCGGTCTTCCACCTTCTCCCGTCACTGGTTCTCCTCTCGTTTTACTCTGTCCTTCGTTCGATGTACGACTGGCGTTCTTGACGTTTTCTTTACACATAGCCTTTCTCCTAAAAAAAGGACTTTTCTACTTTTAGTTTTGGTGTCTTATAAAGTGGCAACTATTACCTTTATGATTCCAGTACTTGTCTTTCCTTTAAAATGACTGTTTTCTAAAGTAATATTTGACGTTCTTTGGTCTATTAGTTGTTATTTACATGTTCCTTTAGTATTATTTTGACCAGTCTTAAAAACGTTTTCATTTTAACTCTAAAGTTCGTCCCAAAATAAGTATTTACCTCCTTCAAGGTGATTAATATGAAGCCGAAATTGTGAAGTAGACAAGGTTCATAAATACAAAGTGGGACATAAAAGAAATTTCCACTTAAAATATAAGTGAAAACGTTACACTTTATAGGAGTAAACAAATTACACAAGAATAGAGAAACTTAGTATATTCGAGACTAAGTTAATCCATCTACACTGAGGACCTAACGGAAGTCTAAATACCTCTGTATAAATAGTAAAAATCTTGTTTAGTCTATTTCTTTCAAGACGAGTTACTTTATGTCATTAAATAGTAAAAGTCCTCTCCCCTTAAAACAAACGATAAAATAATGACGACATTAAGGTTTAATAGAATGTCCACAAAATCTTTAGACAGATCTAGACTATTCAAGAAAGATAAACCTTATTTAACTAAGAGAGGAGGGTCTCTCCTATTGATGGTATACGAGGTTGACGAGAGTCTCTAGTCATTTGGGACCTTATATTTACACTCGATGTTACATGACAACTTAAATCATCTTCATCCCTGTAGGAGTTTTCATCTAACAAAAGATTACTCGTCTACCAATAATCAATAATGAAATCTGGAACCCGATTAGGATCTCCTCCGATAATCGTCCATTACCTAATTTATTCCACTGAGTATAATTATGTCTAAGAAATTATACTTTCTTCTTTTTATCGGGTAGTATCTAGTTGGAAACAGTTTAGAAATACATCGTGTACCTTACGAGAACTTTCTCTGACTCGGTATTTGAAAGAAAAACTAATTTACACTTTCTGAGACCCAACGAAAAGAGAAGTAACCTTTGTGTGAGAGTCTAGACTTTTACTTTTAAATCTCGACTTTTCAACACCGACTACTTCTGTGATTACGAGACCCTCCCACTACAGAACAGACTTCAGAATATGGAGTAACTACAATGAAACCTTACTTTTGGACGCAGAGACTTTATCTAAGACACGAAAACGACCAACTGGAAACTAGTATAAAAAGAGAAACGGAATCATAAAATCGGAGGACTTGGAATAGTAGTATCCACGGTTCCAACTTTTACGGTTAAACTTTCACATGAAAGTCACAATGTACTTTTCTCGTTATTACTCATGGTCTCCGAAAGGTCCATCACGTCACCATTTCTTAGACGGACGGTTCCGTCCTCTGTGTTCTCTACGTCCTTCAAACTAGGGACCCAGTCTTTCTAGGGGGACCTAATCCTTTACCGTTGGGTGAGGTCCTAAGAACGGACCCTTTAGGGTACCTGTCTCCTCGGACCGCCTCACTTCAGGTGCCTCAACGTCAGCCTGTGCTGACTCGTTGACTCGTGTTCTACGGAGTGTAAGATGTCGTTAACACCCCATCTCTCCCTATTCCTTTGACTCTCCAGACGTTCAGCTAATTACGATAATTCATAAAACTTTTTTCCTCTCACACTATCTGTGTACCGATATACACAAATAAGGGAAACGAAAAGTTTATCTTTTTATAGAGGAAAGGAGAGTTTATAAATGTTACTCGTTGTTAATTTTTCTATAACTGTCCGTCAACAACCGTTCAAGTGACTTCAGAATTCTTAGAAGAGACATAAGTAAAAAAAAAACCCAAAAACTTATTAGTACGTATCAGTAACTGAGAGAATTTAGGTAGGGTAGGGAATAAATTCACTTGAAAATAAAGATCTACAATCGTAATATCAACAAACGGACAAAGGGCCTACATTAATAGTGACTTCTGGGGTAAACGTTTCGATTCGACTCGGTAGTACTGGACGGACCCCTCGATGTTTTCTCCTGTCATGAGGTTGTCGGGTCGTAACGAATTTCTTCGGTCTCGTCATCTTCGAATTCCCTAAAACGGGTCTCGTCTCGTACACGAGACACAAATCGGGGTGTCGAGCAATAGTCTGTCTGTGGGGGACTGACACTCGTTAAAAACAAGGAACTCCGGACGACTATGACCGATACCAAGACAGTAACTAAACTTGTATTAGACACACAACGTAGAAATAACCTAACGGTACTAAGTAAATTTTCCTTTACAAAAACTAGGAACGACTGACCGAAAGTGTCACCCCACCCCACCCATCCCCTAACCACTCGTTGGATCTTTTCTTTTATGAAAGTTGCAACGAGAACTCAAATACCGACCTTCCCTCCTGCCGATTTTGTGTAATCAGGAAAGTGATAAGTCTGCAAACTGACGACGTCGATCCCCCGGACCTGTGTACTAGGTAAAAGACAAAGGACAGGTCGTAGATAAACTACGTTATACGAGGCACAGAGAAAAGTAATTGACTCTGGATATACTACAGTCAACTCTTTTTGTTATCGACTACAATACTTTATCCGTGTCACCGTACTGTTTCTAGACAATGTTTCCGGAAAATGAAACAAGGTAACATACAAATGATAACACAAAATACGGACGTCGGACCGACATAACTTTCTTTTATAAAGTCGACCCGGGACGACCAAAAAAAAAAAAAAAAAAAAAATGAACGGAAACTTTACGACCTATTGTCACTCGAGGTCATTACCGTTTGAGGACTGTAATTGTTTACACCCTGTTCATTGGGGTAGCTCCGTGTATTGTCAGTAGTACGTTTGTGAGATGAATTCTGGTTTGGATGTTTACCTTCGTATTAGACGAGACCCCCATGTACTCCAAATCTAATTGAAATTACAGTGTCTATTTCATGGGAACTACTACTGACATTTAATATAGGACCTTACTTCACTCGTACGTACGAGTCAACGAGTTAGTACAGGCTGACATGTTGAGATACCTGACATCGGATGTACAGGTACCCTAAGAGGTCTGTTCTTATGACCTCACCCAACGGTAAAGGAGGAGGTCCCGTAAAAGGGTTGGGTCCCTAGTTTGGGTACAGAGGACTCAGAGAACGTAACCGTCCACCTAAAGATGTGGTGACTCTGTGGACCCTTCGGGTGTCACTTTACACTCCACGACGGTACAATCTCTTGGGGTCGTCTAAACTAAGACTTTACCCACTCCACTGTGACACACGAATTCTTTTCTCCTCCTTCTACTTCGAAACAACAATTAAGTTCAACTTTACACATACCTTAAAGTTCTGAGTCTTCTGATCGTGAGAAAGTGGAACGACGACGACGACGACGACGATTCAGTGAAGTCAGCACAGGCTGAGACACGTTGGGGTATCTGTCGTCGGGTGGTCCGAGGAGGCAGGGACCCTAAGAGGTCCGTTCTTGTGACCTCACCCAACGGTAAAGGAAGAGGTTACGTACTTTCACTTGTCACTTTCACTTCAACGAGTCAACACAGGCTGAAAAACGCTGAGGTATCTGACGTCGGATGTTCCGAGGAGGTAGGTACCCTAAAAGGTCCGTTGTCATGACCTCACCCCACGGTAACGGAAGAGGTAAAGTGGAACGATCACGTAGAATTCTGGTCTATTATGAAATAGGACACCAACGAACCTCTTAAACTCTAATCACGGGATGACGACGTAACATAATTACTTTCTCTACTATTCTTTTGGATTGTAATACCGATCAGAGTTGTTACGATTGTTTTGTTTTAATCTTGGACTATTTATCAAACTCCCCTCAATGTCTTGACTTTTTTTTTTAGGGTCGAAATTACTCGATGTGATTAACTACCTTGAGACTAAACACAACGAAAATCGTTGACATAAATTAACGGTTTAATTAACTATTCATGATAGTACCTAATGTTTACGTAATAGGTACGTGTTGGTATCGTACGTATTTCTTTCATTGATGATTTTTTCAAGATGTGGAATTTAAATATAATGTCAATATCTTTCAAGATTCTGTCGTACTATTCGTTAATGAACAATTCCTGATTGTTAACTGTAGTGATGAATTCTCGTACTTACGTAAGATTTCGGTACATTAATTGTTATAATTGGAATAATCGTAAAAAAGAGGAATTGAAAACCTCCCCACATCTTTTAAAAGGATTCACAGTTAAAAAAATTTCCTTTTAGACCTATAAGGAATTCCAATTTTTGTTATTCGAGGATTGTCTAGTATCGGTCACACATGATTGTTGAGTCCAAAGTGTTGACGAGTTGTCGACGAAGGTATAATATGTTAAGTAAGTTTTAGGGAAATCCCCTCCCAGTGAATTAGGGGAATCACAAACTAGGCATCTAGTAACACAAATTTGTACACCCAGATAATAATCGTTTTTGATGTGTGTTTGAAATTTGTAGTAAGCTTCCCAATTTTAAAAACAGTACAAAGTGAGTACTACACAATCATTCGTCAGTGAGGTTTGAGACGTAAAAAACATTTTGATCAGGTACTTACTTCTAAAATTTTCACAATCAACAGAACAAAGATACCTTTGGTCGTCATTAGATGTGACTAATGACTTGAGTCCCTTTCATCTTAGTCTTCCATGGTAATACTTCTTCTGTGGAGACATTTGATATTTCCATTTAATCGACGGTCTTCATTGACAAAATGTAAGCCAAATAATAGACATATTTCATAGGAAGACATGTATTTCGAGTCAAATACCCGTTACTCCATGATTTTCCGATGAAAGGGAAAAGGGTCTTTTACGAAGATAACTCCGTACTCACACACACACACACACACACACACACTGATAAACATACTCATTTTATCATGGTTGGACTATCAAAAATTTTTAACGTCTATGGTCATTACCAGGTGACATAGTGACCAGGTCCCTATATCGTACTCGTACCGATGAAAGGACACTTACCGAAACTGTGACTGGACCCCGACCGATAAGGCACCCTATGAGAGGACTCAAGTGACTGTTGTTTTCCGAATCTACATCTTTTGGAAATAAATACGCGGACACGACCCCTTTTGTCCTGTTTTGCCTTTATTAGTCTTTTATTCGCAGATTGGTCAAGTAAATTCCAGTTCATGTAGTTTTAAATTCGTTGACAATACCTATTAAATAAAATCAAAGGAATTATCCCTTCTTTAATCTCCCTGTCTAGATCCCTAAAACTCTTTAGTTAGGGTAAAGATTTGGAACCAACATCTCTGTAGTAATAATACATTCACTGAGATAAGAATTTATAAATACTGTACCAAAGGTATCGTTTGTACTAAAGTCCTGTCATCTGAGAAAATAAACTTTTATCTGTACTTGAAATTCCGAAGAGTCTTAAAACACCATCTTTTAAGATATATCCGTTTATTATTCGGACACCGAGAATTTATCATAAGTAATTGATACGAAATCAATAGGTCTTCACCGGAGAACCAACAGATACTTGGGGATTTTGGCATACATTTCAAAACAGATCATACTCCGACATATTCAAAGCCGTCAAGTGGTTCTAAATACATTGACAAAGGATGGGACACTGAATCGACCATTCCTTAGACGGACGTTACTCCCACTAGATCCAAGTTAGGGACCGAACCCTTCTAGGGGACTCCTTCCCTTTCTGGTGGGTGAGGTCATAAGACCGGACCTCTTAAGACATATCAGGTACTCCAGTGTTTCTCAACCTGTACTGACTCACTGAAAAAAGTGTATGAATACATCGACCATCCATTTTAATTTATCGTCGGTGTCTAAAATTACCGACCAAGTTCTTTGGGACCTCTAGGAATTCTGGAAGGTGTCCTCAGGTCTCAAGTTTTGACAAATACATTTACGGTTCTGTAAAAAACGGAAAGTGATACCGTACCATGTGTTAACTCCCCCCCATTTTCACTATAGGGAGTCGGGGAGTTTGGTGAATCCACTTTGATACGATGATAGGTACATAAAAAGTGACAGTACGTTATTGTCAAAATTTTTTCGGTAAAGTTAAATATTCACTACTTCCTATTTCAATTAAAATAACGGTATATGGAGACTCATATACAGAAGAATTATAAGACACGTTATTTTACTCTTCACCCGTAATAAACACTACTATACCTTCATACTACCACCAGTGTTTCTTGTAAACATGTCAATAAACTTTTATCTTTCCTCGCACTAATCTACGGAAAGGGGGGTGTTTCGTGGTAAGAAAGAAATTTCTCACCTACTGTTTGCATATCAATAAGTCTAATACCATAAACTCTATATCAGAGACTTTTCACTTACTTTACTAGGACAATTTCCTTTTGTCGACTTTCATACCCAAATGCACACATGAGTAAGTACAGGCTGAAAAACATTAGGGTACCTGATATCGGGTTGTCCGAGGAGACAGGTACCTTAAGAGGTCCGTTCTTATGATCTGACCTAACTGTATAGGAAGAGGTCTCCTAGAAGGGTTGGGTTCCTAGCTTGGGACCAGAGGACATAACGTATGTCTAAGAAATGGTAGACTCGGTGTTCCCTTAGAGGTCTATACATCGGTTACTATTTTAGTCGTATATTTTTCTACGAGTTTTAGTACACAGTAAGTCAAGTCAAGTCAGCGAGTCAGCACAGGCTGAAAAACGCTGGGGTACTTAGCGTCGTGTGGTCCGGAGGGACAGGTAGTGGTTGAGGGTCTCAAGTGAGTCTGAGTGTAGGTAGCTCAGTCAGTACGGTAGGTCGGTAGAGTAGGAGACAGCAGGGGAAGAGGAGGACGGGAGTTAGCGAGGGTCGTAGTCAGAAAAGGTTACTTAGTTGAGAAGCGTACTCCACCGGTTTCATGACCTCAAAGTCGAAATCGTAGTAAGGAAGGTTTCTTTAGGGTCCTGACTAGAGGAAGTCTTACCTGACCAACCTAGAGGAACGTCAGGTTCCCTGAGAGTTCTCGGAAGAGGTTGTAGTGTCAAGTTTTCTTAGTTAAGAAGTCCTTAACGTTTAAATTTGTTACTCTATGACGATGTGTGTAACTTTCACTTCACTTTCACAATCAGTGAGTCAGTACAGACTGAGACACTGGGGTACCTGATATCAGGTGGTCCGAAGAGACAGTTATCTTAAGAGGTCCGTTCTTATGACCTCACCCAACGGTAAGGGAAGAAGTCCCCTAGAAGGGTTGGGTCCCTAGTTTATGTCCAGAGGACTTAACGTCCGTCTAAGAAATGACAGACTCGGTCGTCCCTTTGGGTGATGTGTAGATAATCTCACTACTTTTAGGTTTTATGACTGTCGTGGTTTACGACCACTCCTTTCCCTCGTTATCCTTACGAGTAAGTGACGACACCTTTACGTTTTACCACGACGGTCAAACCTTTTCCGAACCTTCTCAAAATGTTTTGATTTGTATGAGAATGGTATACTAGGTCGTCAGTATGGTTTCCTCAACTTTTGAATATAGGTGTGTTTATGGACGTGTACCTACAAATTATTCGAAATAAGTCAACGGTTTTATACTTTCGTTAGTTCTACAGAAAGTCATCCTCTTACCTATTTGACAACATATAGATCTACTATCTGACAATAAGTAGTGATTTTTCTTCACTGGATAGCTCTGTATTTTTTCTGTGCCTCCTTGAAATGTACGTATTATAATTGAATTTCTTCGGTAGACTTTCGGATGTATGATACATTAAGGTGGATATACTGTAAGACCTTTTCTATTTCGATTCCTCTGTCATTTTTTAGTCACAAACAGACCCCAACCTCCCTCCCTCCCTACCTATTTTTCCACTTCGTGTCTCTTTAAAATCCTGTCATTTTGAAAATATATACTATAATGTTATCATCTATGTACAGTAATATGTGAACAGGTTTAGGTATGTTACATGTTGTGGCTCTTACTTAAAATTACATTTGGTACCTAAACCCCACTATTACTGTACATTTATTTCCAAGGAGCTAACAGTGTTTACAAGGTAAGACCACGTCTTACAACTACCACCCCCTAACATACGTAAACACCCTCGTTCTCTATGTCTCCCGGAAAGATATGAAAGATGAGTTAAGAAGACTCTTGAATTTTGAGAAGATTTTTTCTAGATAACTTTTAGAGAATACCCACTTTTTAGGGTATGCGTTACAGTACGTATTACTTTTTAAGGTATGTTTTCTATCTTATTCCTTGAAATTACTTGATCCCATGTTTTTAAGGATCCATACCAATATCTAAGGCGTAACGTCGAGTAGAGTCCTTTGATGGTAATCAGTAAAAAGAGACATCATCGTTTTTCAAAGGTGTTAATATACTTTGTTAATAATTTTATAAGAAAAGAAAAGTCGATGTCCAGACATACTCCAAACTAAAAGAAATAGTGAAGTGTGTTTTATACTACATTCTCACATCGATGGAAGTAAATTTTACACAATTTAAAACCCTTGTGTACATTCTTAATTTCTAAAATTTTAAATTTTTTTTTATTTTTTAATTTTTTTTTTATTTTACACAATTTAAACTTTTTTTTCATTTTACAATAAGAAAGGTAATTAACAAAACTTTTTACATCGATAAAAAGAATTTCGAGAATAAAAAATACACATCTTGTAAACAATAACAGTAAATTTTTACTGAATTAAAAAGTACACCATTTATAGTTAACCATCTTAGGTGTATTTGACTTCGACAAACTCCCGGAGTCATAAATAATTCCCATCGTTTCACAGGACTCTGGTTTTGTAAACCCTTGGAATTTGACGTCATCTCATTACAGAGAATACGATCAACTCTAGACATAAAACTAGTAACTTGAAGTATACAAATCTAAGGAGTAAGGAGTAAGAAAAGTGACTGAACCTGAAGATCTTTAACTTGTCAACCATACTCAAATGGATTAAATCAATATGAGTGGCTACAAAATATGTGTACAAGGGGTTCAACGGACATTGTTCAGGACAGGTTAACATACCAACAAATAAGAGGATTGAACAACATCGTTCTTCTATACACATAGGAAGAAGTTTAATACTTTAGGTTTTCAATCACGAAAACCTTTTTATTTAGAGTAAAAATAAAGAGGTCCTTCTACTACATAGAAGAGGAATCATATAACCAGGAAAACGTATAATACTTCTATCTATTCGTAATTACATTTAAGTTAACTGATCAAATATAGTACCTCGTGTTATATATTCCTCTGTTTTAAGATGACAAATATGTTTTACTTGTCTTTTAGGTTTGTTCACTGATTATACAGTCAGTTGTCAGTCATAATTATTCATATAACACTGGTTTTCATCCCTGACAAAAATCTGTTTTATGTAGTACGTAAGATGTTTTAGTATTGTTTTCTACATACAAAAAAGATCGGTGGAACTAAATTAAATTAGTAAGGTATCAATTTCTCTTTTACCGAGACTCCACTTTTGATAGGTAAATTCTAAAAGTTATTAACAGGTTCACAGTAGTAACAAATAACTTGGTGTTCTCGTGCCTTCTGGGTCCACTTTCAGACTCAAGAGGAAGGAAGTACTCTCTAGGATTAACAAAGTGTCGTAAAAAAACATATACACACACTAACACTGTGGTGTACTCGACATGGACAATCCAGTCTAAGAATTACTTTGGTTAAACGTCAAGTTTTCGTAACTTGAAATAGATGACCACTCGGTCGACCATTTCTTGGACGGACGTTACACCTTCTGGAGTCAAGCTAGGGACCCAACCCTTCCGGGGGATCTCTTCCCTTGTCGACGGGTGACGTCATAAGACCGGACTTTCTTAAGGTACCTGATACATCAGGTACCCCAACGTTTTTCAACCTGTGTTGACTCGCTGAAAGTGAAAGTGAAATAGATGATTAGTTAGTGGGACACATCAATAACTTCAAATCACGTAAAAAAAATAAAGTACAGAAAAGACTAAAGTATAATCGAATCTCCTTTTTGACGAAGTCGTATCATAATCAAAAAAACATACACTCAAAAGGATAATCGTATAAGACTTTATCGAATAACTATGAGTCATTTCGTATCATGGTGAGTATAAAAACGTCCACCGTACACTGAATTACTCACGGTATCTTTATTAACTCTTTAGTTCCCTTAAGGTCTTTTTGTAGATGAAGATGAGGTAACAGATACGATTTCGGAAACTGACACACCTAGGGTCGTTTGTCCTTTTGAGGATTTCCCTACCCTCATGGTCTGGGGGAATGGACGGAGGACTCTTTGGACATACGACCAGTTCTTCGTTGTCAATCTTGGAATGTACCTTACTGACTGACCAAGTTTTAACCCCTTCTTCATACTGTTCCGACATATAACCGTGGGACAAATAAATTGAAGATACGTCTCATGTAGTCCGTTTTACGGTCCGACCTACTGAGTGTTCGACCTTAGTTCTAAAGACCATCTTTATAGTTGATGGAGTCTATACATCTACTATGGTAAGATTATCGTTTCTCCCTTCTCCTTGATCTCTCGGAGAACTACTTCCACTTTCTCCTCTCACTTTTTCGATCAAACTTTGAGTTGTCAGTGTTTTGATTCTATTACCGTAGACCAGGGTATCGAAGTACCGTTTATCTACCCCTTTTTCACCTTTGACACTGTCTAAAAGAAAAGAACCCGAGGTTTTTAATAACATCTATAACTGACGACGGTACTTGAATTTTCTGCGAACGAACGAGGAACATTCTTATCGATACTGTTTGGATCTGTCGCATAAGTTTTCGTCTCTGCAGTGAAACGGTGATTTCCTGACATATCAGTTTCGATACCAAAAAGTCATCAGTACATATCTATACTCTCAACCTGGTATTTCTTACGACTCACGGTTTCTTAACTACGGAAACTTTACACCACGACATCTTCTGAGAACTCTCAGGGAATATGACGTTCCTCTATTTTGGTCAGTTAGGATTTTCTGCAGTAGGGACTTAAAAGTAACCTTACTGACAACGACTTCGACTTCGAAACTATGAAACCGATGGACTACCCTGTTCGGATGAGAAACCTTTTCTGTGACTACGACCCTTTCTAACTTCGGTTTTCCTCTGCCCCACCGTCTTCTATTCTATTAATCTATCATAGTGACTGAGTCACCTGTACTTAAAGTCGTTTGAGACCCTCTGTCACTTCTTATCCCTTCGGACTACACGACGTCAGGTACCCCAGTGTTTCTCAGTCAGTCTGTTCTGAATCACTGACTTGGTATAGTTGACGTCTTTATTAATTATTCGTATCTTCTAATCTTGGACCCGATTTTAGACAAACGACAAAAATAAGATCTGTCACTAATAATCCAATCAACACCTTTTATAAGTTGTAAATGACCTTTCGTAATAGTCATTTCTCTTTAAAATCAAAATTATTTAGTATCTGTATCTACGTCTAAAATCTCACTGTACCTTACATTTTCGAATAGTTTACATACACTCTGTGTCAGGTACTGAATAGAAGTTTACCTCTCTATTCTGTACACGTGACGTGTACTACTTAACTTTACCACCAATCATTAACAGTCTTCGTAAAATTCATACCAAAGTTCCTCTTTAGACCTTATGGGTGAGGTCATAAGAACGAACCTCTTAAGGTACCTGTCTCCTCTGACCGTCCGATGTCAGGTACCCCAGCGTTTCTCAGACTGTACTGACTCGCTGATAGTGAGGTCCGTCTTTATCGACGAAGTGTGACTTTCTCGAAATGTGACTTATCCGGACGGTGCATCGTGATAGCGTATAATCTTATACGTAGGAGGTTTGGTTTTCGTCAGAAGACCTCGTCTCTATGTCTCTCTCTTTTATGAAGTGACACTATGTCGTGACGGACCCATCTTGGTGGTAGAAGTACACTACCTTCCACCATCTTAGAAAGATCCTCCGTTCCGAAGTAGGAGTTATTGACAAGAATTCGGCTCACGTACTCTTTATTAATTTTATATTTTTATTCTCAAGAGTTCCTTCTTCACCTGTAGAAATACGTAGGTCTGGAGTTCCCTGTCGTCATCATAACCTCGGTGTCTTCTCCTAAGACCCCCTGCTGAGACCTCTGGTAACGGACTCGGTATAAACAATTCTCAAAGTAGTGGTTAAAGAATTACTCCTCCTCTTTCTGTCATTCGTAGATGAACCTAAAAAGTATAAGTGACAGATATTTAGACTATAGTTTCCTATATTAATAGTAACATATAACACCCGAATCCATCATAGTTGACTCGGAACACAACACTTTTTGAGAAGGACAAAAACTCCATCTATCCATAAACTAACCTAGTCACCTAAACAGACTTATAAACTCAGTCCTAAACCCTTGAATCCTATCGGTCTCTGTCTATCCTCGACCAGGACGGGCAAGACTTAGTGACCAGGTTCAGGAGAAATATACTTGGGGACTGATCTCTTAGGTTAAACAAGTCACAATGGAGACACTTCGAGACGACGTCACACTTAATCGGGTCCCAAGTAACAAAACTATTAAAGTACGAAGTCGTCTTATAGTACTTAACGTTCGTACGTCTTTTGACGAAAAGTTAAACGTTTCTTTGGGGAGTTACCCTAGAATCGTTTTGGAAACATTGTGAGGTTCTTCTTGAAGGAAAATGTATTGTTTCGTAATAAAGGTTCTAAATTAAAAGAGTAACGAAAAGCAAAAGACATTTCTGACGAACTATGTTTTCCAGTTCCATAGTCGTTTTGTATCTGTCTAAAAACGACTTACTGTATTTGGACAGTCTTACGACTCGAAACTACAAGGTAATTCACTAGCTACATCTAATGACTGAAAACCGATTTACGATGAGTTGGTCTATTCCAGTTATGGACAATCAAGTAACCACCTTATTAATTAGTTAGTTATGTCCTACGAACTTCAGTCCCTCTTAATAACGGTCCGAACATAGAGGCCGAAACCAGTGTCTTTAATAAATTTTTGTAGGAACGTCGTAATTGGGGGAGGTACGTCCCAAATGACATTGTAATACATAGGTCCCTTTTCCTTCTTTTTTTAAGGTCACTCGTCATGAAGAACATTGGAGCTCGAGGGGTCTTCCTTTTCGGAGATTGTTCGACTCTCGTGGTAGTAATCAAGAAGGAAAGTGTAGTAGTGTGAGACGAACATTTTATTAATGTACGTTAAAAAGACAAAATGTCAACCCGGTGTACTGAGGGACAAGAAAACGTGTCGTTGAGTGGGGAGGGGGTCTGACGGACCGACTTCCGACCTTGACGAGTGGAAATTTGTAGAGTCGGCCGCCGAAAATACCATCGACCAATGTTATAAAGGATTCTCGATTTTATACAAGGTAAACCAATCGTCCTTTTAAGACAGAGGAGTGATAAAAGAGAAAGGTCACGTTGGTTTAAAAAAGAAACTTTACGTGATCCGGTCCTAAGAAACATAAAAAGGTTCAACGTTTACAACGGTAATGGAACTTGAACACTCAAACCTTGTTAACCATTGTGAAGAACGATCTCCTAATAATAACTGACCAAGATTAATAGACGACCAAGTACAAGACACCCTTGTTTCATAAAAAAGACATATTGAATGTTTAATGATAATTAAAAAACGTCTTGATTACTATTACAAAAATAAGTAAATTTATTAATACTATACAAATCTTACTCGATTCGTATCAGTGTTAGAAAGGAGAGTTCCTTGACTCTGTAAATTGGTTGTAGAACCGAATAAGACCAAAAGTGTAGTGAAGAAACAGAGAACGATAGTGAATTACGTAGGTGTAGGACACTTCATCTAACATCCTCCGAATAATAACGATATACAGTCAACCCTCTTCGATTCAGTGTATTCCGAACAAAGGAATTTTAGTGTACAAATCGTTTATGAACCTTTGTCTTACGTCTTAACGATCTAGAAGTCCTTAGATCACACTTTGATGACTGTCCAAAACGAGTCCAATACATATACGTTATGGGGATTTTACTATGTTGCACTGACAGAGACGATCGGTAATCCAGGGAAACACCCTTCAGTTAGACACAAGTACATTTTGTGTTCTTAATCTCTTTTTCTTTTCTTCTTTTCAATTTTATAATAATGGACAGGAGTTGTTGGTACGGGTCGATTCGAGACAGACCTACTCGACACTTACGAACACGGACGTATGACGGGTGAACGGACGTGGGGTTCAGTGGGTGTAGTTGTTGTTAGTCTTCGTCTTGGTTTCCCGAAGGGGGTTTACTCAACTGTCACAGTCGAAAGCTAAACTCCATCCTCACCCTTAACTCAAAGAGTCTCAGGAGTCATCCGACCACCCTTTCACTGGGGTCCCAGACCGGACGGGTACCAACCCCTTCGTGTCCACACGCGCACCCACAGGATCCTTTGTCCACACGTACGGGAAGAGGTCCCAACCCACCCTAATAGGTCCTCGTTCTAGCGACTTGACCTGAGGAGTCCTTCCAGACCGTAAAGACAGAGGTACGGACGGGTGTATGAAAGTACATACTGATAATACACTTAGCACTGGGGACTTCACACCCCGAAGTACTGTCACGAAGGAGACTTTGGAGACAAAAGTCAGTCAACGAGAGTTCCGAATAGAGTGTAGAAACGATTAGGACAGTAAGGATCCACCCCAGATATCACAAAAGAGACAGCCCCACAAAAGACACAGTGTAGTCATGACGTCTACATCGACACGAAAGACCCGGACTTCTCTTACTGTCAAAGGTGATCGGTCGAAAGTCTCGTGGGGGAGACGTCCGGGGGTGTTCCTGTCCATTCTTCGGTCTGACAGGACTCTGGTAGTCCGGTCTCTCCGGCAACCAACGGATAGGGTAGACTCAGGTCGAAAAATCGGTAAGAACGGTTCAGTAATCCTTTCACCTTGTCGGGACCCGTCCGCGACACCCATTGGGTTGGGGACAGGGGGTCGCTGGAGACCTCCGGTTCATCTTCCGTCGAGTCCCAACTCCCGATAACTCTGTGTCCTCCATATCCAAACTAGAGACCCGGTCCTTCTAGGGACCTCATCCTTTACCGTTAGATGAGGTCATAAAAACCGACCCTTTAGGGTACCTGTTACCTCAGACCACCCGAATGTCAAGTACCCCAACGTCTCAGCCTGTGCTGACTTACTGACGTGCGTGTACGTACGACCCGAATCTGAGTCGTAAGGTCTGACAAGACGAACGTCCGGATTACACGGGGACTCGGATCTGCTTCAGAAGTGTGAGTTCACGTCACCCCCGTGGTCCTTCGACTCACGTACGACTCACGGTTCCCCTTCCCACCCCGACCGTCTCAGACGACGTCGTTCATCATAGAAGTTTTCCTCAAAATCCCTTTTCTATGGAGACAATGAACAGCTCGGACTAAAAAAAAACCGTTTGCACGGTCCGTGCACACAAACAAAAATAAGGGGTGAGGGTCCCTGAATTAATGAATTCCGGATGGCATTCATCGTAGACAGGGATCTACGGAAGAGACTGGATGATGTCCGTTTTAATGAGGAAGACATTAGGCACTATACCCGAAGGGTCCACCAAGTCACCACTTCTTAGACGGACAGTTCGTCCTCTTGACCCAAGTTAGGGACCCAGTCCTTCTAGGAAACCTCTTCCTTTACCGTTAGGTGAGGACATAAGAACGGACCTTTTAGGGTACCTGTCTCGTCGGACCACCCGACGTCAGGTACCCTAGTGTTTTGTCAGTCTGTGTTAAAACTATTTAGTCATTGTCGTTGTTAAGCACTATAGGATTTTAGGTGCAGATTTCACGACAAAATAATATAAAACGGGATCACATCACAGTCAGACTGTTAGGGTACTGACAGAAATGATATAGGTTTCAAGTCATCCCTTTATCTGACTGACACAGAATGTCTAGAAAAATTAAATGGTACGCACGAGTTAACGAGTCAGTACGGGTTGATCGGACTGTCCGAGGAGACAGGTACTCTAAGAGGTCCGTTCTTATGACCTCACCCAACGGTACAGGAAGAAGTCCCCTAGAAGGACTGGGTCCCTAGTTTTGGTCCAGAGGACATAACGGTCCGTCCAAGAAATGGTGATCGTGGTGGACCCTTTGGGTTAAATGGTATGGCTTTGGATTAGACTCCAAACTCTTCACTGCTGTGTGTCTTCTACGAACTCTAAATAAATAACATAATAACTTTATTTAAAAAGTCAACTGAATACGGAAAGATGTGTACGAACGTAAATAATTTTTTTCGTTCGTCCTATAAAGGATATGTAAGATTAAATTTGTACAAAGATTATTTTTGGGTAACGTAATTCACCTGATATAAAGAAACTGTCTATATAAGATCACTTGATCTGTTTGTCGTTTCTTTCATTTTTGTTTATAAAAGATTTTAAGAACCACCAGAGGATCAAGAGTACTCCAAAAACCACTTTACTATTTCTATTTTTGTAACGTCCCGTCGAATCCAGGAACCCTTCACACGAGATCCAGACAAACTCTCAACCGTATAGAGTTTTATTAAAATTTAATAAGATAAAGAACCGAATAGAGTTTTATTAAAACTTAATAATAAAGTTCATTATATACGTCGTTCTTCCCCTAAGGGACCGACGAGGCACCATTTCTTAGACGGACGATTACGTCTTCTGAACCTAGGTTTCTAGGGGACCCCTTCCTTTACAGTTGAATAAGGTCATAAGAACAGACCTTTTAAGGTACCTGTTTCCTCGGACCGACCGATGTCAAGTTCCCCAGTGTTTCTCAACCTGTGCTGAATCGCTGATTCGTTGTTGTTGTTACATGGTTCTTTTATAATAAACCTTCTAGTACTTACATAAGGAACTCTCTAAGGTTTGAGGATACTTTTTTATTCTTTTTCAGGATACTACAGTTACTTAACCATTAGAAAAGAGTGAGGAATCATATATTTATTCCGGTAAAACTAACCCAATAAAAAAGTTGTGTCTTTTACCAGTATTTGCACTTCTTATCCCGAAACCGAAAAATTACTACACACCAATCTTAAGATGTTCATAGTACCGATGTTTGTCGTACGGTACTCAGGAGTCATGGAGTCGACCCATTATCATTTGAAAGATTACACCCCGACAGAGTTTTGTCAGAGAGAGAGAGAGAGAGAAAAAAAAAAACCAGGGTAATAATCATATAGCTGAAAGTTTTAGTTCACATTTTCTCTCTTATTGATGAGGAGAAGTAGGGAGGATGGATTGTTCGACCACGGTTCAGGATTATCCGTCACAACGTGTGTAACAGAGCCGGTAAGGGGGTCAGAAGAGAATCATAGAATCGTACAGGTAAAGAATAGAAACACAGTAACAAGTATGTCGGAGGAACGGATCTAAAGGAAGAAGGACAACTCGACGACTAAAAACAGGAGAGGACTTCTCAGTGAAGTTCGTCGTAGAGTACGTCCTCGGTCTATGTCACTCTCCGATACGGAGTCACGAAAGTATTATAGAAGTACATTGAAACGTGAATGGCGTAAAGAGTGTCTAGAAAAAAAAAAGTAAGACATTATGAGTGAGTAACATTCATATATCAAGTCACTAGAATCGTCTAATATCTCAACATATTGATAGTAGTGGGGTATTCAAGGAAACAGAGTAGACAGTTAAAGACGGGAGTAGGTCGGATCTAACTAGAGAAAGAAAGACGTATCTAAACTGTAAATGGGGAAACGTAAAGTATATGTACTTTGATATATTATACTTCGTAAAACGTCTCATGTAGTACACTTTACGGTCTAACCTACTTAGTATTCGACCTCAGTCTCTAACGAGTCTCTTTATAGTTGTTGGAGTCTATACGTCTACTATGGTGAGACTACCGCCTTTCACTTCTCCTTTATTCTTCAGAGAACTACTCCCACTTTCTCCTCTCACTTTTTAGACCTAACTTTGTTGTAAATTTTTTGATTCTAGTACCGTAGACCAGGTCAGTGAAGTACCGTTTTTGTACCCCTTTTCACCTTTGTCACTATCTAAAATAAAAGAACCCGAGGTTTTAGTGACACCTACCACTGACGTCGGTCTTTAATTTCCTACGAACGAGGAACCTTCCTTTCGATACTATTTAGATCTGTGGTATATTTTTCGTCTTTGTAGTGAAACGGTTGTTTCCAGGTATATTTCCATACCAAAGGGATCATAAGTAGGTGTCTACATTCTCAATTTGGTATTTCTACCGACTCGGGGTTTCTTAACTACGAAAACTTGACACCACGACTTCTTCTGAGAACTCTCACATAACCTGACGTCCCTCTAGTTCGGTCAGTTAGGATTTCCCTTAGTTGGGACTTATGAGTAACCTTCCTGACTACGACTTCGACTTCGAGGTAATGAAACCGGTGGACTACGCTTCTCGACTGAGTAACCTTTTTTTTGGGACTACGACCCTTTCTAACTCCCGTCTTCTTCTTCACCTACCGTCTCCTACTCTATCAATCTATTGTAGTGACTGAGTTACCTGTACTTAATCTCGTTTGAGGTCCTCTCTCACCTGTCTCCTCGTACCGCACAATATCATGTACCCCAGTGTTTGTCAGTTTGTCCTGATTTCCTGACTTGCCCTGACTTGCTGACTTGATTGTCCTGACTTCTAGAAGGTGAATCGTACAAAAACGTACAAGTGAGTAAGATATCGTACATGGTTATTAGACAAGACAAAATAACAAGATGCCACAGGGTAAAATATTTATATGGTGTAAAACAAATATTTAAGTGGTCTACTACTTGTAAACCGAAGTGAAATACCGATAACACTTTTACTACGACACTTATAGGTGTATTTTAGAGACCTACCTATGGATCCTCACCTTAACAACTAAACATGTCATTTAAACATAAGTCGAAACATTCTTTGACAGTTTGACAAAACGTGTCACTACATAGTAAAATGTAAGGGTGTTCGTTCCGTCCTCCTAAAATCGGTCAAAGCAACATAGGAGGTGTAAACGATAATAAACAGAAAAGTCTTATTGGTAGGATCACCCACACTTCACTAGAAAGTAACACAAAATTTATACGTAAAGGGATTACTGAATACAACAACTTGTATTAAAATTACAATAATCCGTTAGAACCATTTTTAAAAAAATATAGTAATCGAGTAAAAAACTCAATGAACAGAACTCATAAATAGAACTCGAACAGAAGAATAATATCTTAACGTTCCCAAGAAGAATATAAGGTTTATGTTTAACAACCAGTCTATATATGAAACTTTATGAAAGGGGGTCAGTCACATAATAGAAAAATGAAAGAAGTACCAAACAAAACTTTATCAATTTCAAATAGAGTAACTTTTATTAACAAAACACTCAGTCAGAAAGGATGATTAAAAAAAAAACTCCTGTTTGAGACCCGTGTACATAATTATACAGGTGGATGAACATGTCACAAGTGTTTCTTAATAATTGTTGGGTGAACACATTTCGTTGTAAGGTTCAAGAAACCCAATCAGGGAAATAAGGAATGTCCTCAGGGTACTTTATCTACAATTTTGACTTCAAGTCATTCTTTTGACCTCAATGAGGGTCTAACATTTCTCTTTCATCCTCCTGACCCTAAGACTACCACCTTGGGTCTGGGAACTAGGGGTCCGACGAGTCGGACAATAATCATAAAGGGACCTCTAGTAATCTTAGTCTCTTACTTCCGACATAAAAGGTGGATAAATGATTACTATAAAATTTGTAATAGTATATCAGAAGTCTCAGTTTTTTATTTTATTTTAAATTTAGAACACCCTTAATCTTCCCCGAAGGGTCGACGGAAGGGAGTATCGAGTCAACCATTTCTTAGGTGAACGTCACACCTTCTGGACCCAAACTAGGGACCTAACCCTTCTAGGGGTCTCTTCCCTTTCCGATGGGTGAGGTCTGGTACCGGACCACTTAAGGTACCTGACATATCAGGTACCCCATCGTTTCTCAGCCTGTGTTGACTCGCTGAAAGTGGAAAGTGAAAGTGAAAAGGGTCCACCCCGATCACCATTTTTTTTGAACAGACGGTTACGTCCTCTGTACTCTACACCCAAGATAGGGACCCGGTCCTTCTAGGAGACCTCCTCCCGTACCGTTTGGTGAGGTCATAAGAACGAACCTTTTCGGATACCTGTCTCCTTGGACCACTCGATATCAGGTATCCCACTGTTTCTCAGCTTGTGCTGACTTCGCTGAATCGTGTGTGTGTACCCTGAATCTTGGTCTTTATCTTAATGGTGATTTAATTTATACTACTCGTTCATGTTCCTGGGCAAACCAGTGGTCCTAAAGTCCACAAGTCTAACAGAAAGGAAACAACTGTTATTGTTACACTTTACAACCTCGTTACAGGAAAGCCTCTCGTCGGCAACACCCATTTATTTGGACCGATTTACCGACAGTGTAGGGAATACTCCACCAACTTGGACAAGGTATCATACCAAAACTCTTTATTTATTGTCTACAATTATTTTTACATAGTACGAAACATTTATAGTCGACTTTTTATACTAATTATCACAGAATAATAGTCCCATTCCTCCTTTACTTTACTAAACATATTGCATGAAACGGATCACAAACGATTATTAAAGACATCAAAAATACTCGGTGTCTAGTGAAAGAAAGGTAGGACGAAAGTCATAGGAACTAACCTATTCGTGTCAGTAACATATATAAATAAGTTTATATGAATGAAAATCATTTGTGGAAATGTTTCGAACGTATCTCTGACAGGTCAGTTCATCAGACTAGATATATCCACTCGTAAAAACTTTTCAAATACTTTATTTTCGAAACCGTTTTTTGGGGGTGGAAGGATAAGGAATCTGAACGTCAATGGATTTATTTTACGACTATAAATCCTAATCATCAAAACAAAAACAAATTATATCAGAATGTTTTCATATAATCTTATTTCCGTTACAACCAATTTCAATCTGTTTCTAATGATCCAAAAATAAAAATAAGATCATTAATAGTTTAGTCCCATCTATTGACTACAAAAGTTTTGTGTGTACTTGGAAGTACTTATAAATAATACATATCGAAGAAAATAATATCAAAAAGTCGAAACAATTCCATAATGACTACTTATTTATCGTATATATAAATTTAATATGTTACCTTAAAAAATTTTCCACATGTTACACTATTAAATTATATACGTATGTGACACTTTATTAATGGTATTCGATCGATTGTGTAAGTAGTGGAGTGTATCAATGATAAACACATACATACACACCATTTTTATGAATTCTAAGTAAGAATCGTTTAAAGTACATAGATTATGTTATAAAAATTGATATTAGTGGTAGTCAAAGTCAAGTCAACGAGTCAACACAGACTGAGAAACGTCGGGGTATCTGACGTAGTACGGTCCGTAGGGACAGGTAGTTTTTGAGGGCCTCAAATGGGTTTGAGTGCAGGTAACTCGGTCACTACGGTAGGTTGGTAGAATGGGAGACAACAAGGGAAGAGGAGGACGGAAGTTAGTAAGGGTAGTAACCCCAGAAAAACACATAATCTAGGGTCTTAAATAAGGAGAATATTGACTCTCGATATCGAAGAATATTACTGTAGTAATAAAGAATGTACGAAAAACAAAAGAACAAAGTAGAATGTTTGTAAAGACCTGATATTTGGTATGTATAAATTATCTGATAGTCTGTTTTAAAATATTGTAGTGTCACAAAAGAAATAAGTACGTCTAATGTGGTTAATGACCTCTTTCAATTTAAAAGGATTCACCACAATATAAAGTGGAAAAAAATTTTCTACTCGACGTTAATTAAGGTCTTTATTGATAAAAGGAGTATAAATAGTCCCTTTATATCTATACTAGTAGATATAATTAACAAATTTTCGAAATTAATATATTATTACGGATAACAGGTATTACAAATAACAAATATTCGAAATTCATATATTATTAAATATAAAGTTATTATTTTGAGGTACTTGTGTTTACGTCTATAAATCTATCCATACAAAATAAGTCAGTTAAGTATTTCTGTAAGAATATAAAATTACTTTCAAGTCTTACCTATTGAAAATCTTGTTTTTTTCCTTCGATGTATTATATATTTGAAAGTGTCCCAGAATCTTGTACATTAAATAACACTTCTATTATCTGGAAGTAATAAGTAGTCAAAAGAATTCGTCACAATTTTGAAATTCTTTACGTTGTATATAAGATGGACGAAAGTAAATTTTACCCTTCTTTATTTTTATATTCCGGTAATGACACTACCCACTCCTTTTCTGGTGAAGATTTGTAGTTTTGTGTATACAGTATTCAGACATTTCGATTCTTGTCTGTATGATCTTTTCAACGGTGTGACCTTTAATACAGGGTGATCTTAGTCTTTATGTACACTCATGTCGAAATATAAAGTGTTCGGGATAATATTATAATAACACCTTTTAACCGATGAAAAAACGACGGGTTCCGAAAGTATTCTCGAATTTGGAAACTTGTCTCACTATCAATTCGGGGAATTCTTTTACACACACACACACACACACACACACACGAGAGTCAGCAAGTCATCATAGGCTGAGAAACGTTGGGGTACCTGACATCGGGTACTACGAGGAGACAGTTACTCTAAAGGGTCCGTTCTTATGACCTCACCCAACGGTAAAGGAGAAGGCCTCATAGAAGACCGGGGTCCCTAGTTTGGAAGTAGAAAACACAGAACACATAACCGTTCACCTAAGAAATGGTGACTCGGTGGACCCTAACTATCATTTTATCGACTACCGATCCCGATCTATCGTATAACTTTTCGTCTCTGTAATGAAACGGCTGATTCCAGGTAGATCAGTTCCGATACCAAAAAGGTCACCAGTACATACCTACACTCTCAACCTGACACTTCTTTCGACTCGTGACTTCTTAACTACGAAAACTTGACACCACAACCTCTTCTGAGAACTCTCAGGGAACCTGACGTTCCTCTAGGTTGGTCAGGTAAGACTTCCTCTAGTCGGGACCCTAAAGAAACCTTCCTTACTACGATTTCGACTTTGAGGTCATGAAACCAGTGGAGTACGTTTCTCAACTGAGTAACCTTTTCTGAGACTACGACCCTCCCTAACCCCCGTCCTCCTCTTCCCCTGTTGTCTCCTACTCTACTGACCTACCGTACTGACTGAGCTACCTACACTCAGACTCACTTGAGACCCTCAACCACTACCTGTCCCTCCGGACCACACGACGCTAAGTACCCCAACGTTTCTCAGCCTGTGCTGATTCACTGACTTGACTGACTGACTGACTCCCTAGTGGAGGGACCCGAAACTGAAAGTGGAACGGTCATTCGATTGGGAAACTGGGGAGCTCCCATGGACCCCTCTTTACCTCGTATAAGGATGTGTGTCTCCACTCCACCGTCCTAAACCTTTCGAACACGCGCTTCAACGTCCGAATACAAGACGAAAGTGAAACGGTGACTATGTTTTGTTCAGGCTCAGGTTTGAACCCTTTATTTTCTGGATTTTACGATAAGTTATACTGTTTATAATAGGAAAGACACGTAAGATAAGAGATACGTCTTTTATACAGGGTGCATTCTCTACTGAATCTTTCAAGTTTTATGACTAGTAAATGAGGAGACAATTTACAACCGTATTTTATAGTAATTTACTAACTTACTATGTAACTTCTTTTAATTTACATATAAACTTTGAAAGATTTTAGGTCAAAAACTTAAATACAAAATCTTAGAATTATCAAAGTTAAATGATTATAAAATTACCACCATCTCAAACTGATTTATTTGAAGTGTATTGACCTTTACCTGAACTATCGGAAAGGGGTCAGGAATTACTTTGAATAAATAATTTTAGTCAGTATGTCCAGTAAAATATGTTGTCCGGTAATATATAATTCCCCGATCTAACACGATGCCAGAATCCTTTCGAGGGTTCAGATTTAAAAAATTGTACCACCTTCCACTAAAGAATAAGTACACTTCAGACGACAGTTTGGTCCACTGACAAGACTCTTAGAGAAATGAGTACGACTCCCGAGAAGAGAGACAGAGGAGGATAGGGGAGAGGGTTATGTACCTTGCATAACCTGGTGGGACTTATGTAACGGAGGAATCAACTGCGTAGTCTTCTCAGTCAACTACCAGAAGAAACAAAATCGGACCTTAAGTACAGTGAAGGTGGGTGTTGAATAACGGATCTGGATCAGAACACTGGAACAAATTGACGTCCAACCACTCTTTACGGACAGTTCCCTCTTCTTGACCTATCATTAAAAAAAAAAAAAAAAAAACAGATCGGTATAAAAACCAGGGGTTGTACTCTTAACACGACGGACTTATACATTCTGAATCTCACCGGAAGGGACCGGCTGTCTTTCGGTACGTTCAAGAATCTCGTACGCACGTACGTACGAATCAACGAAGTCAACACAGGCTGAGACACTAGGACACCTGTCATCGGGAGGTCCGAGGAGACAGGTACTCTCAAAAATCCGTTCTTATGACTTCACCCAACGGTAAAGGAGGAGGTCCCGTAGAAGGGCTGAGTCCCTAATTTGAGTGTAGAGGATGCAACGTCCGTCTAAAAACGGACGACTCGGTGGTGTCTTCGGAATGGATTCTCCAAAGGTGAGACTTAACCTATATAGAAGGGAAAATAAGGAGACCCATGTGACATCTTCAGATTTCAACAGTATCCGAGATAAGAGGGAGAAAGAGAGAAATCAGCGATTCAGCACAGGTTGAAAACACTGGGGTACCTGACATCGGACGGTCCGAGGAGACAGGTACCCTAAGAGATCGCTTCTCACCGCACCCAACGGTAAAGGAAGAGGTAGATGGAGACGGAAAGAGTAGTCGGAGAATAGGTTTCTCTAGGGACGAAGGTAAAGGGTTATTCTTATTATAATCGGCAGTTAAATAGACAGTCGCCTTCTCCTTCTTGTCGGTTTGAACGAGAAGACATTTGTTTGAAGAGACTAATTGGTGGTAGTAGCTGTGAACTCTTGGTCAAAAAACGTAGTACGAGTGGTTGTATTCTACACCTTAAAAGATCCAGTCAGGTCCCGTCTTCGATGAATACCTCTCCATTAAACGGTTCGTACCCGGGATTACAACAAATGAAATAAGATACAATGAGACTGTATATTCACCTCATTGAAAGGTAGTAAGTCTTTATACATTTTTAAAGACCAGATCACTAAAATTTTTTATTAAAATGACAGTAAAACTGTTTTGTAGTCCTCCACTCACGTCTTTTGAATATAGGAGTTCGGAGGTAATACTTGGTTCTTAATAGTGAGGAAAAAAATAAAACATTTGTAATGAGTAAGAACTCTGATATCGAGTTTACTGTAAAGTTACTTCACAAGAGAGAGGTTCAAATTAATCATCGAGATAGAAACAACAACCTTTTGAACCAAATATAAGGTAATTTAGTGAACGGTGAACCGGATCACTAGACAGAGACGAATAGAATGAATGAATGACTGAACTCTCAAAAACTTCCATTTCTGATACGATAGAAACAAAGATTTATGAAGATACGGATTATGGTATCGAGCGATCCTAATATAGATACTTCACTCAGGTAAATGTTTTCTCATAAGTTTTAGGGTCCGGAATTTGAAGTCGAAATACGTTAGTTCCAGGTATATTCATTCAAAAAATAGAGATCTTTAAAACACATGTAAAACTTTCGAATAAGTCGTATACCTTTAGATATTTTGATAAATAAATTATTAAGATTCTCATGTCATTTAAACACAAACACACGTACGAAAATGAAAGTTTTATATAGATATTCACCTTTCAATTTGGAGATTAACTTGTCATATTTACACTATAGTAATGACGAAGTATGGTTGGTAAGTTAAAAATTTTTTATGTGAAGACATTATAATATCATTTCGTAACTTACTGTCCTAAAAGTGTTACATCTTTCATTGAGACTTTTGGAAAAGCAATAAATACATGTAGAAAAGATCCGAAACTTGGATAAAATATGAACAAATAATTATAAAAAATAGTATCTTTATCTTAAGTTCAAGATTTCTACTAACTTAAACACTATTTAATTCCTGTGTAAATAAAGATACAAGTTTTTACAGTTAAGATCAAGACGTACAATGATAACATCCACCTGTGTGGACAATAGATTTAATACGCTAAATAGGTCAACTTCTCCGAAGAACATTCATTTATTGTACTTTTTAAAAGTATAAGAATGTATATTATTCTGGCACATTGTTGAAACGAGGTTAAAAATTAATTTATCGCATAATTCAGTGAAAAGGGGTCACTGAATTTCACCTTATTGAACTCTATTTACTTAGTATATTAAGTACTAATCTAACAAATCAGTAAGTCAGCACAGGTTGAGAAACGCTGGGGTACCTAACATCGGGAGGTCCGAGGAGACGGATACCCTAAGAGGTCCCTTCTTATGGCGTCACCCAACAGTAAAGTAGGAGGTCCCCTAGAAGGACTGGGTCCCTAGTTTGAGTGTAGAAGACGTAACCGTCCACCCAAGAAATGGAGACTTGGTGGGCCCTTCGGATACGAATTCAATCATTTCTTTTAATTTTCGAGTAAATGTTTCAGCTTATGTAACATATTTATCACAACTATAATGTTTGTTGAAGTCGAAAGTTTAAATAAGTATGTAGACTTGACAGGAGAGGTTTTGAGGATTATCTGAAAGACTCCCATAGATTTAACATGTCCTAAAATACACATAAAATCACCAGGAAGTCAGGGTCTCAACATCTATTAACTTTATACAGAAAACTTACATCTAACATATGACTAGTAGAGTAGTTGAGGATCTTGGATAGACTCTGTTGTCGATACTACTTTTCGTCTCAGACCTGTATATTAGACTTTCCTGTCAACTAAGACACGAGTCTCGAGTTTAGTTTTAGATTACTGAGAAAGGTAGGTCTTGGATATACTCTTTTAAGCAATGATAATATTCCGTACAGGACGACGACGATTCAGTGAATGACGCATAAAAGGTGTCTCAAAAAAAAAAAAAGAAAAACCGAAATAGTACGGAGAGGACTAAATAGTAAGGTAGAGTCTAAACCATGAAAACACTAGAATGTATGTAAATAATGTCAGAAACATACACATGCTTGTTTGTTTGATAGATCTTTTAGAAGTGAAAAGTGTGAGTCATTAGTGGAGGAAATTTTTGACTCTTTTTACATCCTGACCTATTTTACACAAAAGAATCAGTGATCCGTTGATAGGGTTAAAATCTTTCAATCACTTAGATTTACAAGTTACCGATAGTGATGGCTCCTTCTTACCCCTTCAATCTTCTTTCTAAAACAGAAGTTGTAAACGTCCTACATAGTAAATCGTATAATCGTATAACCATTATTAGTCAACCTAAGATCAAAAATCAAACTCATATAGTCTCCTCTGGTGTCCCATTTCGGATAACTTTCACTTTCAACGAGTCAACACAGACTAAGAACCGCTGTGGTATCTGATATGTACCTTAAGAGTTACTTTAAGAGGACCTTAAGAGGTCCGATCCTATGACCTCACCCATCGGAAAAGGGAAGAGGCTTAGAAGGGTTGGGTCCTTAACTTGGGTCCAGAGACAGTGACGTCCGTCTAAGAAATGGTCGGCTTGGTGTTCCCTTCGGGTTCTTTGATCGTACCCATCGGATAGGGAAGAGGTCACCTAGAAGGGTTGGGTCCTCAACTTGGTCCCAGAGGACGTAACGTCCGTCTAAGAAATGATCGACTCGATAGTCTCTTCGGACAATCCCTTACAATAAACTTTTACTTACCTTCTAGAGAGACTTAGGACTCAACGAAGTTTAACTGTTAGTACGTAAATATGAATTTTCTTATAGGTGATGGCAGTTCAAAACAGAGTCCATAGTGAAACACAGTGGAAGTACAATGGATTTCTATAAATTAAACAGGGAGATGGGACGATAGACTTACGTCTGAAGGTTTCTTATCGTTCCTTTCTATTCTTTCGGCAGAATTCACGAGTTACGTTTCTTTATCTCCTTTTGTTTTCTTACCCTTTCTGATCTCTAGAGAAGTTCTCTTAATCTCTATGGTTCCCTTGTAAAGCACATTTCTACCCGTGTTATTCCTGCCTTTGCCATACCTGCACTGTCTTCGTCTTCTATACTTCTTCTTCACCGTCCTTATGTGTCTTCTTGGTATGTTTTTACTAGAGTTACTGGGTCTATTGGTGCTACCACACTAGTGAGTGGTTCTTGGTCCATAGAACCTCACGTTTCAGTTCATCCGGAAGTCTTCGTAGTGATGTTTGTTTCGGTCACCTCCACTACCTTAAGGTCAACTCGACAAAGTTTAGGACTTTCTACTACGACACTTTCACGACGTGAGTTATACGGTCCTTTACACCTTTTGAGTAATTACCGGTGTCCTGACCTTTTCCAGTCAAAAGTAAGATTAGGGTTTCTTTCCGTTTTGGTTTCTACAAGTTTGATGGTGCGTTAACGTGAGTAAAGTGTACTATCGTTTCATTACGAGTTTTAAGAGGTTCGATCCGAAGTTGTCATGCACTTGACTCTTGAAGGTCTACAAGTTCGACCTAAATCTTTTCCGTCCCCTTGGTCTCTACTTTAAAGGTTGTAAGCTACCTAGTATCTTTTTCGTTCCTTTAAGGTCTTTTTGTAGATGAAGACGAAGTAACTGATGTGAGTTCGGAAACTGACACACCTAGTGTTGTTTGACACCTTTTAAGAATTACTCTAAGAATTACCGGCTGGTGGAATGGACGCAGGGCTCTTTAGACATACGTCCAGTTCTTCGTTGTCAATCTTGGTCTGTACCTTCTTACCTGACCAAGTTTTAACCCTCTCCTCACGTAGTTCCGACATATTTCAGTGGGATTAATAAATTAAACATACGTCTCATGTAGTACACTTTATGACCGGACCTACTTCGTGTTCGACCTTAGTTCTAACGGTCCTCTTTATACTTATTGGAGTCTATACGTCTACTGTGACGGGAATACCGTCTTTCACTTTTTCTTGATTTCTCGGAGAACTACTTTCACTTTTTTCTCTCACTTTCTCGATCGAATTTTGAGTTGTAAGTCTTTTACTTCTAGTATCGTAGGTCAGGGTAACGAAGTACCGTTTATTTAACCCTTTTTTGTCTTCATCACTGTTTCTGAAATAAAACAACCCGAGGTTTTAGTGACGTCTACCACTGACGTCGGTATTTTAACTTTCTACGAACGAGGAACCTTCTTTTCGATACTGGTTGGATCTGTCGTATAATTTTTCGTCTTTGTAATGAAACGACTGTTTACAGGTAGATCAGTTTCAACACCAAAAAGGACATCAGTACATACCTACACTCAACCTGGTATCTCTTTCGACTCACGGTTTCTTGACTACGAAAACTTCACACCACAACCTCTTCTGAGCACTCACAGGGAACCTGACGTTCTAGTTCGGTCAGTTAGGACTTAAAGGTTAAGTCCTTTATAAGGTTACTTATAAGGTTAGGACTTATAAGTAACCTTCCAGACTATAACTTCGACTTCAAGGTTATAAAACCGGTGGACTACCCTTCTCAACTGAGTAATCTTTTCTGGGACTACGACCCTTTCTAACTCTCGTCCTCCTCTTCTCCTACTGTCTCCTACTCTACCAACCTACTGCAGTGGCTGAGTTCCCTGTACCTAAACTCGTTCGAGACCCTCTACCACTTCCTGTCCCTTCGGACCGTAGGACGTCAAGTACCCCAGTGTTTCTTAACCTGTACTGACTCACTCACTGACTTTTTGTTGTTAATATAATAGTCTCATAATGTTTCTTTAGAGACGACATATTATACGGTTTAAACGACTCTTTTAGTACTTCTTGTTGTTTCGGACTTATGGACATGAAATATCGTGATCTATTTAATATCACTAATTCTGTCACTACATAACTAGATTCCAATCTACTTATCTGTTTATCTCATATACTTGTGTAGATGTTTAGACCCGTAGATCAAAATACGGTTTCCACTGTGAGGTCTCGTCTCCTCTTTCTTACCACAAAAATTATTTACCATGAACTGACTAACCTATAGGTATAATTCATTTACTTTGAACAAACTTTGATATAAGTTTTAGATAAGGTCTATACTTATATTTTGTAAAATTTTTATTTTTAAAATCTTCTCTTTATTTTATAGAAGTAATAAAACCCCTATCCCGAAGGGAACACCGAGTCGACCATTTCTTAGGTGGACGTTACACCCTCTGGACCGAAGCTAGGGACTCAACCCTTCTAGGGGACCTCTTCCCTTTCCTATAGGTGAGGTCATAAGACCGGACCTCTTAAGGTACCTGACATGTCAGGTACCCCAACGTTTCTCAGTCTACACTGACTCATTGAAAGTGTCTGTATATAAATAATTTATTCTGAGTTTCTCACGATTGACATTTCCTTCAAATTTTTTTAATCTGATAGTATTTTAATTCTTAAAGAATTATTAAGTAGTAATGTTCTGTAGTAATTCTCTCACTTTTCCGTTCAACTTCAACATATATAAACTACCTTTTGAGTATAGGAGTTTTATATTCCTTGAGGATTTGAAGTCATCCTTATTCTGGTCTCTTCTTGTGTCTTTTTTAGTACCCGTCTCCTGAACTTGTCCATAATATTTTCCCCGATTGGTTTACTGGGTAGTTATGATTTTTCACGAGTTGGAGTAAGTAGTGGACTTTTTACGTTTAATTTTGAAGTCAATACAGAGACGTTGACATATGGTCATACAGGCTTTACCTTTACTAGTTATTATCGATCTTAACTCCTAGACTTCAATCACCTTGAGGGTATTTTGTAACCACCCTAATATTTAACTATGTTAGTAAAACCTCTTCAAAAACCCTTTTAAATGATTTCGATTTACACACCTGAAATACTAGATCATTTAGATGAAAATCTATATATACGTTATATGTATATACTATAAGTAGTTTTCTGTTTTTATGAGAATCGGAATGCTCGTATTATTGGAGTTTGAAATTTGTTGGATTTAAAGATCCACATCATTTTACATATTTATTTGACACGATATAAGTAAATTACTTTATGATATATCGTCATTCTTACTGACTTAATGTTAATGGATGTCCTTACACTACTTAGAATTTTCGTTTGACAATTTTTTTTCAGTCTTTGTATATGATATACTAAAGAGAATATTTTTCAAATTTTACTTTATTTTAGTTGGACCCCACACTTTTCAGTCTTATCCCAAGTGGGAACTTCCTTTGTCCTCTCCACGCAGGCCACAACCATTACTAGGTAAAACACAAGAGTCACAACCAACATACTCATCCAAACGAAAAATTTTTAGTTCGATGTGTAAACTCAAAGTGTAAAAAATTATACATGAAATATGAATTAAATTTTTTAATGAAATTTTAACGACGATTTATATTCTGGAGAGAGAGGTCTAATTCGAGGTGTTATTCAGGAATATGTTCGACCTAGACCGTATCACAGACTATATATCTTTCAAAAATTCTTTATGAACAAATTAAATCTTATTTCCGTAACAACTAACGAGTTAGTCACAGTAATGTATTTAAGTTCAGTCAATGTTCTCTTATTAAGAGGTCGGGTACTACTTATTCACCCACTCCGGTAGAGTATTGAAGTACCTCGACCTTTAACAACAGTTTCAGGGGTAAGAGTCGTTAAGACTTAGCTTCTCTGGAAGTCAGTCTGAAATCCGTCTATTTTTGGACGGATTTCTAGAAATCCAGTTGGTTTAGATCGTCGTTAGATCATTCATTCAAGTTCCGTTCCCGTGTGTGTTGTATGTGACTTACTTTTCCACTGATTAGTCAAGTCAAGTCAAGTCAAGTCAACGAGTCAGCACAGGCTGGGGTACTTAGTGTCGTGCGGTCTGGAGGGACAGGTAGTGGTAGAGGACCTCAAGTGAGTCTGAGTGCAGGTAGCTCAGGCACTACGGTAGGTCGGTAGAGTAGGAGACAGCAGGGGAAGAGGAGGACGGGGGTTAGGGAGGGTCGTAGTCTCGGAAAAGGTTACTCAGTTGAGAAGTGTACTCCACCGGTTTCATGACCTCAAAGTCGAAATCGTAGTAAGGGAGGTTTCTTTAGGGTCCCGACTAGAGGAAGTCTTACCTGACCAACCTAGAGGAACGTCCGGTTCCCTGAGAGTTCTCAGAAGAGGTTGTGGTGTCAAGTTTGCGTAGTTAAGAAACCACGAGTCGAAAGAAGTGTCAGGTTGAGAGTGTAGGTATGTACTGGTGACCTTTTTGGTATCGGAACTGATCTGCCTGGAAACAACCGTTTCATTACAGAGAGGAAAAGTTATACGACATATCCAACCAGTATTGAAAAGAAGGTTCCTCATTCTGATTAGTTAATGACAAACCATTAATACTGTCAAAAAGGAGTCTAATTTTATTGTTAAAATATTTTGTATGATATGGTATTCCTTCGTAAATAATGGTATCTCTTTATTTTTTGTTATATTAACAAGGTCCCTTACACACAGTAGTTATTATAAATTGTATAAAGTGTAATTTATCGATTATTAGAAATCAATAACCACAAAAAATATGGTTATCAGTCATCACCCGAAACCGTGGTCATCATCACAAATTAAAAATAATTTTAATTATTAATTCATGATTATTCATTATCTCCAATTAACAGTAAACTACTATTTATACTTTTTCGGTATGAGTTACCTGAGACCATAGGTATGGTGTGTTATAGGCAATAATCCCGTCACCCCTGAAGGGTAAATTCTGGACAGAAGCTCTGGTACAGTAAGTTCTTTAGTGGAGGTAGATCTACTTTTTGTCTTGTCATGTAGTCCTTTTACCATCGCCGGTTATAAGTCGGTTTGCGTTTGTCCATGGACTCACGAGTCTTGTAGTCTTAAATATGTAAGTCGTGTCGAGTTCTTCGAGTCGGGTATCGTTCTGTCCGCGTGTCTGACGAAAATTTACAATTTTAGTCAGTAAGTGACTTATGGAACCCTCGTTGTGACACCCGGTCTGTCAAACTCCTAAGTCTTCTGTACCAGGATTTAGGATCGGAAAGGTGGATGATAGATACATCAACCTGTCAAACGAATGGAAAAAACTTTGAATTAAAGGAGAAGACAATACAGTAAATAAGCACACACACACACACACACACACACACACACACAAATGGTACTTGAATTGAAATAACAAGTACCCCAGCGTTTCTCAGTCTGTGTCGACTCGCTGACTCGACTTGACTTGACTTGATTCAAATAACTTCTGGAGTATATAGACCATGAGAGAACCCATCACTAATAATAATCCTGATTAGTCCTATTATAAATTATATTATTATCAATATACGGATTACAGACCGTATATAACCTCATCCTTTACCGTTCGGTGAGGTCATAAGAACGGACCCTTTAAGGTACCTGTCTCCTTGGACCACCCGATGTCCGGTACCCAGCGTGTCCCAGCCTGTGTTGACTCGTGTGTGTGTCACCGTAAACGATTAACTAGTTGTTGATCATCGAATTTGTTACTGTGCTGATAACATTCATCGTTCTCCAGGCCACCATGAACGGACCACCGAGTCAGCTATTTCTTGGACGGACGTTACGCCCTCTGGGCCCAAATCAGGGACTCAAACCTTCTAGGGGACCTCTTCCTTTACCGTTGGGTACGGTCATAAGATCTAATCTCTTAAGGTATCTGTCTCCTCGGACTCTCCGATGTCAGGTACCCCAGTGTTTCTCAACCTGTGCTGACCCAGTGATTGTGTTCCACCAACTAGAATGTTACTAGATCTGAAAAAAGATAGAATAGTGAGAAGGGATGAGTCACCTAGTCGTGGTGGTCACCAAATAAGTACCTGTGTCACTAACGGTCTCGAGATTCGGAATTCGGGGTATGGAAGGATGTCATCGTAGGATCATCTTTTGTTTTCTCACTGCAAATTTTTTTCCTTTTTTCCTACACAAGAAGTAATGTAGATAATAGAAACGTGGACCGGTTAAAAGAGACATTAAATTACCTGATATTCACCCAATGTGTGTCTGTGGACGTGTTAAAAGACCCGTTTTACCTTATACCGATGATTTGGACAGAATAGAGACACCGGTCAATATAGTAGTGAGTAAGAGGTGACCCCAAAGAGACTCACTTCTTCTTTCCTTATTTCGAAAAACGTAACACTGTCACGAGTTATCTACGACCACCAGTTGATAACCGACCTGTTTTACACGAGACACGTTATTTTGGGAAGAGACGGTTTTTCCCGAACAACGACGACGACGATTCAGTGAAGTCAGCACAGGCTGAGACACGCTGGGGTATCTGCCGTCGGGTGGTCCGAGGGGGTAGGGACCCTAAGAAGTCCGTTCTTGTAACCTCACCCAACGGTAAAGGAAGAGGTCACGTACTTTCACTTTTCACTTTCACTTGGGCGGGTCAACATAGGCTGAGAATCACTGGGGTACCTGACATCGGGTGGTCCGAGGAGGTAGGTACCCTAAAAGGTCCGTTCTCACGACCTCACCCCACGGTATCAAAATGGGATAAGGACTGGGAATCTGTGGTCACCGTCCGACCCGGGTCTTCCTGAGAACGGAATTGAGGAAGTGTACCACCTGCGGTACTCGAGGAAAAGTGGAAACGACGGAATAAAAGATGTCGACGACGTAATATTGGAGAGAAGATTTGGGGGAAAGAAGGGTGATTTTGGGAATGGAACGCAAAACTTCAGGACATTAGTCAGACTACGGGATTCTGTCACTTAGAATCGAGAGTGTGTGTGTTTTTCTTAATTTCACACCGTCGGAGGACATACCTAACCACACCCTTCTTAACTCCATATATTATAAATAGGGGAAAGTAAATAAGTGTATAAAGGGAAATCTACTAATACTACAAAGGAGACCGTGGCACGTGTACTTGACATTCTCTGTCAGAAGAGGACGGAGTAGGGTCGGACGGAGACCAGGGGACACATACAGAGACGAGAAGAAGGGGATATGGGTTGTTTCTTATCCTACACTATTTCAGTGAGACACGGTTTAGTCTTAACCCCAAAAAGATACGGTTCAGAACTTTCTACCTGCACAATCTTCAAACTAAACGGTTACGGTTATTCTTAACTAAGATCCGTCGTCGATTATTGACTTTTTTCTTTTCTTTCCTTTTTATGATTCGTTGACAACTTTACGACTGGTGGGTATCTGAAAAGTCGAGATAACCTTTATCACTTTAGTCGTTTTGAAAACAAATATTTACTTCCATGGTAGAATTATGTCTTAGAGCGGTCGATATTAAGTAGAAAACAGGAATCAAATGTTTGATACTTCATTACCTATACACGACGCGAACCAACGAGTCAGTACAGACCGAGAAACGTCAGGGTACCTGAAATCGGACGGTCCGAGGAGACAGGTACCCCTAAGAGGTCCGTTCTTAAGACCTTACCCATCGGATAGGGAAGAGGTCCCCTAGAAGGGTTGGGTCCTTAGCTTGACCCCAGAGTACGTAACGTCCTCCTAAGAATGGTTGACTTGATAGTCACTTCGGACCTATAACGAAAATAATAACACGATTATTAAACGTTAGTGAAGTACTTGTACGATGACGACGACGACGACGACGATTCAACGAAGTCAGTACAGACTAAGACACGCTGGGGTATCTACCGTCGGGTGGTCCGAGGGACAGGGACCCTAAGAGGTCCGTTCTTGTGACCTCACCCAACGTTAAAGGAAGAGGTTACGTACTTTCACTTTTCACTTTCACTTCAGCGAGTCAGAACAGACTGAGAATCACTGGGGTGCCTGACGTCGGGTGGTCCGAGGAGGAAGGTACCTTAAAAGGTCCGTTCTCATGACCTCACCCCATGGTAGCGGAAAAGACGTACTTGTACGATGGACGATTATTTAGGTTTTATTTAGTTGGCATGTATAAGTAACCTTCCAGACTACGACTTCGACTTCAAGTTATGAAACCGGTGTACTACGTTTCTCGGTTGAATAACCTTGTTTGGAACTACGACCCTTTCTGACTCCAGTCCTCCTCTTCCCTCACTATCTTCTACTCTACCGTAGTGGTTGATTTACTTGTACTCAAACTAGTTTGAGGTCTTCTATCACTTTCTGTCTCTTCGGACCATACGATGTCAGGTAACCCAGTGTTTCTCAACCTGTGTTGAATCGTTGACTTGTCGTTGTTAGATATGTTAGACATTTTAGTAGTCAAGTCGAGTCAAGTCAGTGAGTCAGTACAGACTAAGACTCTGGGGTACCTGACGTCGTGTGGTCCGGAGGGACAGGTAGCGGTTGAGGGTCTCAAATGAGTTTGAGTACAGGTAACTCAGCCACTACGGTAGGTTGGTAGAGTAGGAGACAGTAGGGGAAGAGGAGGACGGAAGTTAGAAAGGGTCGTAGTCCCAGAAAAGGTTACTCAGTCAAGAAACGTAGTCCACTGGTTTATAACCTCAAAGTCGAAGTCGTAGTCAGGAAGGTTACTTATAAGTCCTGACTAAAGGAAATCCTACCTGACCAACCTAGAGAAACGACAGGTTCGCTGAGAGTTCTCAGAAGAGGTTGTGGTGTCAAGCTTTCGTAGTTAAGAAGTCGCGAGTCGAAAGAAATATCAGGTTGAGAGTGTAGGTATAAACTGAGGATCTTTTTGGTATCGAAACTGATCTGTCTGGAAACAACCATTTCATTACAGAGACGAAAAATTATACGACAGCTCCAATCAGCATTCAAAAGAAGGTTCCTTATTCGCACTTTAGTATTCTGCAATTAAATAAATGTGGTCACGTAGAAAAAGTCTGCAGGTTATCGGTGTCATTAGTCCAAACAGGTATTCAATAAGGGGTAATGGTAAACAAGAAAGGACACGAAGAAAAACATAAAATTTCATCGGGTTTATTAACAGTCTTGTAATTGAACTAAACATTCATAGACTAGGAGGGTAAAACTGGACTCAGTCATTTATAACTGATATATTTTTCTATTATACTCCCCTGGTTTATATCAAAACGACGGTCGTATGGAGGGTAATGATTGAAGAGTCACACAATCATTGTGAAATTCGGTTACTTCCTGCTCAAAGTTGGATTGACATTTCGAGGTAGGTATGAAGAGGAATACATAAGGAAGTCAATTTGTAAGGTAAAGGGGTTGAATCGTTTGGTGTTAGTTTTCTTGTTATTATTATTGTTTGATTTATTTTAAATTTTGTTATATGTGTACGTTTGTGTTTGCGTATGTATGAGTGTACAGTATAATCTTTGTCTGTTATTTTCGTTTACTCTTAAAAAAATACGAGAACAAAGACGTTTAAGAGTAAACAAATTGATAATATGTTATACAGGACTTTAGTGATTTAAATCGGACACCCTAGGATACCCTGACATACTAGTAAGTAACTATCACTTTTTCACTTCAACGAGTCAGCACAGACTGAGACGTTAGGGTACCTGACATCAGAGGGTCCGAAGAGACAGGTACCCTAAAAGGTCCGTTCTCATGACCTCACCCAACGGTAAAGGAAGAGACCCCCTAGAAGGACTGGGTCCCTAGCTTGGGTCGAGAGGACGTAACGTCCGTCTACGAAATGGGAGACTCGGCGGTCCCTTATAATGAGTAACTATCATCATTCAAATTTATTTTTAGTTAATGATGTTTTTTCATTATCTAATCTCACACCAGTCAAACAACGTAAGTATAGTGTCCTGAAAAGATGTTAAAAATTACGTCATACTATAAACGATAACAGTGTCATTTTAACGGTCCCGAAGTGATCTTTCGTTGTATATACGTATCGATTTCTGTAAATAAATTATTTCATTAAACCTTAAAAGTAATCTAAGACCGAAGACACCCTTGTTTACATACGTCACTCCAGTAAGACAGATCTGTTTCAGATAAATTAAAAGAATGGGGTTTAGTTTGTTTAATGAATAGATATCTAGATCCGAATGAGATCTTATAGGTTATACCAATCGACGTGGACCCACAAAACTGAGGATGTTATTCTGGTGGTTAAACGAAGTAAATATGGAGTAAAGGTCCTGTCGGTAGATCGGACTTCCAATAAGTCTCAAAAATGAGTGAAGATTATCATATTATAAACAGTTTGTCAACTATTAAAGAAAAACAGTAGACTCAACTATATAGAACAGTGAAAACTTATCATTATTGACTTCACTATAAATTCGTTAAAATTTCTACTCCCAAACTTACTACTATGTATAAATATCAATATTTTATAATTAAGTCAATTGTTCATAAAACTACTTCCGTAGATTTATACCTTATTAACACTCATCCCAACGTTTTTATGGATTTTTCTTTACTACTAATGATTAATACTAAGGTATAAATGTATCTATAAAATAACTAATTTTAAACAAAGGGATTTTAATATTTATTTACATGATTACAACTAGGATCAAGAACTGCACAATATAACATCGGTTCTTAAAAGTTTCAAAGAGAAATCGACCTTACTGATGTCGTTCCGAAGACAGGTGTGAACTTTGACGACAGTCATTAAACATGTGACATCATCTTCTTAAATTAAAATACTTATTCCAAAAGATTTTGAGGTGAAAAAATATACGAGTTTTGGTTCAAAAAGAGTTCGTTTGTTATCAAGAATAAATAGTACTCCTAAGACCGGTGTATTTAGGTGAAATTGACAAAACAAAACGAGAACAAAACTCAAGACACACAATCACAATCTAAGATCCTAGGCCTTTATGATCCAAGAAGGATGGATCTTAATACTGTACGTTATTAAAACAATACAAACAAACCAGGATAAAAGTTCCACGTAGGGAGGATTTCCCGAGTACGACGGGTCCTTGTATTGGTCTAAAGTTACAAGAATACTGAAATCTACCCCGAAGGGACCACCGAGTCTGAAATTTCTTAAGCGAACGTCACGTCCTCTGGGTCCAAGCTAGGGACACAACCTTTTTAGGGGACCTCTTTCCTCACCGATGGGTGAGGTTATAAGAATGGACCTCTTAAGGTACCTGTCTCCTCGGACTACCTCGGGGTTTCTCAGCCTGTGTTGACTCGCTGACTGTGATTGTACCGAAAACTACGTGTAACATGAACTATAAAATAATCAGGTAGACTCGTTTTGGTGTACTTTTATAAATTGAAACAACTAAAATAAAACAAGTCAAACCCAGTCTACATTAAATATCAATAACTTTAAATTATAAACTCTAGTATGTAAAAACAACCGTAAAAAAGACCATCTCTTCCCTTCCCACTACTTATCTTCCTAGTACGGATTCGAAACAGACTTGAATAGATTAAAAATTTTAGAGGTGTTCGAGTAGTTTATAAATCATGAAGGAAACTTACTATCATCATACTGGTCGTTCAAAGTTATAATAACGGTTTTACTCATATTCATATAATCTTTTGACTCTATGAGTCACGAAGAATTAATACGATCTGATTTTTCAAAAGATTATAAAAAGTTTCAATTTAAGAAATAAAAAATAAAATATGATCTTTAAGTGTGAATCTAATAATAATGACAAATATTCTGAAGTACTTTGGGGTTTCTAACTAATATTCTAATGGTAACGTCGAACACCCCAATAGTAGATTAGATCTAAACAACATAAGTTTTGTTAATATCAAAATAAGTCATACGACAATTTATCAAGTCAACGAGTCAACAGACTGACAAGTCAACGAGTGAACAGACTGACAAACGCTCGGGTACCTGACGCCGTAGGGTCCGAAAGGACAGGTAGTGGTAAAGGGTCTCGAACGAGTCTGAGTACAGACAGCTCAACCCTTACGATAGGTTGGTAGAGTAGGAGACAGTAGGGTAAGAGACCGGAAGTTAGAAAGGGTCGTAGTCCCAGAAAAGGTCTCTCAGTCAAGAAGTGTAGTCCACCAGTTTCATAACCTCAGAGTCGAAGTCGTACTTATACGACAATTTATTAGGAGCGATTTATTGTAAAAACCTAAGTATTTTAATTTTATTTAGAGATTAAGAAATCGCTGTCCCGTAAACTATTAACTCAGGACCGAGAAACAAAGGATTCGTTGCACCGTCACCATCCTTTGTCTGTCTTCATTTTACGTATCTGAGGTCAACTATAACGAGTGAATAAATAAGGTTTTCTCCCGTCGTTTTCAGATAAAATATATCTAGGAGACGACGCACGACTACACAAGACCAGTCCCCAACAAAAACTCATTAAGTAAAAATAAAATTCAGTCTATAAGGAAAGGAGAAGAGTTTTACCATTTATTTTTATTTATGGACTATTTATCTTTATTCAAATAACACTTTATATCAATCTTCTTTGAAAATTTTTGGGTACTAAAATGGTCTCATCTATTAAACAGTTTTCCTTTTTTTCAGAGAAGTTACGATACCGAAAGAAACAGAGTGAGAAGAGTTAATTTTGGTCTTATTTTTGACCAAAAGAGAAAGTAAATAAGATACAAAGAAAATAATATCATACATTAGTGACTTTTTAAAGTAAATTAACATGTATTTAGTAATTGTACGAAGGTGATTATTTTATTCTTATATTAAAAGTTTGTTTTAAAACCGTGATTTTATTTGAGAAACTGACTCTTTAGTCTATAGTAAAATCCGATCGAAACAAATCCATATAATTTATTCACCAGACTACTACTATTAGACTTCGTACGAGGACACAAAAGTAGAACCACAAAAGCTCAAGGAGGAACTTTTTAGGACAGGACTTGACCGTGGTCGTCTACTTCGTTTACTGACGAGGAAAGAAGTCTATAAAAGAATGTGTATAAAAAAAAAAAAACCTGAACATAAAGACAAGAAATCGTCAAACTTTCTAAGAGGAAAGTAGAATGATATCTACCAATTAGAATTTTTATAGTTCGTACGTTAATCTATCGAAAGTTTAGAACCCCAACTTTGATTACTCTTCATTCTCCTCTCGATGTCTTATAGACTCTTACAGTTAATATGAACTGAGGGACTCTTCGTTGTACTTAAAACACCGGTCATTAATCATGAAAGTTCTCCCTAGCTTCCTTTATTTCTCTCCTGTCCCTCTCTTACCTTCGAATGAGAGAAGTGTTAGTACCATAGGACACGTCGACGGATCATTATAGTTACGTTGCTACGTAAAGAGGACATAAGAGAGATGACGACTAAATTAAAAATCTAAACCATGGAACTATTTAAAAATCCTGACAGACTGGAAGGTAATTATTGTTACAGATCGGTTTTAACCCATCATTATGAACAATTACTTTCTCCGTTAGGTATCTGATTTATGAAATAAATAATTATAACACACCTTACACTAGTATAGACCGTGTGAGATTTATGAAAAATAATTGTAACAACGACAACAACAAGGAAATATCGATAGTAGAGGAAGGGTCCGTATCTTTGGGAGAAAGTATTGCATAGGAAGTCTCACAAAGAATTGTTAACACAGTGTCGATACCCTCTCTCACCCTATCCTAAGGACACTCGGCCCTCCTCAAACCATATCGGACTTCGTATCCGTTGGCGTCTGTTGCAAATGACTCGTGCACAATGTCCTGTCTGTACTACGATTCATACGATACACCTAAAATAGTAAATCAGGTATTTGTTTCTTTTACCTCCAAGTCACCGTCTTGTTGGGAACACTACTGTCTTTTCACAACGAGTAGTTTTGAAGATCCATCCAGTCCTACCTAATCAAGCTACGTTCTACTCCGTCAACACGCAGGTGGGGTCCGAGGAGACAGAGATCAGGCAGAGGGACGGACCACAAGAGTGAACCAAAGACGAGAAGTCGCGACACAGTGTAGAAAAAGAGTGGTAAAAACTGTATACAAGAATCCTTTCCTAGTTTCAACTTAGGAAATTCAGAAGACGACAGTTAAATTCGATACCATAATGGAAAGGGTATGAGAGGTAGAATTTTAAATCATAACACCTAATTTTCAGAACGATAGTCCTCCCCACAAAGTTATAATTAGTTATCTACCTCTATATGACCTACCAAACCCCTCACACCATTATCGTCGTCGGTTCAAAGGACAGACCTACAAGTTTAGTGTTGTAGACATATTAATGAAGAGTCTATTGTCTAATAATGTCAGAACATGTTGGTCCGGATCTACAGATCAGATGTCATGTATGTGGACATTAACAACTTACCTTTTCTTTATGGACGGTCTGTAAAATACGTGTGACCTATTAAATTAGATGTTTTATTATTATTCATTTATAACAAGAGTATAAGTAAAAATGTTAACCTTTTTTGACTTCATCTCTCCTCCATGTATTGAACGAATACATAGTATCTTCACATACTCCTTGGAACCGTGAGACCGAGACCTCAGACCTCGAGAGTGAGTATAGAAAAAACAAAAAATTTAAGAAACAAATAAAGAGAAAAGGTTTCAAAGGGGGTAGGCAGAATGAGAGTTCAGAAAAAGAGATGAATGAGATGTTTCGTGTAGTAACCTAAGGAACCAGTGTTGATGACTAATCCCACGTATTTAAACTAAAAGACACGGTTGAACGATGACATAAAAGTTCACAGATGGTCGTATCGACATACCTATAGGGTTTGGAAGAGTTGGGGTTCAGGGTTTGACTTAAAGGGAAGGGATTCAGTAAAGAAAAGAGTACATATAACGAACTTTTGAAGTAGTAAGCGGTTGTACAATTCATAGTTTTAAATGACAAAAAAACATCGAAAAGTCAAGTCAAGTCAAGTCAGCGGGTCTCAGCACAGACTGAGAAACACTGGGACACCTGACGTCGTGTGGTCCGAAGGGACAGATAGTAGTTGAGAACCTTAAATAAGTTTGAGTAAAGGTGACTCAATCACTACGGTAATTTGGTAGAGTAGGAGACAATAGGAGTGAAGGAGGCCGGAAGTTAGAAAGGGTCGTAGTCCCAGAAAAGGTTACTCAGTCAAGAAGTGTAGTCCACCGGTTTCATAACCTCAAAGTTGGAGTCGTAGTCAGGAAGGTTACTTATATTTCCTGACTAAAGGAAATCCTACTTGTCTAACCTAGAACAACGACAGGTTCCCTGAGAGTTCTCAGAAGAGGTTGTGGTGTCAAGTTTTCGTAGTTAACAAACCGTGAGTCGAAATCTCAGGTTGTGAGTATAGGTGTATTGATGACCTTCTTGGTATCGAAACTGATCTGTCTGGAAACAACCGTTTCATTGCGACGAAAAATTATTTGACAGATCCAACCAGTATTGAAAGGAAGGTTCCTCATTCGCAGAAAATTAAAGTACCGACGTCAGTGGTAGACGACACTAAAACCTCGGGTTTTATTATTTCAGAGTGACAAAGGTGACAAAGGGGTAGATAAACGGTACTTCACTACCCTGGTCTACGGTACTAGAATCAAAAGACTTACAACAAAATTCGGTTGAAAAAGTGAGAGAAAGTGAAAGTAGTTCTCCGAGAAATCAAGAAGAAGAGAAAGACGGCATTCCCACCACAGTAGACGTATATACTCCAATAACTATAAAAAGGGCCGTTGGAACTAAGGTCGAACACGAAGTGGGTTGGACCGTAAAGTGTACTACATGAGACACATCTTCAATTTATTCGTCCCATTGTTTTCCTCGGAACTACATAAGGAAAGGACAAACCTTGACCAGACAACAAGGTATAGATCAAGATTGACAACGAAGAACTGGACGTATGTGTAAAGAGTCCTCCGTCTAGTCTACTAGACCATAAAGGTTGAGTTTTTTAAAAGGTGTCAAACAACACTAGGTGTGTCGGTTTCCGAAACCGTATCAGTTATTTCGTCTTTATCTATAAAAAGACCTTGAGAAAACGGAAAAACTACTTAGTTGCCTACAACCGTTAAACTAGAGAGACCAAGGAGACGGAAAAGATTTAGGTCGAACTTGTAGACCTTCAAGTGTATGAAAACGTCGAACCGAACCTCTTAAAACTCGTAATGAAACGATCGGATACTCTACTTACGTTAACATATCATCTGACTCATAAGAATCCGTAACGGAAAGAAACCCTAATCTTACTTTTGACTGGAAAAGGTCAGGACACCAGTGACTACTCAAAAGGTTTAAACGACCGTATAACTTACGTCGTGAAAGTGTCACAGTAGAAATCCTAAACTTTATTGAGTTGACCTTAAGGTAGTGGAGGTGATCGAAACAAACATCACTACGAAGGATTCCGAGTGAAGCTTAATATCCTACAGACCGAGATCTGCTTACTAGTGTAGTAGCACTGATAGACCCAGTACTTCTAGAAAAAACATATCAAGAAGACACATAAGAACGGTGGAGAAGATTTATAGAAGACGAAAACAATCCAGGAATGGTAAAACCAGGAAATAGCTCGGGTAGAAACGTACTCTACAAGGGAACCATAGAGATTAAAAGAACTTCTCTAGAGATCCGAAAGGGTAAGATAACAAAAGGAGATAAAGAAACATAACTCATGACTTCTTCTGAAAGAAAAGAACCGTTCTGAAAGAACGATAACAAACCCGGAAACGTAAGTTTACCCATATAGAAAGAAAAAGAGGAAACGGAAAACGAAGAAAAGAAAAGTATCGAGAAACATTCCGGAGGAGTCTGTTGGTAAAACGGATAAACGTAAAGAAAGAGAACCCCTACCAGAACTAGGGACGGAGGACATGTTACAGTGTTTGGAGGCAGGTATCAAGAAGTCCGCGAGACAGACAGTCTATATTAGGGAACTTAGATAAACAGTGAATATGACATATCACCATTTCCTAAACTAAATCCAGTATGGACTTACTAGATCACCAAAAGGGATGAAAGAAGTTAAATTCAGACTTAAACCGTTATCCTTCGAGAATCAAACACCGAGAATCAATAAGGATTATGAAGTATAGATAAATTAACCGTTTAGATGGAGAATTTACAGAAAAGTCTATGAATTCCCAGTTAATATGAAGTCATATTAGAAATTCAGGTAGAGAAAAGAAGAGGAAATGACGATTCTGAAAATAATTCGTGGGGTTACATACAGAGGATCTCATGACGTACACACCTAAACGCGATTCAGTGAAGTCATCACAGGTTGAGAAACCCTGGCATACCTGACATCGGGCGGTCCGAACAGAGAGGTGCCCTAAGAGGTCCGTTCTTATGACCTTACTCAACGGCACGGGAGAAGGTCCCCTAGAAGGGTTAGGTCCCTAGCTTGGACACAGAGGACGTCGAGAACGTAACGTCCGTCTACGAAATGGTGACTCGGTGGACCCTTCAAGGAGGATTTGATGACGCAGGGAGAATTAACGACAATGACTTTGGAAAGAACGGAGGTCATTAAGAAAAGGTGTCAAGACGATGGTAACAATAGGAAGACCTTTTAATACTAGAACATTGAGCGGTCAAAAATTTGTTCTGTGGTCGTAATAAAAATGCACTTGGCACTTGAGGGACTACAAGTTCGACCAAAATCTTTTCCGTCTCCTTGGTCTCTAGTTTAACGGTTGTAGACGATCTAGTACCTTTTTCGTTCTCTCAAGGTCTTTTTGTAGATAAAGACGAAATAACTGATACGGTTTCGGAAACTGACACCTAGTGTTGTTTGACACCTTTTAAGACTTTCTCTACCCTTATAGTCTGGTGGATTGGATGGAGAACTCTTTAGACATACGTCCAGTTCTTCGTTGTCATTCTTGACCTGTACCTTGTTGTCTGACCAAGGTTTATCCTTTTCCTCATGCAGTTTCGATATATAACAGTGGGACGAATAAATTGAAGATACGTCTCATGTAGTACTCTTTGCGACCTGACCTTCTTTGTGTTCGACTTTAGTTCTAACGGCCCTCTTTATAGTTATTGGAGTCTATACGTCTACTGTGGTAGGAATACCGTCTTTCACTTCTCCTCGATTTTTCGGAGAACTACTTTCACTATCTCCTCTCACTTTTTAAACCGAATTTCGAGTTGCAAGTCTTTTACTTCTAGTACCGTAGGCCAGGGTAGTGAAGTACCCTTTATCTACCCCTTTGTCACCTTTGTCACAGTCTGAAATATAAAACCCCGAGGTTTTAGTGTCGTCTACCACTAACGTCGGTACTTTAATTTTCTGTGAATGAGGAACCTTATTTTCAGTACTGGTTGGACCTCTCATATAAGTTTTCGTCTCTGTAATGAAACGGTTGTTTCCAGGCAGATCAGTTCCGATACCAAAAAGGACACCAGTGCATACCTACACTCTCAACCTGACACTTCTTCCGACTCGTGGCTTCTTAACTACGAAAACTTGACACCACAACCTCTTCTGATAACTCTCAGGGAACCTGACGTTCCTCTGGGTTGGTCAGGTAAGACTTCCTCTAGTTGGGACCCTAAAGAAACCTTCCTTACTACGATTTCGACTTCGAGGTCATGAAACCGGTAGAGTACACTTCTCAACTGAGTAACCTTTTCCGAGACTACGACCCTCCCTAACCCCCGTCCTCCTCTTCCCTTGCTGGCTCCTACTCTACCGACCTACCGTAGTGCCTGAACTACCTGCACTCAGTCTCACTTGAGGCCCTCTACCACTACCTGTCCCTCCGGACCGCACGACACTAAGTAACTCAACGTTTCTCAGCCTGTGCTGACTCGCCGACTTGACTTGACTTGACTTGACTCGACTTGTTCTCTGGGAAGAAGGAAAGTACCGTATACTCCGAAAGGTGTCTTCACCACTCCAGGAAGAAGTCATCTAGAAGACGGTAAAGAGGGTCCACGAGGGTCCACATAAAGAGTAAGTAGAGTCATGTGACGAGAAAGTATAGAGACCTAGGAACGAGTATTCCAAAGGACGGATTAACGGGAAGAGGACATTTTAATTAAGTAGAAGATCGGGACGACTTTAATGTACGGAAGGAAGGGACTGTAGAAGTTCTTCTGTCACGTTATAGAACTATAACTCAAAAGAAAATTAATTAACTAAAAATAAAACTCTTTATGCTACGTTTGTTTTTATAAAGATTGTATATCGTTTAACTCTTCGTATTATTATTTAACTTGAAAATTTGGTGATTTGATGTTTGGTCTAACTCTGTTAAGGTGACTTCGAGGGACTTCCGTGAAAGGGTGACGGTGGTAGGACAGACTTTAACTTCTATTGGCAACACGACCTAAACCCCGGACACAAAGAAAAGACAAAATATTATTACGTTGGTTCATACACACATAGAAATTTTTACATTACCCGAATACAAAAACCAGAACTTAAAATAATTTCACCATAGTATGAGATACATCAGAAGACGACCAAACAAAGTTACGAAATAAAGATTATAAGGAGGGACTGTAAAGGATACCCAACTTCTATCAAATAAAAGTGTCAACATAACATAGGGTAACATTCTATTAAAATGTAATCAAACATATAAGAGGACTACTACTTACAGACCCAAAAGAGTTCAAAACTTATAATACAAGGAAACTTGTGAAAACTCATAAGGTAACATTTGTACCCGATCTTAGTCAAATCCCATATATGGATCCCAACCTTAATAATCCACCATCTACATATGGACAAGTTGAAATCTACTTTTGCCGTTAAAAATAGGGTCTTAAATACACAGTTAGAAGTAAGGGTAGTTGTCACCCGTAACGGTCGACAATCTTAAATAGATGACCACAAGAAGTCACTTATTAGTTCTAGTCTTTGATATAGAGTTTATGAATCGAGTCTCGAATCATGTACCCCACACACACACACACACACACACACACACACACACAATCAACGAGTCAACACAAGTTAAGAAACGTTGGGGTATCGAGGAGATAGGTGCCGTAAGAGGTCCGTTCTTTTGCTCACCCAACGGTAAAGGAAGAGGTAATCATGTACCATCATGCATTATTTTCAATTTACTAATCCATATGGCATCGAATTCATGTTTAATTCTGTTTGTAGTTCTTTTATGTCTACCCACCATTCCCGTTTTCTTCTTTAATAAAGAATAAATTAAAGCCCGTACCGAAGTTAAATCGAGGTCTACAGGAAAGAAAAGAAGACAGTCACTTAATCACGGTTTTGGTAAGTTGGTCTTGAGTTTAAACCCAAACAGAAACGTCCTCCTAACAATTATCAATGAATACATATACCTTTTTTTTTGAGGAGTTATAACACTTATAAAACATGATAAACAACTATATGACAAAACTAAAATGTTTGAAAAGTATAAGTATAACAGATATCTCTTTTATAAGACAATAAACACCTTTGATAAATACATCTCACACGAAAAATGTAAAAGGAAAATAAGAAAAAGGACTGGTAAAATAATTTCCCAGTCAAGTCAAGTCAGTGAGTCAACACAGACTGAGAAACACTGGGACGCCTGCCGTCGTGCGGTCCGAAGGGACAGGTAGAGGTTAAAGGTCTCGAATGAGTTTGAGTACGGGTAACTCAGTCACTAGGGTAGGTTGGTAGAGTAGGAGACAGAAGGGGAAGAGGGCGTCGGAAGTCAGAAAGGGTCGTAGTCCCAGAAAAGGTTACTCAGTCGAGAAACGTAATTTACCGGTTCCATAACCTCAAAATACAAGTCGTAGTCAGGAAGGTTACTTGTGGGTCCTTACTAAAGGAAATCCTACTTGACCAAAAAAGAGGAACGTCAGGTTCCCTGAGAATTCTCAGAAGAGGTTGTGGTGTCAAGTTTTCGTAGTTAAGAAGTCACGAGTGGAAAGAAGTATCAATTTGAGAGTGTAGGTATGTACTGGTGACCTTTTTGGTATCGAAACTGATCTACCTCGAAACAACCGTTTCATTACAGAGACGAAAAATTATAATACAGATCCAACCAGTATTGAAAAGAAGGTTCCTCGTTCGTAGAAAATTAAAGTACCGACGTCAGTGGTAGACGTCACTAAAACCTCGGGTTCATTTGTTTCAGAAAGTGACACAGGTAACAAAGGGGTAGATAAACGGTGTTTCACTACCCTGGCCTAGGGTACTAGAATCAAAAGACTTATAACTCAAAATCCGGTAGAAAAAGTGAGAGGAGAAAGTGAAAGTAGTTCTCCGAGAAATCAAGAAAAAACGAAAGACGGTATTCCCACCACAGTAGACGTATGGATTTCAATAACTATAAAGAGGACCGGTTGAACTAAGGTCAAACACGAAGTAGGTCGGGTTGTAAAGTGTACTACATGAGACGTACATTCAATTTTTCGTCTCACTATTTTCCTTGGAACTGGACGAAGAAAAGGTTAAACCTTGGTCAGACAACAAGGTACAGGTCAAGATTGACAACGAAGAACTGGACGTACGTCTAAAGAGTCCTTCGTCCAGTCCACTAGACCATAAGGGTAGAGAACTTCTTAAAAGGTGTCAAACAACACTAGGTGTGTCAGTTTCCGAAATCGTATCAGTTATTTCGTCTTCCTCTACAAAAAAGACCTTGAGAGAACGAAAAAACTACTAGGTCACTTACAACCGTTAAACTAGAGACCAAGGAGACGGAAAAGATTTAGGTCAAACTTAGACCTTCAAGCGTCAAGTGTATGACGATTTGGGACCTAACCTCTTAAAACTCGTAATGAAACGATCGCACACTCTACTCAACAATTTTCTATATATATAAATTTTCATATGTCGTAGATGTCTCGACACGAAAGGTATTCATATGCATATATGATTATAATTATACTACGAAAAGGATTTAAGGGACACTCAATTCTCCAGAGGTATTTCACCCTTACGTGAAATATAGATCCAAAAACTTCTCTGATTTGGTAAACAGGAAAATACCTCTTTCTCGAGGACTCTTAAAGGTCACAAGGGTTTTATCTCTTCTTTCGAGGACAGTAGGGGGATGCAGAATAACACAGGACGTTCTAAAAGAAAAGAACTCTGTGAGTCAAGAAAAGTAAAAGTGAACTTTAACAAAGACTAATTATAAATTTATTTACATTTGTAGTCGAAAATGATTTCCATTAACATCTTAACTTATGAGAAGTGCATCCCTTAAAAATTACAAACGTCTCCGTAAAACAGTCGTTAAAAACTCGATAAATTTTATAGTCACAGATTACCCTAATTCAACCTATTAGTTTATTGTTCGACTCTAGACCCATCTGTCAAACTACGGACACCCCATAAAGGAACTACTTATATTTACTTTCCACAGAGCACCAATCCCCGTCTTCAGTGGTACAGTGATACGTACCGTAAAGACGACTCAGTCGTGGAACCGTACTTTGACTCTGAGACTACTTCCCTACCTGACTATTCTTCTTTGGACTGTCCCAAAATATAATCACGTCACCTTATACAGTACACTATAAGACTCGTAGTCACCAAACATTTATCACTTCTTTTGGTTGACTACGTCTGTCAGTACAGATTTTAGTCAAAAATTAAAGAATTATCTGACATAAGACCTGGTTGAGAAACTGATTACTAAATGTATTTGAAAACAAAGTAAAAGGAAGATCTTGAACAAATAATAAGGAATCTTACCTCGTTCTTATTCAAGACGAGTACAAACGTTAAAGTACGAGACAAAATGGGACTTAAGTAGGAATGATAAAAATAAAAGAATTTTTACTAGTAAACCCATAAGTGTTAAAGAAAATTTAAATCGAAACTTTGTTCAAATTAATACCCTTCATTTTTCAAGTGGGTAATAGTGGACAGTAGTATATTATTTTGATACGTAAATATATTAGTATAAGTATATCTAAACACACATATGTACATAATATATAATATATATATATATGTGTTATACACAACTTACTTGCCAACGTCTTACTTACTAAAAATACTTACGTAAAAAAAAGTGACTTGTAATAAAGTTCGAAAAGTACGTTATAAAAGTTACTTCAAATTTTATAAGATAGATCATTTGACGAATTATTAGTAAAGAAATAATGATAGGTAAACCAAAATAGAAAGAGACTATAAAGAACATAAAATCGGAGTATCATATATTTCCGTATCAAAAAGTAAACAACACGGAATATCTAAACAAAATCCGTTATACTACTTTTTCTGTTTCTAAAAGAGTGTTTATAAGGTGTAGGAACATTTTATAAGAGTAAAGGGAAGACCAGAGAAGAAGGAAGAGTGAGTGGACAATCCTAGTGATTTCAGTACGAGAAGTCCTAGGAACAAATTTTTTTCAGTATACCGTTTAGTAAATACAAAATCCTTCTAATTAAATTACGTATTTGACATATCTTTTCACATTACTCACGAAAAGATCACTTAAGACGTATAACACGATAGTACAACCAATTTAATAAATTCTAGTCTACTGAAAGGTTACGGGTCTTTTATTAGGAATATGTTCGTTAGAGTGAGAATAAGAAATTCAGACCAGTCTCGGAATCAAGGATATGTCAGAAAAGTATTCTATTTATTTTTAACCGGAATTTTTACTTGACTTTGGTTAAACACTGACAAGTCGGGAAGAACATTCAAGAGGTATAGGAGTAACGTGTAAAATGTACAGTGTTGTCCTAAGAACAAGAAGAAAAACACTGTACATTCAATATATACACTGTATGCTATACCTTCTAATAGAAACATCCTATTCTTTTGACACATATCATTCATTTTGAGCTACATAAATAAAGTATAATACAGGATCCGTGAGTATCAACCACGTCAAAATAACTCTTGGTCATATATTATAAAGTATTTTGTAAAATTACCGAATCTACTAATAATTAAGTTATATTTTAAACAACGACCTTATATATATCGGAACTGGTTGGGTGTGTACAAAAATGGTTGATGTTACAACTAATTACTATTTAAAAGATGTAAAACTTAGGGAGAATTCACTTTTTTTTAACTTAAAGAAAAATCATATTGTATCACGAGTTTAGGGATAGATTAAAGAGACCAATTACCGACGAAAGTTCCTTTAATTAACGTACGTTTGATAATTTTACAACGGTTTGTTAAAGGTTTATAAATGTTAAAAAGATTAATAAAAATACCCGAGATAAAAATTTTTATAAATAATACTAAAATAAAATGTATGTATCCGTAAAGATCACTGAAAGAAACTTTTTCTTTAAAATGTTTTATTCATACAAACTAAATTATATAAACTCAAATTTACTTACATCTCGAGTTCTCTAAAACGTCTTAATACAAATTAATTCCCCAGGCATAAGAGAAATAGAGGGAAAGATAGAAAAAGAGAGAGAGGGTTGAGGGATGGAGATAAACATATAGTAGAAAGGAGAGAGTAAGAGACCGACTACTAGATCACTCCGGTTCATATAATGTTTGACTCGAAGTCCCACACTTTCGAATCTTTGTTTCGTCTTTCTCGTTTGTAAAACGAAGTCGGGACATAAAAGACCATTTAGAAGCAATCATTTTAATTCTAACTATTAAATTGGATTCCGTGTTAAATGTTCGGGAAAGTAGATTCTATACTGGTAATATAAGAAGTTATATTTTGACTTCTTGACAATACCTCTGGTCTACATTTAACACCGGGTAAAAAGAATATATACAAATGGGTACATTTTGAATAGTACTACGACTATCCACGATTCTCTTACTTTGTTTCTTTCTTTCTTCCTTGTACTACCCAAACTTCCTAATTTATAACAACGTTTAAGAAACGACGGTGTTCACTCAGGTTTGTAACAAGTAGAACTTAGACCCGACCCGGACACTAATTACATACCACCACCATTATGACATAACCAAGACTAGGATTTTAAATTATTCCGTCCGGTGAAGTTAAAAGACGGAGGACCTCGGGTCGACGGAACGACACTCCTTCGGGTTAGTCGTCATTCCTCCCCTTGGTATACTTCATATTAACTCCGGGGAACGAGTGTCGAGATCGACTCGAGGGTTGAATGTCTGTTCTGTTGAAAGGTCTGTACACACACTCAGTATAACCTTCACGTAGGAGACCGGGGTCAACTCACCGGGGTCGACTCCGATGTACGCCATCTGTATCCTACAAGAAAAGTTCGGGAGTTCTTATTCTCACCTGGCTACCTCTAGTCAATACTCCGATCAAATCAAGAGATCTACTTTCTAATGCATTCAAACTCACGTCTGTCACCTCTACCAACTTTGTCCTGTTTCATCTACTCAAACCGTAAACATAGACACTACTTTGACTTCTTAAACAACTACTACGTTACCATGAAACTTGAGAAACTAACCCAGACTCAACGGGTCGACAAAGAGACTTTGATCCGACTACAACTAAGAACCAACTATCTGACCTACTTAGTCTTCCCTAAAAGTATAGGAAATTGTTTTAAGTTTGGTCATATCCCAGGAACACATATCTCAGGATCAGGTTCAGACTGAAAGAACACCTCTTATTCTCCTCTTCGTTCCTCCCCCTCTGCACCTGACAAGCCCGTCCCTCTTCGGTAATGGGAGACACCCGTGTTGAACCCACCAAATCACTTACTACGAATATTATTTTTGCGTATACTTATATATCCTATGTGACCGTTAATCTATTCAAAGTGTCATTAGATTTATACTTAAATAATTATTTGGTCGTCACTTCTACTTCGTTTAAGACTTATTTGAGTCTTTCTCATGTATTAACAATTGACAATAAGGTCCCCAAATAACCCTACTAACCCAGTAAATAAACTCTTTAGGCACGGGAATAAGTTGTTTATAATTATAAATAACTCAAACAATGATACACGATCCTTGACACGAACAGTTCACACACACACAAAGAACCCTCTCACTCCAGGACTTATTCTACCGAGAAGTACTAAAAGTACTCGAATGTTAGACAACTTCTTCCATATTATAAACTAAATTTTTTAAATTTACTATCATGACATGTTCGTTCTACTCATTCTTTAAGTCAAGTTCATTTTAAGACTGTGAATTGGACCTAAATAAACAACAAACTTAAAAGAGAAGTCTTTTCAAAATTTGTAATAACAATCATTTGTAGAATGAAAAATGAAACAATAATAATTGTGAATAAATTATTATAATATAATCAAAGTTCATATATTCTATCATTAAACCATAAAAATATGTTACTCTTTACTAATATCATGATTATTGTCAATAGTGGGTAGTGGAATGTTTTAGTAATGTAATAACTGATATAAGGTGGGTGAACTGAATAAATAAAATACCGACCTTCAAGAATCGAGAATTAGGGGAAGTGGATAAAACAGGTAGGGGGTAAGAGGAACTGGGACCGTTTGTGACCAAACAAGAGACATAAATACCCAGACAAAGACAAAACAAAACAAACAAAAATTTAAAGATGAGTCAGTCGTAGAAACTATAAAACCTTATTCAGGACTTTTTATCATAAACGAGAGTTGGATCCATTAGAGAATGAATTACCTTTATCAGTACTCAGTTTCGTGGACCTAAGATGCATTGAACGGAGACAGTGATTGACCAAAAACTCTGTAATCCGTTTAACATCAGAGAGACAAAGGGAGAAGCACCAAACAAAAAAAAATAAATGAGAATATTTGTGAACCAAATCAAAGTCAGTTCTAATATGTCATCTAATTTCTTCTACTGTCATTTACATACTAAAGTTTCCACCTACAAGACTTGTTAATAAATTTTTGATTTAACAACAACAACAACAAATGACAGATCAACGATTCAGCACAGGTTGAGAAACACTGGGGTACCTGACATCGGGAGGGGGTACCCTTATGTGTCCGTTCTTATGACCTCACCTAACGGTAAAGGAAAAGGTCCCCTAGAAGGACTGGGTCCCTAGTTTGGACGTAGAGGACGTGACCGTCCGTCTAAGAATTGGGACTCGATGGTCCCTTCGGGGGGTTTGTTTATTATTCATTTAATGAGGAAAAACTTTTACGTACAGTATATACTTCGTGGAAATTGTATACACATACGTATACATAAAAGAGTCCACTGTCGTCCAACTTGGTCTATGTTCATTAAAAATAAATGTGTTTATTACTCTGTTACTAAATAAATTGTTGAGGGGAAACAAATGACCCGAATTCAAATCTTGTATTATTTTCTTAATACGAAACTCATGCAACTGATCCATTTCAAATCCTTCTGATCTTCTTGAAACACGGAGACACGGAAGAATAGTTACGACAACTACTTCTGTTTTAATTAGAAAAACAGAGTTACAAAGTAACAGTATATTCTTATGTTCTTCTTAAAGACCGACAAGTTAACTAAACCATCTAAACTTTATGATTTCTTTAGTTCGTAGAACGACACATTGGGTTCTGTGACCTTCGGTTATCGGTAAATGGTTTCTTAGACATTAAACCTGTAGCCAACAATAACAAATCAACAATTCAGTACAGTCTGAGACTGAGGTACCTGACACCGGGTGGTCCGAGAAGAGAGGTACCCTAAAGGGTTCGTTCTTATGACCTCACCCGACGATAAAGGAAGAGGTCCCCTTAGAAGGGATGGGTCCCTAGTTTGGGTACAGAGGACGTAACCGTCCACCTAAGAAATGGTGACTCGGTGCATTCTTCATTTTAATCGACGACGTCTTTTGTCTTACAAGGAAAAGAGTTTGAAGAGACGCTTCACAAGACCGACTAAGTGTTGTACCTAATTGAGTCCATTTACGAAGAAACACGAAAAGAAAATCGTGTGTTTCGTTCACAATGTCACACCACAACAGTCGATAGAGGAAACGTCATAAACCCTTAGATCCATAGAACAACCTCACAAATTGAAGTAGAAGACTTAATACTAATTTGTCACCCTATTATAAAAAATAAACTGAAATGACGATAATTCAGTACTACTAGTAAAGTAATCATCATTGCTCAGAGAACCCGAAACATCCACCGTGATCACCATCTCTTTGGCTATCGGTCACGTCCTCTATACTCTCTGATCTCAAGTTAGGGACCCAATCCTTATAGGGATTCTCCTTCTGTACCGCTGGGTGAGGTCGTAAGAACAGACGTCTTTGAGTACCTTTTTCCTAGTGCCGTCCGATAATGGGTATCCCAGCGTTTCTCAGTCTGTACTGACTTCGATGAAACGTACATACGTGCTTTACTCAGAGAATCTTATCGTTTAAACTCAAGAACAGTAGAAAAAGGTATATATAAAATGAGGTTCAGAAAGTATTTTTGAATGTTTCTGACAGTGGATTAGTGTTATACTACCTCTTTCGTCTCATATAATGTGGAAAAAAAAAAAAAGTAGGTTATGTAAAAACATATTCGTTGTACGTAAAAGTGAAACGAGTTCCGGATCGTCCGGGTGGACCGAAAGGGCATAGACGATTCTCGTTGTACTTAACAAAGAAATATAGTATGTATATATCATGGATTATATGGTCATTACCTACCTTTGGTAAGGGGAAAGAAGGGGACTGTATGAAAAACTCATTCTCAAAGTACCAAACGATTTTAAGAATGACTCTCTCCAATTTTTTAGAAATACGAACCAGACAGATTTCAAAAGTACACTGTAGACTTTTGAAAGTGTCAAACTTTTTTCCTACTGTCTTCAATTTATTCTCTATAAATAGAAAGTTCTGACCCCTGTACATCAACTCAAAAGGTCGTTGTAAACTAATGTAGTAATCATATATTCACCTCAACCAACACTTTCTCGTTCTATATAATTACAGAATTTTTAAATGAAGAGAATGACGACTAGTCCCGATTTTATGAGTACAAAAGTCGAGTTTTTGAGACAATTTCATCGACCTCTGAAAGATAGACCACTATCTCGTTGACAATTAACCTTTATCAACGTCCCGTAAACCTGTAAAATTATTGTAATTTAGTTTATAAATAAAGTCGACGTTTCTACCTTTAATAATAAACCTTTACAGGAGATGACTTTATAAGAAAAAAAAAGTTGATGTTTTTGTGTGTATAACTCAATAGAAAGGTTTTGTATAAAATAAACTTCTCATGAACAGTAAAATCTGGGGACATAATAACATATTAGAAACAATACTTCTATAACGACATCTACCTGGTATATTCCTACATACACAAAAGTCGGTAGAGGTAATACTATTTATCATGCCTAAACTCTTTACCGAGGAGTCTAAACATTTAAATCGGACACTAAAGTTCCAAAACCGAAATTCAACTAACTAGTATCAGAAGGTTAATGGACTAACTGTATTTGGTGATATCTGTTATGATTTATCGTTCAAAACCTCCCCCCACCAAATTCAGTTATAAAGTTTACATTTTAACCCAGTGTCTGTCGTTACACTTAACGGATTGTCGTACCTTGTTTGGAAATTTAAGGATAGGGACTAGATCAGTAATATTATCTTAGGGTCAAACGAAAGTTACAGAAAAATGTTTAACCGAGCTTAAAAGTAAAAGAAAAATGATAAATGTGACTTATCTAAACGTCGGATGGTGAGGAGAAATTTAAAAATTTCGGGATTTAAAATACGATAACATATACATAAGGAATGACTTGTTTAGTCAAGTTTGTTGGAGAATAATTGTTACATATAAGAGTCCCAAAGATCTAGACTACACAAAATCTAAATCTCATCTTTAACAAGTCTTACATTTGTTTATAACGGGTTAAAATAAAAAATTTATAGAATAGTAAGAACATTGAAACAGAGATTTATAACTAAAAAAAGGGACTCTTCTGTAATAGATCAGTTGACTGTACCCAGTGACCCTTTAGTCCTATAATCTTGTAAACCGATAATAACTGGACTTTTTTTTAAAATTTTATCGTAAATTCTCCAGTAGCAGAAGTATCGGATAAGGGCTAAGGTTTACAGGTAAAAGAAAATGTATGTACAGGAACCCAAAGTAATATCTCTTCCTGAAAATGACTACTATTAAGAAAAGGAAAGGAATAGATAAATTTTTTAGTTAAGACCACGTGACAAAGTACGTACGTACGTACACATATGTATCTATTCAACACCATATATGAAACGTTTGGTGTCCCTTGCCTTTGTAACGGAAGTAATCAATAATAACGGTGGACTTTTTGGACGATAGTGCATTCGAAAGATCAAACGAGTCCTGACTTCCCACAGAATCCTACACCCGAAAGTCAAGATTCTGGTCCTTCCAGGACTCGTGTCACAGTTGACCAGTGAGAAGAAGGTAAAGGGATTAAATTTACATGACTAGGGTCTAGGGACATATTTACTCATGGATTATCTACCCGAAAGAGGTCATAACTATATTTAAAGTCTTTAGGAATTTTACCGTTTTAATCAAAAGATCGACTTTTTTCTCGTAAAAATTCTAATTTGTAATCCTTTACATCATTCTCTTCTAACTCGACTTACTATAGACCAGAAAGAGTGTTGACTTTACAGAACAATCTCCCTTTACGATGGAAAAGTAGTGGGCTCTGAACTCTTGTGATAGACCTTAAATTGTTGTTAGAGTGGACTGACAGGAGGGGTCATTTTAATAAATTTAGTTCAGTTATTTACGAGACGTGATCACCCTTATCGCCTCTTCCGTTACCGTGGGGTGAGGTCGTGAGAACGGACCTTTTAGGGTACCTGTCTCCTCGGACTGTCCGACGTCAGGTACCCCAACGATTCTCAACCCGTGCTGACTCGCTGAAGTGAAAGTGACAAGTGAAAGTACGTAACCTCTTCCTTTACCGTTGAGTGAGGTCACAAGAACGGACCTCTTAGGGTCCCTGCCCCCTCGGACCACCCGACGGTAGATACCCCAGTGTGTCTCAGCGTGTCCTGACTTCACTGAATCGTCGTCACCCTTATGTCTCCGGTAAGTATACGTTCTTAAGGAAAAACGGGAGTTCCTTAATTGTCATGTCAACTATTTCTGGTAGGTTCTACCGTTCCTCTAATCTCCCGTTCCTCTAATTCCAACTGATTCAGACGAGAAATACACCCGTGAAGGTAAGAGGTTTATTTAGAGTAAAAAACGGAAAAAGACATGAACTGAAAATTCAACAGATCTGTCCGACGAAACCGTTGGTAGTCTACCAAAACGACTGTTCCTGAAACGACAAGGGTATTGTTCCTTTGGACCGGCCCACTGACCAACGACACACGAAACTACTATAAACAAGGAGACAATAAACTAGAGGAAGTCACAAACTGTCTTCGACCACGTGTTTCTTTTGACCGACCTCCGTATAAAACCGTTTATCGTTTCCTTCTTTACCCTTTCTCCACGTCTGAAAGATAGAACTTGACATTTGAAGTCTCAAAAGTCTGATATCCTCAAAGTTTGGTTACGAAGAGAAATGGTCCAGATTCTTTAAGACACACGATACTTTGAGGAATTTGGACAAAAAGTAAACAGTCTAACGTTACCAATAAGATTGAAAATGTACCCCAGTAACCCTTCTAATTCACTCTATTACGTACCCTTTCTAAATCGGACTAAGGACCGTGTACCAATTATGAGTTATTTATACAACTAAACACAAAAAATATCAACATTAGAAAGGTACGGAAGGAAATCTCGAAGTATTTCTCATGGTTCAGAAAACATACGAAATTTCCAAATTTCATTAATCTCTATTAAACCCTAAAAGACATAGAGGTGTCTTAGAAATCTTCATCTTCCTTTTGTTGGTGTAATGGTGTCATTATAATTTATCTCGATACACTTTTAGTGTAACCTGATTTAATATGTTTAGTCTTTTGCAAATTTAGTCCTTTTGGTACTCCGATATTGATCATAGACTGACAAACATTATTCCCTCGGGAAGGGGATGAAAAACTTTATCATAGTTGTTTCATTAATGTTTTTACGTAACAGGTTCGAGGAAAATAAAATATACATAAAATAAATGTACACCCATATAAATTTATGAACTTTAAATTTAAAGTAAAAATTATGATACTATTATTTGAAACGTCGGTGTGCACACATCTATGTCTTCTTCCGTTAAGACGAAAAACATTTCAGCCCTTTTCTCTCGTAAGCACTCCTACATACTTGACCGACGATAGTTTCTTCGTCTTTAGTCCTCACGACTGCCTCAATTACTGTCGTTCGATCCGTCACGATGACAAGACCCGGTCTCTACGACACCGACGAGAACGACCTCGACATTCGATGTATTAGATAAAGAGAAGACGAAATAGATATCTTGAATTATGAACATCGGGGTAAAGAATCTAATCGTCGAGTTTTAAACTCAATTTTTACGAAGTCAATAGAATAAAAATTCCGCGAATTTTTTTTTTTTTCTGGTTATGTTTGTAACGGAAAATCTAAAGATCGATAGACCAAAATCGTCCCACAATAAAAACCATGGTTTCCCGGAGACTGTAACGAAACCTTAACGGAGGAAAACAACGTAGTCGGGGTCCAGTGACCTCTTCTTATCTCCGAACCTCCAACTGTTTCTACTTCCCCACTAAACACCCAGTCAAGTAGTTTTTGACCTTGTCCACCTACACTCTCTTCGTAGGAGAGCGGGGTATGAGGCGTGTCAGTGAAGAACGGAAGTGCCTCGGGTCTTACAAGTAGTCCGTACTTTTCGAAAGTTAGACAAAGACTGTGTCCTCTTTTTTTTTTTTATCGAACGAGATTTTGTTCACAAAGGGGATTTACGGGTCAAGAGATAGATCTCACTTCACCTACCTATTGACCTAAATTTACTTGTATCCACAACCTTTCCTACTTTTTCTAAAAGTGACACAATGACTTTTAAGAGATTAACACACACACACACACACACACAAAACGTATCCCTAAAAAACCAAACAAAACAAAAATTCCTTATCTGTAACACCAACGAAACGAGAAATTTTTACATCGGACTAGTCTTATAATAGATGACTCTATACTTACTTTAACTTCAAAACCTTTTAGGAATCGAATGATTTTGAGCTCAGACATATGGTCAAAGAGACAATAATTTACTTATAAAAGTCGGAGTCTATTTCCTTTTCTCGTCCACCTAATAGAGTCTATCTCTACCAAGGAAAATGAAAATACTTGATTATAACTATTCACGAAGTCGTATTCTTGACTTAGAGACAAATGTACAAGATCCCAGTCAAAGTGAAAACATGTTATACCGTAATATTAGTAGTCGTTCTATTTTAAAAGTTTGAGTTACACGGAACAATCCAAAAATGTGTCGACCCACCGAACACAAATGAAGAAAAAGAAAGACAAAAAAAAAAAAANAAAAAAAAAAAAAAAAAAAAAAAAAGTTTTAGAGAATGAATTAATTAGTAGTACCCCAAAAAGAAGTAAATTAGAATAAGAGTTAAACTGACTAAACAATGACCTATAGAGTTGTCTTGGTTAACGGAGAAGGAAGAGGGACAGATAGGACTCCCGTACAACCTTTCAAGAGTAGGACTCTACGGATCCATTTTTGTACAATAAAACCGTAAACCAATGTAAAGTGGATTCAAGGTATACTATGACGTCAAACGACTCGTAGACATTTAACGTTGTACATGGGAATTATAACATGAGGGTCTAAAGACCTAAGATCCTCAAAGTAGTACCTGTTCTTGTTAATGTAATTTAATGGGAAGTTCAGAACTACTTCGTAGATATTTGTAATTAAATAAGTCGTAGATTTTCTTTAGTCTCGTTTAGTCTTCCTCCCCACCCCTTCCTGATATTTTTCTGAGTGATGTCATAATAAATCTTTCTGATTTCCTGGAGATCTTTCGTAGACAAGTCATAGTTGGAGAAATTTCGGATAAATGTTCAGTTTCAAATATAAAGTTGTTCTACACATAACCATTCTCAAAGTTTGTCGTTTTATCACACCTAATAAAAGAAACTCGTTTTCGATATGGAGTAATTTTATTACTCGAAATACGGTGGTGTCAAAAGGTGAAAAAAATAGAGGGGAAGAACCGAAATTCATGTTTTAGTCAGAAGTCACTACACGAGTCTTAATACGTCGAAAAGTGTTACTGTAATAAAAAAAGGTTCCCCAGTGGAGTAAAATTCCTATTGACGTCTGTACTGAAACCACATTAAAGGAAGGAGGAAGAAGATGTTTCGACGTCCAATTTGAGTTGTACTGTCACACTCACTATACGAACGATTTAAACACGATTGTATACGTTTATATCCCTCCTTAATAAATAGTCCCTCATTATACGAATTCAAAAAATTATTTCTTTTCGGATTATTCGTATTTCCTCTCTCGAGACATCCTTTACCACTGTCTAACCTTAGTAAACGATTTCCTTTAGCGGAGCACACCTTTAAGGTCAGGGTGTCTTTCATAGTGTGTCCATCTCGTCGGAAGAACTAAAACTATGATCTCCGTGTCTATACCGTTTCCGGAGTGACTGGAAGTCTAAAGACACAACACTAACTTCTCCTCCACAGAATGGGGTCACACATCTTAATCCTGGAAAGAAGAGACGGAAGGACCAGGTTTAACTTGTAAACATAGTAACCGATTTCAGTCTTTCTGAAAGGGCACCCCGATCACCCGAGGCCCAAACTCGTTTACATCGGCAGGGGAGACATTCCAAATGGTTCGAAATGGTTCAACTACACACAGATAACGAGTTGTAGGAAGGGGACGGCAGTGTAGGGATTGGGAGCCCCGCTGAGAAGATGTAGAGAGAACCAAGAACTAATCTTTTTGGCAAAAAAATTCTATTTCTTTGAGGTCGTTTTGAAAATAAAACGAATTTCAACTAGTAATATTTGAGTACGATAATAATGTGGAGTAGTGTACATCTCAAAAGTATATATGAAAAAACGTAGTCTCAGTTTTGATTGATCGTATATCTAACATACTTAGTATATATGTCTGATATAAATAAGATGGAAAATCTGATAATACACCTGAACAAAGGTAGTACTCGTCTGTAAAGTCACAAAAAGAAAGAATACTACTGTGAAACAGATATAAACCAAACCAATTTACAAAAATAAGTAAGGAGTCAAATAAAGTATACGGTGGTCTATCCAGAAATCACAATTTAAGGTTATTTTCGTTCCTACCATAACGGGAGTCCAGACAGACAATGTTATATAGACTTATAACAAAACACGACTGATAAGCGAACCTCGTCGTCGACAGTCTCCTGATACACACAGAGACTAAGGAGGTCCATAAAGAGACACTGGACTCTTGACTAGGTCTGTTTTACTATGACTAAAAAAAGACACAAAGAAAAAAAAGAAACTAAATAAATACTTAGTTACTTTTACGTTTGACAACTAAAAGATTATACTCGAAAGGTAATACCAAAACTTAAATATAACTTCACTTCACTTCACTTCAGTGAGTCAGTACAGGCTGAGATGCTGGGGTACCTAACATCGGATGATCCTAGGAGGTAGGTACCTTAAAAGGTCCGTTCTTATGACCTCACCCAACGGTAAAGGAAGAGGTCCTCCAAAAGGGCTGGGTCCCTAACTTGGGCCCAGAGGGTGTAACATCCGTCTGTGAAATGATTTAAATATAATTCTTCAGTGTTTTACTCGTAAACTTTTGTCCGACGGTCATTACCAACCGTGAAAGTATTACTTTCAAAATAGAATAAAGATACAACAAATCAATTATAAACGAACATTATTTATAAAATATTTAACGAAAAAATAATATATTAGATATATAAAAATATTTTAGACAATGTATGAAAAGTAAAAAGTTTCTAATCGTTCATTTCAAAAAAAACTTCATATCAACTAAACGTTACGACACAATCAAGGTTACATGTCGCTTCACTAAGTCATTATGTATATGTATATAGACTTTATTTTATTATACATATAAGAAAAGGTCTAAGAAAAGAGTATATCAAAGTAAAAACTCTCGTTTTATCCCGAATACTTCCCGGTCGTAGAAGTAACACGGTGTCGTGTAAGACAAAGAGACTATCTTAAGAAGTGAAACGTTATATTAACGAAAAAATACGGAAGATGATCCTACCAGTATAGAACTACCGTCTCTGAGACATAATAAATAAACACTAAGAAATCTTAGAAAAATAATCAACGTCAACACAAGATCCTTGTCGTTCCTTAGATTCCTGGGTGGTTTTTTATTCGAATTAAAACTCTTTTTTTCTTTCATTTAAAAAGAACAACTTTGGTGAGATGATTCTAATAGACCTACTGAAAAAAAAAAAAAACGTAGAATACAGAAATTATTCCAAAGATCGTTAAGTAAAAGTGACATAAAAAGAATAAATATTAATACAAATAAATAAAAAACAATTGTAAAAACAACGGTATGTATACAAATACTAAAAAAGAAGGAGGAAAGAGGTCATCATTCTATTACCTGAACTCGTATCCATTTATTATACTACCCTACCATACTCAGACTGAATTCTTCAGGATCCAGGACTCGTAGACTCTTCAATTAATAGAGTGTCCTCTAATATGAGAAGGAGTAAAGATGAAGTATTTGAAGTGACTACCTTAACTTTGTAAAACAATAATGATGGTCCCGAGAACGGAAATATTAAAGAATAATATTCTCCTGAATACTGGGACTAAAATAAATATTAGTTCCTTTCCTCCTTTCTTATACTGTCCGTACAAGAAATAAGTCAGTATAAAATCTCATTTCACTTTACTTAAGGTCTAAATCTAATTAAAAAAATTTCATGTTTTAGTCTAGTCATTTATGTACAAATAATTCTTTACTACTCAGGAGACGTTCTATGTGAAACTCGATATAAGTTTGGGTACAACTTAAACCTTACTTACAACCATAACCATTCGTCCAGGGAGTCAATCTTACATGGTAAAGTTCCCTTTAAATCTTCTATAGGATTCAAATCAACCGATTATACCTTAACTTGACGTAAACTAGTTTGGAGTATATTGTTTGTCATATAAGTAACATACTTACGACTTTTCTCTTCTGTCGATTCCAAAAGTACAGATTAAGGACGACTAGATGTAGTACATGCCAGTCTGACTCTGTGTGTCCGGATGCACCTTCGAATGTAAAAATTTTTTACGTAGACCCTGTGTGAATGACAGTAGGAAGACGGATTTATTTTATTACGGAAAAAATAATACTTCTTCCGTCTTGTACTAAAATTCCTTGTTGAAAACCATTAGACGTTATCGTATTTTACGAAAGTAGAAAGTCTCACCATGAATATATTACTCTAATATAAAAAAATGAAAACATATATACTTTCTAAGTATCTTGAAAACCGAAATAAGTGTATGGAACAAAACCAGATATTTACCGTAGGACTTCGTGTCACTTCTTAAAAGTTAAAAATCAAAAGAAAAGTTTTTACCGTAATACACATATCATACACGTGGTCTCTCTCGTTTGATGAATAAAAACTTTTTGATTATAATTTTTGAGAACACTTTCGAGATATTTTCGTTACCTAAAATAAAGTACTTAGTTTAGGTGAAATCGAAAAGACCAAATCGACTTGATTCTAATTGTAAAGTCTATCTCCTTTTTTAGACGGAGCTACGGAAGTAAAATAATTTGATCTCAACTGTTGTATCTTAGGTAGCACGTTAATATTTTCCGACGGAAATCAAAATCACCATACTATAACCTAAAGTCACAGTAATATCAGGGTCGAAAATACATGATCAATTCGGTTCGTTTTAGTGATGACTTTTAATCCGAAAAAAAAAAAAAATTTACTGCTCGATTGTGATCAAACTTTGTTTCGGGTAGAGAAAGTCGGGAACGGAGTTGTACCTTAGTCCGTTCGTTACTTCTCAAAACATAAAGAAAAATGTTACGATAGTACTTTTTACATCTGTTAAAGATAAAGTAAAATATTATAATAGGTCACCACGAGTAATGAAGCTTTTATTGAGTCTAATATAAAAACCTTCTTCTTTAAAATTTAGGTAGGTACCATAAAACTGTTCTCACCGAGGACTTTAGACATAAGAATTGGACCAAAGTCATAGACATTGAGTCACTGGGATCCCCAGGTCCAGTAATGAATGGTTATTAAAATCATTTCAAGTTCTGTTATATTTTCGTTATGTGATACCATCACTTATAGGATGGGTCGGTTTACAACAATAACACTCTACAGGACTGTAATCCATCTCCTCTCTTCGACACAACCCTTACGAAACGCGAGGATCTTATACAACATCGTTTCGCTCGGACACTATAAAAACACCTGGTCTTAATCAATCCAGTGTGCCTGGTCTACCCTGTAAACCTCCTCACCACCTTGGGTTTGTCCCTTGTATGAAAGTTTTGGTCTCACCTCCTCTCCGATTCACGGACGACCTCTTTTCTAGACGACAACTCTGTAGAGGTTGTACTCACCCAAGGACTTCTTACCTATCCTGTGGGATACACCCCTTCTAAGGCCTGGTTGTTACCCAGTCGTTACGATCTTGGGTTATCACGACAGCTGACTTAGAATGAGAGAGGAAGGGATCAATGTTGAGTCATGATTGTGATCCATCACCAGAGCACCTTCGTTCTTTCCTCTCGTTCGAGTTCTGTCCTACCTTATCTGTTCTTAGATTAGTATGGTGGAAAGGGTACTTGTCAGAGACTTACTGAGTATCTTTTGACCCGTAAATCTTTAATTACTTTACTCTTCGAATAACTGATTCACAATGATCCCTTTAAGTATCTAGAATCATTTCAAATTCTGGATCGGGTATAAAGTTTGTTCCCCGTCTTTTGTTGAGTAACCTGCCACGTCCGACTTTGTGCGCTAACTCCTTTTCCTATTCTAACCCCGAAGTGAGGTCCCTCCCGGTAAAACGTCACCCTACCAATACGAAAATACATACCTCACAAAATATTTCATATTTTGAAACGTACTCTTACATGTTACACAAGGAAAACACAGAGAATATCAATGAATATTCTATTTATCCTGTCTGGACCTTTCTGAGTCACAAACGGGTCACAGGTGTCCGAAAGGTATCCCTTACCTTTTCCCCGAGTCTACAGACTGAGGACCCGTCAGACAGTCGAAGTCAATCGACGGAGAAGACTCATGGACAAAAGAAAAACTGGTTTGACAATAAGAAAGGTCTAGATAAATGGGATAAATTGTGTTATGAATCATGTCACACTGTGTGTCGCGAGGTATTTACGTACAACTTGCTCACTAACCTACTTATTTATTGTCTGATTACTCACATACTCAGACACAGGTTGTATGGGCCCAGACTCACCCACCGGTGTAAAGCGTGGGAAGTTCAACGTGATTGTGTTAACTGTTTCGTTCAAAAGGAAAACTTCTGTCATTAGCTCTGGACCAAAACGGAGAAAACAAGATACTAAGATGTTTCTGAGAACGTCTAATGTTGATAAAACGAAAAAACCTTCTACAAACACAAGAAGTAAAATCTTCGGGTCACAGAATACTCCTACTTATGTAACATTTACGGTTTCACCAAACGTCAACATAAGAGTAAAATCGACACAATTCTTTAGACGATGTATAATTATCGATTTAATTTCTCCCGAAAAATATGAAAATTTCACGCGTACTTAGTCTGGGGAGATAGAGAACTATCAAGAAAATACGTAAAAGAAGTCTTAATCAAAGAACTAGTAGTCTTTTTAAGATATAAAAGATATTGTCACCTGAGTGTCGTCAGACCTTCCCTCGTAAATATTTAGGACAGAACAGTAAAAGTTGAAGGGATTCACTGTAAACGCACGAAAGGATTGAAACAGAATACCAGATGAGTCAACGGGATCAGTCACACAACCATATTTGTAAACTAAATTAAGACTAATATAAAAGTGAAACTCGAACAGTAAAACGTGACTTAAACTTAAAAGTTGGAATAACGAGATGTACTTGTAAATACGGTTAACAGTCTAACCTCTTACTTGTCCCTCCTTGACAGGTCCGTGTACCATTGACAACGATTCCTTTGTTGAGGGATCGTTTGTAAAATTACCACCGACTCAAACTTAGTTCCACCAAAAGTGTCTAATTACCATCGTAATCTTATTCACATATCATTAAAAATATTTATGTCTTACTTCAGTACACCTGATAAGTAAACTTGTTATTGAATCGTTTCACAAGTATAGTTCAGACGTTAATTTTCTTAAACATGTAGGTAGAAACATGTAATGATTCTCATGGGAGTTAGTAAAAGGGATAGTATCGATCTACTGAGCATATGAGTAATAAATTTGTCGATTACTCAAGTCTGTGAATTGTTTTTCAATTCTTATATCTCACCATATGTCTTTCTCTTAAATCTATCTAAATTTAATAATAAAGACTGTAAATAACAGTATAATTAAATCTTGGTTAATTACTACGAATGAGAATCATTCGTAGACAGAGGACTACGATTATTATTATACATTCATCGAGTTTAGGTGACACAGGTTTTATCTTGACCAGCAGAATTTACCCATGAACGGTTTTAGTCTTCACTTAAAGATTCGTTATTCCGTCGTTAAAATCTAGATATCTGGTCGGTTTACTAAATAAGATTAAGGTAAATTAATGATGAGTTTTGTTACAATATGTTGTAATTCCACGATTGGAAAAACAAAGTGTAAAGAATAATACGTAATAGTACTTACAATTAAGAAAATCTTCAGACTCGTCTGACCTAAAGGGTCCAAACTCCTACCCATAATTAGTCTCAAAACGAGTGTCAGTCTTCAAGTGAAACTTCTTGGACGTCTCCTGAAACACGAACCACCAGTGAGGGACTCCGTCTTCATAGCGGGAAGTCCGATGGAATTACCTTAACAAAAGGTAAATATAAGCACAATATAATTATTTGTTCGACTGTCGTAAAATTTTCTTGAAACAATGTCCCATTAATTATCCATTAAATGTCTATGAAAGGTAACCATCGTTCTTGAAGGTAACCATCGTAACTTACAGGTTTTTCCTCGTGTCTCTAAACCCAATTACTTCTTCTTAAATGTTAGTATTAATCTATAAAGATCCAAAAAATTAACGAGTTCTTGTTCTTTGTAATAATTTTATACTACTCCTAATTACCCCAAAAGTCTGATAGCCAGAGGATCCAATGGAGTTAAGATCTTTAGAAAAAGACCTGTTTCAAAAAACTACATTGGTAGAAAAACATCACGAGAAGATTGAAAAATGAGAGGATCTGTGATGTGGATGTGACTAAACCAACAGTCTAAATGAAACGTCCACACGTTTCAACGAAGTAAACACAGACTGAGAAACGGTGGGACACCTGACGGACATCGGGTAGTCCGAGGAGACAGGTATCCTAAGAGGTCCGTTCTTATGACTTCACCCAACGGTACGAGAGGAGGTCCCCTAAAAGGACTGGGTCCTTACCTTGGGTACAAAGAATACAGAGTATAACCGTTCGTCCACGAAATGGTGATCATTGGACCCTTCGGGACTCTAAATGAAATTTAGGGAATTACGGTGAATAATCGATATACTTTCTATTAACGATACAGGTCCAGTACGTAGATTATGTAATCAATTCTAACCGTAACCAGCTGTTAGAATTTTTACAAACCTCTAAAATCTTTAGAATGAAATCGGTAACTTGAGGGACAAGATTTTTATAGATATATAGACAATCGAGCATAAAGGGTGTCTTTGACTCTCTTTTGAGTATTCTGTTACAAAACACCACTCATTTTCCTTCACTCCGTCCTTTCCTTCCGCTCGTTCATGTTCTATCACGAATGTATCGAGTGGTCTTAAGGTGTTCATCCTTCTAGACGACGATCTTGTACTCGCAAAGAAGTTTTTCAGGAGTACCTCGGGGACGCCCGAAGGGTCCACCGCGATCACCATTTCTTAGGCGAACGGTCACGTCCTTTGTATTTTCTGGACCCAAACTAGGGATCCAACCCTTCTAGGGGACTTCGTCCCGTACTGTTGGGTGAGGTCATAAGAACGGACCCTTTAGGGTACCTATCTCCTCGATCACCCGATGTCAAGTGTTTCTCAACCTGTACTGACTTCGCTGAATCGTGGATGTGTCCGTACCTTAGGGATATTGAGACTTGCCAGAGAGGACGACATAGAACAAAAGGAAACTAGTCTCAATTGGGAGAACGTGTCTCCGATACAATGGATCGAGAGGAAGTGAGGTGACGATGGGTTTGGTGTGGGGTTCGGGGGTTAAAGGGGCAGAGGGATAAGGGTATCGACGTTACCTTAAGTCGATTCTAACTTGAATGGACCGGGACCTTAACGACGTCGAGTATACTACAACCGACTCTACCCCGAAGACGTTTCACCCCGGGAACGGGTGTCCCTTGGACTTTGTAGACTATCATAATCCTGTACTTCGTTATATCCGTTTCTGGTCCCGAGGAGTTCCGGTCCCCTTAGGTCCTCTCCGAACCTAACGCAGATCGTCGTGTAGTTCTTGCATAACAAAAACTGTACAAACACTGCGTCACTACTTCAGATGTCTACGTTGTCAGACACAGGTCACGGGTAATGTATGGTCTTCGTCTGTCTCTTTGTTAATCCGTACAACTAAAGATTCATATTATTAGGGGAAGTACCTAGTGTCCGTAAAACACCACTTTCCGGAACGGATTGAGTTACTTCGATATGCTCATATGTAATATCACAACTAAAAGAAGAGTAGATTATAAATCAGTTTTTATCATTCCTTCTATTATTACTACGACAGTAACATGAGTTACATAGTAGTTTAAACCTTTTCAGTCGTCACCGGTGGCCTGACCTTTCCAGTCAAAAGTGAGGTTAGGGTTTCTTCCCACTACAGTTTCTTACAAGTTTGATGACATGTCGACCCTAGTAAAGTGTACGACCATTCCAATACGAGTTTTAGGAAGTTCCATCCGAAGTCGTCCTACACTTGACTCTTGAAGGTCTACATGTTCGACCTAAAACTTCTCCGTCTCCTTGGTCTCTAGTTTAACGGATATAGGTAACTTAGAATCTTTTTCGGGTCTTTTTGTAGATGAAGATGAAGCAACTGATATGATTTGGAAACACACTTAGTGTTGTTTGATCATGTTAAGAATTACTCTACTCTTATGTTCTGTTGGAATGACAGAGGACACTTTGGACATACACCCAGTTCTTCGTTGTCAATCTTGGAATTGGACCTTGTTGTCTGACCAAGGTTTAACCCTTTCCTCATCCTGTTTCGACATATACAAGTGGGACGAATAATTGAATTTACGTCTCATGTATTACACTTTACTACCCGACCTACTTAGGGTTCGACCTTAGTTCTCAGGGACCTCTCTATAGTTGTTGGAGTCTTACGTCTACTATGATGAGATTACGGTCTTTCCTTGATTCCTCGGAGAACTACTCCCACTTTCTCCCTTCACTTATTCGACCGAACTCTGAGTTGTAAGTCCTTTGATAGGGTAGATTATCAGTCTTTTTCGTAGGGTAGATTATCCTCCCCTATTCATCTTCGTCACTGTCTAAAATAAAAGAACCCGGGTTATAATGAGACCTACCACTGACGTCGGTACTTTAATTTCCTGTGAACGAGAAACCTTCCTTTCGATACCGTTTGGGTCTGTCACATAATTTTTCGTCTTTGTAGTGAAACGACTGCTCCAGGTATAGTGGTTTAAATACCAAAAAGATCATCGGAACACATTTACAATTCTCATCCTGGTATTTCATCCGACTCGTGGTTTCTTAATTATAAAAGTTTAACACTACTACCTCTTCGGAGAACTTTTAGGAAACCTGACGTTCCTCTAGGTTGGTCAGTTAGGATTTTTTTTAGTTGGGACTTATAAGTAACCTTCATGAAAAAAACTTCGAGGTTATGAAATAGGTGAAATAGTCAATAGAAGACCAACCTTCTTGGCTGAGTAACCTTTTCTTGGACTACAACTCTTTCTATCTTCCGTTTTCCTCTTCCCCCACCGTCTCGTACTCTACCATTCTATTGTAGTGGTTCAGTTACCTGTACTTAAACTTGTGTGAGGTTCTCTATCACCTCCTGTCTCCTCGGACCACACGACGTCAGGCACCCAAGTGTTTCTCAGCCTGTACTGAAGCACTGACTTGTTGTTGTTTCATATTATTCACTTTATTATTACCTGTAACCTCCTACTCTGTCCTATCTCTAACATCAAGTACTAAATTATATGTCGTATCTTTACTAAAGACTTACGATTAACGGTACCCCTTACCGTCAATCTTCTATTTTGACTTGTACTATGAAACGATGTGAATTTCTATAATAACGGACCCCTTACTTATACGATTTTATAGTTATTTCAGTGGATATTTGTAAAAAAGTTTCTAAAGAATTCTTTCTTTTAGACCGTCGAGTTCTTTGTCTTGAAGTCACTAAATTAAGATAGGAGACAAAATAGTTAGGTCACTTTTAGTTCAGAACAAAATACAAAGATTATCAGGATATACGGTAAGTCATCGTCTCTTTCGAATCATGGTCGACGACCTCCAAACTTTGAAAAAAGTCCTGTCAATTATTTTGTTATAGGTACCCTTGATTTCTACGTCCAATATTTTATTCTCGTTTTTTCTTAGGGAAAATACCATTCTTTACCCTGATCACACAACTTAGTAACCTTTATACAAGTATTTATAATTAACTAGACAGTGAAGTATTTATACATATATATGTATATATGTAGTAGAGGAGTAAACGTTTACATTCACTCAAGTGAGTTTGACATAGCGATTGTTACCATTGTCCTTACATGAAGATAACGATTACTACCCAAGTCATGAGGTAGTCATATTAAAAGGTAACTAAAACACCACATCCAGAAGACACTTGACGTGAACAACTTCATAGTAATCTACCACTTTTGTCCGGAGTGATTCGGTCTTTACGTACTCTGTTCCATATGTAACATACAAAACAACTCTATCTAAGTGGAAGTGCTTGCCTCATTTCTCATTTTACTACCTCGGCTAATATGTCTCACTCCATTCGGTCTTTCTTTTTGTGGTTATGTCATATGATTACGTATATGTACCTTAAATCTTTCTACCATTACTATTGGGACATACGCTCTGTCGTTTTCTCTGTGTCTACATATCTTGTCAGAAAACCTGAGACACCCTCTCCCTCTCCCACCCTACTAAACCCTCTTACCGTAACTTTGTACATATTATAGTATATACTTTACTTAGCGGTCAGGTCCAAGTTACGTCCTATGTCCTACGAACCCCGACCACATGACCCTACTGGACCTCCCTACCATGTCCCTCCCTCCACCCTCCCCCCAAGTCCTACCCCTTGTGCACATGTGGGCACCGTCTAAGTACAACTACATACCGTTTTGGTTATGTTATAACATTTCATTAATCGGAGGTTAATTTTATTTGTTTAAATATAAATTTTTTCTTTTTTTCTTATTTTACTACTTCTATTTTAACCTCTTTCACGAAAGGGTCAGTTGAAGAAAGTGATATGTTTAAAAGAGTATAAAGACATTTGAAGAATGGAATGAAACAATGTATAAGGTTTTAATGTTGATACTGAAAACAAGTAAGCTTGACATAAATAACTCAAGGATTGTACACATTCTGTGAGACAATTCACGACGTTTCATATTATTCTACTGATACTGCACACGGAGACTACGGTCTTTAAATTGAAAGTCACCTTTCCAGTACAAGAAGAACCTCTAGCAATTCCGTCAGTCAGAATATATAATCATATCCGGAGGGACCACACCGAGTCCGCCATTTCTTAGACGGACGTTACGTCCTCTGGACTCAAGTTAGGGACCTAACCTTTCAAGGGGACCTCTTCCCTTTCCGATGGGCGAACCATAAGACCGGACCTCTTAAGGTACCTGTCACAACGGACTACCCGACGTCGGTTACCTAGGGTTTCTCAGTCTATATTGACTCGGTGATTGTGAAGGTGAAGTGAAAAAGTATCCAATTAAAGTATCAACGAAGAGAATTTTATCGAGTTTTACGACAACAAATACCAATAAATATACTAGATAGATTTCTATAATATATATATATAGAAATATAGATAGATTTCTATAATATTTCACTTCAGCGAGTCAGCAAGGGCTGACACACACTGACGCTCCTGACATCGGATGGTCCGAAGAGGGAAGTACCCTAAAAGGTCCACTCTCATGGCGTCACCCAACGGTAAAGGAAGAGGTCCACTAGAAGGGCTGAGTCCCTACCTTGAGTCCAGAGGGCGCAACGTCCGTCTACGAAATGGGAGACTTGGTGGTCCCTTCGGGGTTTTCTATAATATTTCTAGATCTATTAGAAAGGTAATTTAAATTAAGAAGGTCAATTCCCTGATTTGGTCTCTACAGTCAGACACGGTGGTGAAGTGGGGACAGATTTATTCCTACAAAATGGACCTTAAGGTGAGAGATTCCAATTTGGAAATTATACGAAGATGAATGTTTACACGTGTGACGGAGGACGGTTCTATAAAAGAAGTGGTGATTACCCTTTTCCTTTATATGAGTCAAAACAACGATCACATTCACGTTCTTAATAAAGAATAAAAAAAAAGATAAACCATTTGATGATAAGAACAAAGTAATTATGTCAGGTCTTACGGAGTAACAAGAATCCTGTGATTAAGACCTAAGACACTTCCAATTTTAATCCTAATAATCTCTTGACTTACATTTGTCTAGTTTCATTTTAAATAAAAGGAAATAGAGATCAAACCTATAATACAGTTGAGGAACTCCCTTTTGAATAAACTTTATGACTTATAGACGTCAAATAAACAACTCTTATCTTTTGAGACCATGAAGTAACCCTTTGGGTCCATGACTGACCTCGGAGTATAATTACTCAATGTCTCGAACTCAACCATACGGACCATATGATAAACTGAACAGAAACCATTATCGAGTTTGACTCGTTGATCATTGTCATTCATCTGAGACTACGAACATATATACTATCAATGAAATTTGTAAATTCTTTGAAGGTAAAAATAAAATTTATCAATTTCACCTACCTAATGATAAGATATTACCCAGTTCTACCGTAATTAAAGTTGATCATAAAAACTCTCCACTGAGTCAAGATCTATAGGACTACTCTCTAAATAACCATAACAGAAATTAGAAGTGTCATGACGTTTTTGTCATGATATAATCAAACGAAATGTACAATCTTTATACTCCAAACTTATTAAATTTATTTAACGGGTCACAGTGTGACATTCATTGTTTTGGTCGTTCAACTGAGTTTTATAGAGATTGGTCCCGTATTTAAAATTGAAACCTTAAACCCCTTTTTTAGTATTTTGTATGTCTTTTCAATATTCCCTTTACGTTTTTATAGAAAGTGGATCTAAGAGTTCCATAATTTTGAAACGGTGTAAATATGTATATATATATATATAGTCATCATCAATAAATGATACATAAATACGTATAATATATATTATGACCACTTGATAAACTCTCGTGAAATATATAATACGAGGAAATGAGGGTTTATAAAGTTATCCGCAGAGGATTCTTCTTGTAAAAGAAAATACTAGTGACATATTAATAGTTAAGTCCTTGAAGTCTATGTAATGTAGATTACACATCAGGTTTAATGATGAAAATGGTCAGTAGGTATTTACAAAAAAAAGACAAGATCTAATTAGAAAATTAGACGTTCCAAAGTCCGAAAGACAAAGAGAATCCTTTAACATTAAAACCTCTTGTGTCTTGTCATCAAACGTATGAAAACAACAACAACAAAAAATCAACGATTCAACACAGACTGAGAAAAACTCTCGAATACCTAACATCGGACGGTCCGAGGAGATAGATACCTTAAAGGGTCCGTTCTTATAACCCCGTCCAACTGTAAAGGAAGAGGTCTCCTAGAAGCGGATCGGTCCCTAGCTTGGACTCAGAGGGTGTCACCATCCGTCTAATAGAATACTGTAACAGTAAAACCTCTTGTGTTTTATCATAAAACGTATCATAAGGAGTCAAATCCAAATGGACCCTCAACCACTACCTGTCCCGTCGGACCGTACGACGCTAAGTACCCCAGTGTTTCTCAGTCTGTACTGACTCGCCGACTTGACTTGACTTGACAAAGGAATACTGAGTTAAGTTCAATGTCATATACCAAAATTCTCATGACTTACGGATTGTTGACATAGGAAGAGTCACTTACTGTCGTCCTCCGTGACCCTGAGTCAAACAGAATAATACCGACTACAATTATAACTAGTAAACCAACTTCATAGACAGTACAAAGAGATCGTATTTCAATAAAAAAAGGGACACCTTGATTATTCATTATACATCCCATATGTTATTATGGTAAATCTGCACAGGTGGTAACCTAAAACTGGGTCACCCAAGTGACTATTAAGAACAGACTTAATAATAATAATATATTACATTTAAACAACACCAGGTGTGTTAGTATCCTAAACCGTATCAATTATTTCGTCTTCATATACAAAAAGACCTTACGAGAATGAAAAAGCTACTAGGTGACCTACAACCGTTAAACTAGAGACCAAGGAGACGGAAAAGATTATGGTCGAACTTGTAGACCTTCAAGTGCCAAGTGCATGACGATTTCGGACCGAACCTCTTAAAACTCGTAATGAAATGATCGTACACTTTACTCACGTTAACACGCCATCAAATTGGTAAGAAACCGTAACGGAAAGAAACCTTAACCTTACTTTTACCTGGAAAAGGTCAGGACACCGGTGACGACTCAAAAGGTTAAAAGACCGTATAACTCACGTCGGGTAAGTGTCGTAGGAGAAAATCCTAAACTTTATCGAGTTGACCTTAAGGTAGTGGAGGTGATCGAAACAAGCATCACTACGAAGGATTCCGGGTGAACTGAAGTGTAAGGTCCTACAGACCGAGATCCACTCACTAGTGTGGTAGTACTAATAGACCCAACACTTCTAGAAAAACATATCAAGACACATAAGAAAGGTGGAGAAGAATTATAGAAGACGAAAACAATCCAGGTATGTTAACGACAGACAATAACACGGGTAGAAACGTACTTTACAAGGGAACCATAGAGATTAAAAGAACTTCTCTAGAGATCAGAAAGGGTAAGACAACAAGCGGAGATAAAAAAACGTAACTAGTGACTCCTTCCGAAAGAAGAGAGAGGAACGATAAGAAACCTTGAAACGGAAGTTTACCCTTATAGAAAGAAAAAGAGGAAACGAAAAGTGAAGAGAAGAAAAGTGTCGATAGACATTCCGGAGGAGTTGTCGGTAAAACGAGAAAACGTAAAGAAAAGGCCCCTACCAGAACTAGAGACAGAGGACGTGTTACAGTACTTGGAGACAGGTATTAAGAAATCCGTGAGACGGATAGTCTAGATTAGGGAACTTAGACAAAGAGTGAAGGTGACATATTAGTATTTCCTAAACTAAATCCAGTATGGGTTTACCAGATCACCAAAAGGGATGAAAGAAGTTAAACTCAGACTTAAACCGTTATTCCTCAAGTACTAGACACGATGTTGGTCGAGGGTCAGAACAAAAACGACTAACATATCTCGAAGAGGTAGAAACCGACGTTTCTTATATTAGTTAGACTAAAACCATAACTGGTAGACCACTACAGGTACACATCTCAGAAGAGAGCACAACAACCTTCTTCCACAAACGATACTGTTCACGTAAGAGAAGTGTTACGATTGTTGAAAATACAAAAATAATAATAAAATAAAAATAAATAACTGATACGGTTTCGGAAACTTACATACCTGGTGTTGTTTGAGTTTTTTTAAGAATTCCTCTGCCCTTACGGTCTGGTTGACTGGACGGAGAACTCTTTAAATATACGTCCAGTCTTTCGTTGTCAATCTTGACCTGTACCTTGTTGTCTGACCGAGGTTTATCCCTTTCCTCATACAGTTCCGACATATAATAGTGGGCGAATAAATTGAATGTACGTCTCATGGAGTACTCTTTACGACCCGACCTACTTCGTGTTCGACCTTAGTTCTAACGATCCTCTTCATAGATATTGGAGTCTATACGTCTACTGTGGTGGGAATACCGTCTTTCGTTTCTTCTTAATTTCTCGGAGAACTATTTTCACTTTCTCCTCTCACTTTTTCAACTGAATTTTGAGTTGTATGTCTTTTGTTTCTAGTAGTGTAAGTCTGGGCAAGTCAAGTCAAGTCAGCGAGTCAGCACAGGCTGAGAAACGCTGGGGTACATAGTGTCGTGCGGTCCGGAGGGACAGGTAGTGGTTGAGGGCCTCAAGTGAGTCTGAGTGTAGGTAACTCAGTCACTACGGTAGGTAGGTAGAGTAGGAGACAACAGGGGAAGAAGAGGACGGGGGTTAGGGAGGGTCGTAGTTTCAGAAAAGGTTACTCAGTTGAGAAGTGTACTCCACCGGTTTCATAACCTCAAAGTCGAAATCGTAGTAAGGAAGGTTTCTTTAGGGTCCCGACTAGAGGAAGTCTTACCTGACCAACCTAGAGGAACGTCAAGTTCCCTGAGAGTTCTCAGAAGAGGTTGTGGTGTCAAGTTTTCGTAGTTAAGTAACCGTGAGTCGGAAGAAGTGTCAGGTTGAGAGTGTAGGTATGTACTGGTGTCCTTTTTGGCATCGGAACTGATCTGCCTGGAATCAGCCGTTTCATTACAGAGACGAAAACTTATACGATAGATCCAACCAGTATTGAAAAGAAGGTTCCTCATTCGCAGAAAATT
>SJYO01037955.1:23057523-23217236 GCA_006410555.1 Capra ibex
AAAGGGTACTTCACTACCCTGGTCTACGGTACTAGAAGTAAAAGACTTACAACTCGAAATTCGGTTGAAAAAGTGAGAGGTGAAAGTGAAAGTAGTTCTCCGAAAAATCAAGGAGAAGTGAGAGACGGTTTTCCCACCACAGTAGACGTATAGACTCCAATAACTATAAAGAGGGTCGTTAGAACTAAGGTCGAACACAAAGAAGGTCAGGTCACAAAGAGTACTACATGAGACGTATCTTCAATTTATTCGTCCCACTGTTATATGTCGGAACTGCATGAGGAAAAGGATAAACCTTGGTCAGACAAGAAGGTACAGGGTAAGATTGAACAAAGGACTGGACGTATGTCTAAAGAGTTCTCCGTCCAGTCCACCAGACCATAAGGGTAGAGAGAGTCTTAAAAGGTGTCAAAGAACACTAGGTGTGTCAGTTTCTGAAACCGTATCAGTTATTCCGTCTTTATCTACAAAAAGACCTTGAGAGAACGAAAAAGGTACTAGGTCGCCTACGACCGTTAAACTAGAGACCAAGGAGACGGAAAAGATTTTGGTCGAACTTGTAGTCCTTCAAGTACCAAGTGCATAACGAAGTATCGTTTATCTACCCCTTTGTTACTGACTGAAATAAAACCCCTGAGGTTTTAGTGACGTCTACCATTGACGGTGGTAATTTAATCTTCTACAAACGAGGAACCTTCTTTTCAATACTGGTTGGATCTGTCGTATAATCTTTCGTCTTTGTAATCAAACGGTTGTTTCCAGACAGATGAGTTTCGATGTCAAAAAGATCATCAGTACATACCTACACTCTCAACCTGATATTTCTTTCGACTCGTGACTTCTTAACTACGAAAACTTGATACCACAACCTCTTCTGAGAACTCTCAGGGAACCTGACGTTCCTCTATGTTGGTCCGTTAGGATTTCCTTTAGATTTCCTTTAGTCAGGACTTATAAGTAATCTTCCTGACTACGGCTTCGACTTTGTGGTTATGAAACCGGTGAACTACGTTTCCCGACTGAGTAAACTTTTCTGTGGCTATGTGACCCTTTCTAACTTCCGTCCTCCTCTTCCCCTACTGTCTCCTACTTTACCAACCCACCGCAATGACTGAGTTACCTGTGTACTCAAACTCATTAGAGATCTTCAACCGCTACCTGTCTCTCCGGACCGTACGACGTCAGGTACCCCAGCGTTTCTCAGTCTGTGTTGACTCACTGACTTGACTTGACTTACCTTTAAATTTTTTAGATAACATAAAAAAAGGATCCTGACACCATTGTTTTAAGGTGTCCGAACCACTGATTTTGTTGATTAGATAAAAGAGTGTGAAGGCCTCCATCCAAACAAAATAGACTCCAGAGTTAGGAACTAAACGTCTACCGGTGGAAGGGTGGTATAGGTATAGTGGTATACTAGTAGGGAGACAGACCCAACAGACACAGGATTAGAGAAGAATATTCCTGTGGTCAATATAAACTAATTTCGGGTGACATTTCTGGGTAACTTTGAATTAACAGAGAAATTTCTGAGATAGAGTTTTATCTCACTACAAGACCCTACGACCCAAAACCTCTATATTGTATACTTAAACCCTTCCTGTGTTTACTCGGGTATTGTGTAGTAAATAAGGTATAAATGATCCATCCTCACATGGCATTGTTTCTCGAAGAGGTAAATTGATAAATACATATATATATATAAACATCAATACGTATATGTATGTATGTATATATATATGTGTGTGTTCACATAAGAGGGTCACATTTGAACACCTAAAAAATTTAATCATATAACATTAAGTAAAACAGTAAAAGTACAAGATCAAGAAGGTCTAAACCGGAGACCATTTTGAAAGTTCACCTGAGATGACAGTAAAAATGTTCTGGGAGATTAAGGAACTCGAGAAAAAAATGGAAGACCTTGTTTTAATACAAGACCTGTACAGAGTCTGAAAGAAAAGGGATCGGTATCTTAGTCGGGAAAGAGATTCTTTAGGACTAAAGAAAATCACCCATTACCGTAAATCTTTAAGTCTAGACCCGGTCTTGTATATAAGAATTCGTAATATATTTTTGTTACAGTTTTGTATGTTTTATCCTAATCACGTTTATATTAATTTTTACTAACCTATTTATGTATGATATTATTCCGGTATCAAACTTTGTACCCTAGGTTCACCCTTTTCCTATTGTCTTCAGATAACACAATTTTTTTTTTTTTTCCTGATTTTTATTTACAGCGATGTTATCGAACCCCTAAACATGTTATATCAGAAAATTTACGTTTGGAGTTCTTCATGTTTCATTGAATTTCATAAGTGGGATACATAAACCTTTCCTTTCGACTTATCATGTGAAAGGGATTAACGAGGGGAAACGTCCGGAGACTCAGAGGTATATCTAAAGATTAGACGAAAGAACCATTTAGTTCAATATTTTCTGGAAATCTCATTACGAGTTGTTAGTCCTGATTTTACTCTCTTATTTAAGTTTATGGTGATCTGCTTATCCCTTATAACGACTGTATTCAACAATTATTACTTTTATGACTGGTCGTTTCTTTGAGTGACTACATCCTAGACAGACTTTCGTATAACTAAGAACTCATGTAATTAGGGAATATCTCTTCTTAATTACAGTTCCTCACTCAGTACCCGGTTTTATATTCTATGAAAGTTTACACAAAAGTCTCGGACGTTACACGAGTAGACACCGTTGGGGACCAACAATTTGTTAAGTCTACGAAAGATATTGGACTAGGATACTACGTAGTCCCTTTTCTTTTGTGAAAGGTTTCTTTGAAACAAGGAGAAGTGGTAAAGCTCCGTCGTTTCATGGTTAATCATGAGACCCTTCCTGATTAAATAGTAAAAGATAGTCCTACGGAATTTTCTCTTTGTGTACACGGTTCTAATATTATCGAGAATAAATAATATCGTCCGTGACAGGTAAATATAACAATAGAACTTACGTAACAACGTAACTTGTTGGTGGTTTAATTTGTCGATAATAATAAAGACAAAACATCAACACTTTTTAATCAAAGTCTCGTAATTTATTAAAATACTCACGGTATGTAGAAAATTCTATGTCTAGTTGCTAAGTTTGAGTCTCTAGGAACGAGTTTTCGAACGTGAAGTGATAAGGCTCAATGTTAGGAAGTATTGTAGACCAATAAATAGTTAGCATATTTTTTATTAGTTTGTGTGATAAGATCCTTCAAGTTAAACCAATCAGTGAACCCACCCGAAGGGACCATCGAGTCTTACATTTCTTAGACAGACGTTACGTCCTCTGGACCCAACCTAGAGACCCAACCCTTCTGAGGGACCTCTTCTTCTCCCGATGGGTAAGGTCATAAGAACGGACCTCTTAAGCTACCTGTCTCTCCTCGGACCGTCCGATGTCAGGGACCCCACCGTTTCTCAGTCTGCGCTGACTCTCTCATTGTGAAAGTGGAATTAAACCATACTTTCAAGATATTATCTTGAATTATCTTCTAAGACTTTCCACCTTTCTTCGTTCGTCTAACCGATTCCTAGAACTTTACACTCACTATTTTGTTGTCACTGAAGACACCCGTAGAAAAGTGATATAAGGGGATTTACAGCTCCAAAATATGACCCACGACCTCTTTGACTTTTGGGTCTTTACGGTTGTTCTCATCCCCTAGAGGGATCATTTTCCCAACCCTTTCCCCGTTGGACCGTTCTATCTTTTGAATCTATTATTGGTGAGATTAAATCGATTTGTGGTATCTTTTGTTCCCTCACGATAAGGATGGAGGTTGTTGTTTCCGGTGTACCACTTGGATCTGAAGGTGAAAACGGTTAGACGTCACTTTATGGGATTTGGGGGGTACTCCACGACAATCTTCTCCGGTCCATCCCTCGACCTGAACGTGGAATCGGTCTACCATTCCTCCAGATACCACAGTCACTTCTCGTCCACTCATCGAACTCGAAAATGGAGTTGGTCATTATTATTTCGTAATAAGTCTGAAGGACCACCCCACCAGAGTCTCCTCAGGATCACTTCTCAGTCTTGAAAGTGATTTTAGGTCGTCATTCCTCTGGTACGAGGGGACCCAGTAACTTCCGTTAAATGTCTCGCCGTTACTCTGTGAGGACGAGGAGAGTCTGTTCCATCATAGTTACCTTATTATCGTCCTTGAAGGGTAGAGTCGTCTATAATTGTTTTGTCATATGGTAAGGGGGTAGAGTCGTCTATCATTGTTTCGTTACCGTTGGGTGAGGTCATGAGAACGGACCTTTTAGGGTACCTGTCTCCTCGGACCACTCGACGTTAGGTACCCCAGCGATTCTCAGCCTGTGCTGACTCGATGAAGTGAAAGTGAAAAGTGAAAGTACGTAACCTCTTCCGTTACCGTTGGGTGAGGTCACAAGAACGGACCTTTTAGGGTCCCCGCCGTCTCGGACCACCCGACGACAGATACCCCAGCGTGTCTCAGACTGTACTGACTTCGCTGAATTGTCATCGTCGTCGTCGTCGTATGGTAAGAGGGTTGTCCTTGTAATAGTTTCCGTAGACGAGATTGTCTCATGACTATACTCTAAGTCTCGAAGTATATGGTTTTACGGGTCTAAAGTTACCTTTTAATGAACAGGACACTTGTTGATCTTTTTAAATTTGATCTTACACTTTTCTGTTAGTTGTCTACGGTTTTAACTTTACTCCATCTATAATATTAATAGACTGTTCCTCTTACGAAATATTTGTATAAACCTTGTTTACTTTTTAAAATTTCAGAGTCGATTTATAATTATTTATCTAGGTTTCTTCTTTGTTTATTTTTAAAATCTTGACTTTTTACTTTATTGGTTTTATTAGCATTATTAATAACCACCCGAGTTGTCGTATTAAGACTCCTATGTCTTTTCTTAGTCACTTGAAGTTCTATCTTGTTATCTTGAATCACACTTGTTGCCTACCCTTTATCTGACCTTTCCTTAATTTATCTCGGAGTCCTAGGACACTTCAAGATTCATTTCTAGTGTAAGTACAAACCTCAGGACCTTTCTCTTCTCTTTTTTTCTCCCTTATTTTTTAATGAGTTTTGTTGTTTCTGACTTTTGAAGGGGTTTAACGTTCGTTATCTTTGGTTTTCTAAGTTCTTCACCAGATTGGAGATAGTTTTATTTGACTATATTTAGGTAGATTTCTGTGTCGTATCAGTTTGTTCTCTTTTTTCGAACTTTGGAAAAAAAAAAGGGGTATCCCCTTATAGTTAAACTTATTGACCTAAAGAGCAGTCTTTTCTCCGGGTCTTCCTTCACCGTGTTCTAAGTTATGACAATATTTTCTTGTCAGTTTGACCTTTAGTCATAAATTACTTTTATATGAATTTACTTCCCCTTTATTTCCGTAAGATTCTAATTCCTTTTGATTATTCTCTTAAATAACGATGGGATTTTGTGACTGATTTCCGTCCTTAGAACTTTTTAATATTTCACTCTTTCTTTCTACCCTTCTTGTTTTTGTACTCATTTATATTCTGAAAGAAAATAGGGAAATTAAAAGATCTAATACAACTTAGTTTTCAATATCGTGACTCACTATACCCAGAGATATTCTTCCTTATAAATTCTGTTTTTAATGTAATATTTATTCTCTCCCATTACCTTCACTTCTCTCAATTCCGAAGAACTTTAGTATTTTACAACCGTGTTCATCTGACAAAAGTCAAGTCAAGTCAGCGAGTCAGCACAGGCTGAGAAACATTGGGGTACTTAGCGCCGTGCGGTCCGGAGGGACAGGTAGTAGTTGAGGGTCTCAAGTGGGTTTGAGTTCACGTTACTCAGTTAGGTAAGTAACCTAGAAAAGGTTACTCAGTTGAGAAGCGTACTCCACCGGTTTCATAACCTCAAAGTCGGAGTCGTAGTCAGGAAGGCTACTTGACACAAGTCAAGTCAAGTCAAGTCAAGTCAGCGAGTCAGCACAGGCTGAGAAACACTGGGGTACTTAGCGTCGTACGGTCCGGAGGGACAGGTAGTGGTTGAGAGTCTCAGGTGAGTCTGAGTGCAGGTGACTCAGTCCCTACGGTAGGTCGGTAGAGTAGGAACCAGTAGGGGAAGAGGAAGACGGGGGTTAGGGAGGGTCGTAGTCAGAAAAGGTTACTCAATTGAGAAGTGTACTCCACCGGTTTCATGACCTCAAAGTCGAAATCGTAGTAAGGAAGGTTTCTTTAGGGTCCCGACTAGAGGAAGTCTTACACAATACATACATATTATGGTATGGATCGGGTTGACGAATTTTTTCATAGACTTTTTTATGTAAGCCTTCGTGATATCTTTTAACTCTACTTTATGTTTCTTTACGAGTTTATCGGTTGTCTTTCCGTCATTTTTCTTTTATTTACTTTTTTTTGTTTTGTTTTGTTTTGTCGTGTGAATGTGGTATTGTTCAGTTATTAATGTAATTAACGTGTACAAGATTTATATGGTTAAATTTCAGTCTGTAACCATTTCACTTAATTTTTGTTCGGATTTGTCCTACGTTGAGATACGAAAGAAGTTCTTTAAAGTTTATATCCAACTTTTAGGAATACCTGAAAAGTCTTTATATATTAATGATAATATAATAGAAAATCATTCTTTTCTTTATTTATACTATTTGTATCATTTTTACAAGGGTAACGTTTTATATTAATTCATCAGACACACTTATATCCCACTTTTTTATTTTTTTATAAATTATGACATATAACTGACTTTTATTTATTAAACCTGTTCCTGTACTTTAAATGAATTATAGTCATTTCTTTAATTCCCTACGTCACCACCCCCTCCCTCCCCAAAGAAAACATTTTATATGGACGTAGATCATATGTTTCCTTTGGGTCGTCTTTCTTCTCAGCTTTAACACGATCAGAAACTTATTTCCCTCTTTTTCCTAAAAACGTTTCTTTGTTAATAGACAATTAATATGTTATGAGAGAGTATGACTTTCTTTACAAGTCAAAACAACCAGATCAAATCAAAGATCTTTATTCAGGTTATACTCTTTTATAACAATCGTAAATCTCGAGTGTTTCAATCCATCATCCAGATAGTTTTTTATCACTACAAATGTTATAGTTTTACTAAAAAATTTTCAAACCCTATGGATCTTGTGTGACAACAATGATAAAAGGTTAAGTCCCGTAGCTTTAACGAAAAGTATCACTGAAACGGTAGGATTAAATGTATCCATCCATATTATAGTCCCATCGTTAGGGGTCGTAAATATACGTAAGATTATGACTACTTCTCTTTTACAATAGGAATGTATTTAGTCAATATATTGTTAGACAAGATAGGGATCCTATCAATTCTCTAAATGTAGTCGGATAAAGTGACACCGGTTTACCTTTTGCGTCATTCAGGGATACTGTTTCTTGATTAACCTATGAGTTTTTTGGAAGAACTTAGTAAGAAACCTTCGTCTCCAAAATTCCTAAACCTATGAAAATTTTTCGGAATCTATAGTTGTAAAACTCCTTATTTTATGTTTTCATGTGTTTTACTAACGTAAAAGAAAATGGATTTACAAAAATTTCACATATAGTGACTCGATTCTTTTTTCATGTTAAATTACTATATTTAAGTATAAGTTAGATATACAATTGTCATCCCGATAAAAAATTTATCCTTATTGTTTCTTTATTCATGGAAAATTACACAAATTACACAATGAACGACCAGAAAAAGATGTAATTTTTTATATTTATGTTCAACGTTTACTTTATTCATGGAAAATTTTATTACATAACACCCTCCTAAAGTAAAGGGTAAAGAGACCCTAAAGAGAGGAAACGAAAACAACATTTAAAAAAAGAATGGAACATGTTTAACATTAGTAAAATTATGAATTAACAAGAAAATGTCATACGAAGAGATAATATAAGAAATATATGTAATATATTATGAAAGTATATAGGAGTCAAATCTAAAGATAAAATGATAAAAGTAATATAAAGAAATAAGAATGAGAACAAAAAGGAACGGTTCTCAATCTTGAGCCGATAACAAGATTTATAATCCAGAAGTAAAAAGATATTTACATTTTATTACTTCAAATGATATACTTTCCGATTGACCGATTGAGTCCTTCTTTCTTTGTATAAATACCAGTGTGCATCGACGATCTACTTTGTAATGATTATAGATCACATTACAAAAAACAACCGGGTTTGAATGATTCAACAGTCCCGAACCAAAACACTTTCACTGTCAATGTATGACTGAATAAACATTCTAGACAACACACCGAGAAGACTTTGAACCGTTTCTGACAGTTTGCAGCGACTTAAATTTGGGAGTAATATGTGTAGTACTGAAAACAAAAAGATCTCTGTTTTTCCGAAGACTTTTGAATGAACGTCGGAACACTTTGACATTCTTATTTATGGAGAGTCTAATCTTGTTAAAAAAGTTGAAAGTTTTTAAACTGTTAACAGTGTAGACCAACTCTTAAAATACCTCATAAACAACCTCTATTCCAGGTATAAAATGTCAACCAATTATATCGAAAATGTACGTACGATTCAGTGAATCACAGACTGAGAAACGCTGGGATACCTGAGGATACGTTCCGAGGAGACAGGTACCCTAAAAAGGTCCGTTCTTATGACCTCACCCAACGGTATTGGAGGAGGTCCCCTAGAAGGTCTGGGTCCCTAACTTTGTCGTAGAAAATCCAGAGGACGTAACTATCCGTCCAAGAAATGGTGATCGTGGTTGACCCTTTTGGTTACATCAACAATTCAAAGAGAAGATTAGTTAAACAAGGGAAAGTAAGAAAGAGAAAGGAAGACAGGACGAAGGAAAAGGGAAAGGGGGTTGACGATAGAGAAGGTACGTTAAATAAACAACTTCTGCAACCCAACAAACGGTATGCCTCAAAGGATCTCAGACTTAAAACAACTGAGGTGGGTCGATATAACAAATTGTACAAGATAAGTTGTACGAGGTATTGACATTTAACCATCGATCACGAACTAGTCTAAGTCCAAACTCAAAAATTCTCCATTTTTTGGAAGGAACCACCACAACATCTAAAATAGTCCTCTTGGTGTTATTGATCTATAAAGAGTAAAACACTACGATCGTCGGTAACCTCTTCCTTTAGCGTGGGGTGAGGTGACAAGAACGGACCTCTTAGGGTCCCTGCCCCCCCCCCCCGGACCACCCGACGGTAGACACCCCAGTGTGTCTCAGCCTGTGCTGACTTCGTGTAAAAGTAATTTCCGACATATGATTAAGATATTAAAGAAAAGACAAATAATCGACCTTATAAAAACAATTCTTCTAGAAAGAATAATTGATAAAGTAATGGGTAACCGTACTATACAGTACAATACCTTTTCCTTCCTATTCACGATCGAAGATAGAGTGTCAATGTTTTTAATTTGATATTGACTAAATTTTAGATCACCTAAGAAAAATTTTACTCGTTTTCCTTTATAACTCATACTGAGAGGAAAAGGGAGGTTTTCTTATTTCAAAAATAATTTAGAGTTTTCGTCTGGAGTTTTCCACTTTGGTTTACATAAAATCTTGGAGGATTTTCTTTTTTGGGTAAAAGAAAGAGTTAATATGACAGGATCTTCGAAGACGAGAAACTCACACCCATATTTCAGAAACTGAGTTTCAAAGAAACTCAGAACTATATTTCGTCGGGACACCACAGATGTGGTAGACCAATAGTTTGAAGTGTACCTCCTGTTATTCCTTATTATAAGAGAAACGATTCTAACTAGTACAACGTTAAAAATTTTAAATCAATTTTATTAAACAAATCAAATTTTCATCATACAATTACAGGAGTCCCGAAAAACAATCTATCATCACAACAAATTCAGATTCTATTTACTATAGTGAAGAGATGGACCTTATTCGGTATTTAGAATGTAGAAACTTCGATGCACTTATATTAGCTAGTAAACACTAATGTCAATAACACTCTACACATTTTGTTCACGTCACCCGTCTTTTGAATGTTCACGAATGTTCAGTTAGAGTCGAACACAAACTCAAAATCTCTTCGTTATTTTATAATTCTTTATTTTTATATAGACGGTTTACTCAAAACGTAACGAGTACACCTCTAAAAAGTTTAACGGTGGAGTCTTATGAAATGTGTCAAAGTTTATATTAACATAAAAGATAAAATACTAAGTACTTTTGACGTTGTTAAGGTAAAAGTCTTGGAGTCCTTAAACTTTTACATCTCAATAAATAGAAAAAATAAATATCTTTGACCTCAACTCATACAGTTTAATCCTATGTCACATGTTTCAGAATATTAACTAAAAAATAAATTCGAAATATTTCTTAAACACAAGATCGTTGACATTGAAGTTTTTTACGTGTCACAAGTTTTCGCACGTGACAATAAACCTACATTTTTGATCAATGAGTGTAAGTTCATACACATGTTTATGTGTTTTCAGTGGTATTTTTTTCTTCCTTATGTATAGGTGATAAGGGAAATCGTCGTTCAGTTGTCTTAAAAATCGAATCAGAGATTCCTAAAGAAAGATAATGTTTATACTTTCACCTTACAATTTTTTTTTTCAGATTTTAAATTATTATTATTTTTTTCGATGGGTTCTGACGTAAGACGAACTACCGAGGTCTCTCATCTTTCTCTAATACAATTTCGTATTTACCTCGAAATTGTAAAAATTTAGGTCTTCCAGATTAGATTAGATTAGGAAAAGTTAGGTTAAAAAAATTTACGTAGGATCTGTAGTCTAATTTCGTACACGAAACGAAAGATCCGGCAAAATTTGTCTGAGTCGTAGACACGAAGACTGGGAGGCACATCGTCAAAAAATTTTTTCTCACTAAATCTTCTTTATTTTTATCTTATTTGGTGTGTACACAAGGACACAGATTTACGCACATATGTACACACAGATATGAAATATATATATACTAAAACGATTCTGACTAATTTCTTACCACTAACATATAAAAATTTACTTGCTTTTACCTCTTAGACTAATCTTCCGACAGTCATTTCTACTGCAAAACCTCACACTAAGGAGTCGAGACGAAGTGACGGTACGGGTTACGGTCAACGACGAAATCAAACAGAATACAGATGAAACGTGATCGTGATTGTCGGATGTACATCGAATAGTTTCGACCGAGGTGAAGGTCGATAAAGGTCAAACGAACTTAATAGGAAATACACTTTCGACGACGACCCAATTAATGGAAATTAATCAAAAGAACGTTGGGGGGTCGGTTGTGTCCGGCTTCTGGAGTCTCCGGGAGAGTGGTCCGGAGGAAGATGGGACGTCGGCCGGAAATTTTTGTGTCGTATAGGGAGAACGGAACAAAGAAAGGTACAGACAACGTCCCCCATTTACGTACTTTAGAACCGGTGCACCGTCAGAAATCTAAACAGGATATTAGGAAAACAGGAGTTAAACCTTAATTCCCGATAAGGAACCTATCTATTTAAAGGTTCTCAGAGACAGTAGGAAAGAACCCAACGGTGAATAAAGATTTAAATCGAGGTAACAAAAATCACTAAATCGTACTTTTATTAAATCAATCAACCCCAAAAGTAAAGAATTGACAATGGAGGAAAACATCGTCTAACATTTTGGTGATGAAAATTCCCACATAAATGATTTTGAGGCTAAGAATTTCTTCTTAGAAAAAAAAAAAAAAAACCGACACGACCCAGAAACAACGACGTACGTCCGAAAGAGATCGACGTCTCACGTCCCCGATGAGAGATCCACACCACGTACCCAAAGAGTGACTCCACCGAAGACAACGTCTCGTGTTCAATATCCACGTACTCGACGTCATCAACGTCGAGGGTCCGAGATCTCATGTTCGAATAATCAACACCGTGTCCCCGAATCGACGGGATGTCTTACACCCCAGAAGAACCTGGTCCCTAACTTGACTACAGGGGACGTAACATCCTGTCTAAGAATTGGTGACCTGGTAGTCCCTTGGGATTCTTATTAGAAATTCTTGTAAGGAGAACGACTTCTAAACTTTACATAAGTCTTCTAAAACCCTGTCACAGGTATCTGTAAGTGACCAAAGACGTTTTCACGTTTAGAGGATAAAGTTTCGTACTCAGATCTGGACGTCAAGTCCCGAAAGTGTCACAAAACAAGTAAGACAATTATGACTGAAGTCTAATATAACACGAGTCAAACTATATACAACAAAAAAAAAAAAAAAAAAAGTTTTTGAAAGATAACTTCCTCGTTGTCTAGTTGTCGATACCGTTATGGGTCCTAACACTATCATTTCTCCTAAGAGTCCGGGGTGGAGTCTAATGACTTATTCCTTTGTAAAATTGTTTGAGAGGTCCACTTAATAAAGTGTAATTTCCAATTAACGACGACGACGACGAATCAGTGAAGTCAGCACAGATTGAGACACACTGAGGTATCTGCCGTCGGGTGGTCCGAGGAGACAGGGACCCTAAGAGGTCCGTTCTTGTGACCTCACCCAACGGTAAAGGAAGTGGTTACGTGCGCACGTACGATTCAACGGAGTCAGCACAGGCTGAGACACGTTGGGGTTCCTGTCGTCGGGTAGTCCGAGGAGACAGGTGTCCTAGGAGATTCGTTCTTATGACCTCACCCAACGGTAAAGGAAGAGACTTTCCAATTAACTCATAAAATTTTACGACAGTGGAAAAACTTCTGTCGGGTGTTTTATGAGAACTATTCATAGTTGACTCAACGGAGAATCAGGGGTTCGGTGTGTCGAAGACATTTCAGTATTTGGCCAAAGACCTGAATTATTTCATAAACGACTATATACACATATACACATTTTGTGTATATTTTGACCTTTATCTTAAATATCTTTTTACATCGTTTTACGAGTTAAATTATACAGTTATTATACGTTTCATATGACAATTATTTATTTTCTTTATTTTACATGATTAATCTTAAGATGTCTCAAAGTTGATTAAAGGATGAAAAGAACAAAAACGAGTAGATATCTTACATGAAGACTCAGATATCGGATCTTATTGTATCTTTCATTAGTGACACTGTCTTGACAATCCAATTATTTCCTTGAGGTTTATCTCCCAACTAAACAGTTCAGTGACAGAACTAAGGAAAGGATGTCCACACATAGCTACGATATCAGCGAGACAACACAGGGTGAGAAACGCTAGCGTACCTGATATCAGGCGGTCCGAGGGGACAGGTACCTTAAAAGGTCCGTCCTTATGACCTCACCTATCAGTAAGGGAAGAGGTCCCCTAGAAGGACTGGATTCCTAGCTTGGGTTCAGAGGGCGTAATGTCCGACTAAGAAATGGTAGACTCGGTGGTCCCTTCGGGTGTCCATAACAGAGGGTCTTATACATTAGAATTTGGAAGTTTTACAAAAGACGAGAAAAACTCTTCTAAATTTTAGGTTTTCAAACAGTAAAAATAATTTTACCAAGGTAGTAAAGGAAAAAATTTGTAAATAAGAATTATGTGAGAGTCATGTATGTAATACAGTTGTATCTGTTCACTCAGGGTATAGATGGAGGTGGATTTCTTCACCGTTTGATAAAGGTTTAGTGTCGAGAAACGAAGGGGAGGTGTAAAAAAAAGATAACATGAAGGACAGAGACTTACTGTGGTGATGAAGGACCGGGGGCGGAGGTTAGGTTTGTAGACTAGTTCAATCTCGGAAATAGGGAACTCATAAGAAAAAACTGACTTACTACCAAGGTACTGAATTATAGAAGGGACCAAGAAGTATCGACCACTCTACGTTAAGTCAAAGGACTGGCACAAGAGAACCTTGATGGGGCCGGGAGACAGGAGTAAAGAGATAGATAAGGGAGTAGATAGGTCCTCAGGTGAGCAAGATTCAATGAACTTCAAGGGGGTATGAGGTACGAAAAGGTGAGGAGACACAAAATTAGTATGGGTAGGAAGTCCTCTAATTTCTATTGTCAGTCGTTCTGGACCCAATGAGGAAGTCACGACGGTGACTGGTCAACATACTGACTCGGGTCAAATAATTAAAAGTAAATATTTCACTCTTATTATCACATAGAGTCATGTAAATAGAAATGTATGTACACTTCTACTACTCTCATACATTCCTATCGTACTCTTTCATATTCATTTAACGAAACATATCTTTCGTCAGTCACATAAAACCATCGTAACAATAACAATAATAATAATGTCAGATTTTAAGTCGAGACCATAGTATAGAAAGTCCTTCAAAGGACAAGAAAGTTAGATCTCAAAAACATCGAAGACCTCGTGGACAGATAGTATTATGAGTGACGTCCTAAAAAATCATGATAAAAGACTAAGGGGAATTTGTTTGGTTTGATAAACTCTACTGATATGGAAAGTAAAGAGTTCCGGTTTCAAGTCATATCATATGATGGGCTCATCCATATGAATTATTCATAACGAATAAGGTATCAGTAAATACACATATTCGATATATAGGGTAGGGTTTTATGGCATTTAGGAGGTTCTACAGTTTGTTTTACTAAATCATGTCTTGACCACCTTAAGACTTTGTATTAAACTAAACCCCTATTTATTTAAAAAGAGGGGAGTTTGACACAATAAATTTAAACCCCAATCGACGATGGAACCATGTACCCTACTCTTGATAATCATGATTATTATAATAACAACAAATTAAATTTAATAGAGATAGAACTTGTTTAACTGTATTAAATTTTTATAACCATATCATTTTATATGTCATTCAACCGTTTTCAATACGTAAAACACGATAACACATTTTATAAGTTTTACTTACTGATATTCTACCTAAACAAAACATTACGAGGGTTCAATCTTCGAACTTATTAAATTGGGTACCAAATAGTCCTATACAATACATTGACTTTCTCAAAGTTCTAATAAATTTATTTAACTCCTAAACACTGTTAAGATTAGGAACATCTTCATTACTTCTTGTACCAGAAAAAGAAATATGATTATCGGACAAATAATAGTCACATCTGTTCACAGTTTTAGTTGATATACCTATTTTATTGAAAACTTTAATAATTCTACCAGTCAAAGAAGCTGTTACGAAGGTAAAAAAGTGTTGTCTAGTTCTTTGGAACCATTGGATACTAAGATAAATATTTCATATAGATCCATATAAGAGCCTCTTCCACTACCGGGGGGTGTGGTCATGAGAACGGACCTTTTAAGGTACCTGTCTCCGCGGACCTTCCGACGTCAGGTACCCCAGCGACTCCCAGCCTGTGCTGACTCGCTGAAGTGAAAGTGAAAAGTGAAAGTACGTAACCTCTTCCTTTACCGTTGGGTGAGGTCACAAGAACGGACCTCTTATTAGGGTCCCTGTCTCCTCGGACCATCCTCCGACACATACCCCAAGGTGTCTCAGTCTGTGCTGATTTCACTGAATCGTCGTCGTCGTCCATATAAGATAGATAGATTGGTGAGTAGGTAAATATTAGTTGAATCCTTTAAATTTATCTTTATATACTTTTAATTACAAAAAGAAAAGAAAAAAAAAGGAAAATCGTCATTATGAATTACCCTTTTAACATAACCTTTCGGAATGCTCTTCCTTTCTGAATTTTCTCTCTTTTTCATTAAGACCTTTTTACGATCTACTTTACTTTTGATAAAGGACCAAGTCTTAATATTGGGGTTTATTCGGTCGGTTTTTACTTCCCGGGAAAGTGAGAATTTTCTAAACAACTTATTATACTTTTAGGAACTTCGTCATAAACTTAAGATGAAGTCGTTCACTAGTGTGCACTTTTTCAATTCTGTTACTCTTTAACAGACCTACAACACTTTTACGGTCAATAGATACTAATCCTTCTCGTAGATGACTAATTAAATTACAAGGAGATTCCTTTGCATAACGGATGTTTTTCTTTTATTTTCATTACACTCTGTATGTTTATAAAACTAGAAACCACTTGTAGAAACGTATCAAAATAGGTTTCGTGGATGGTAGGGGTCCCCGTCGAACTGTTATGAGTTGTCACGGTAGATGATTAACTGAGGTGACAGTCCAAAAGGGAGACTGTAGTAAACGGGGGGTCTGACGGACGACGGTCCGTCTACTGTTATTTTGTATGTGAATGTGAGGATTTCCTCTAAAATTTTACAATGACCTCTCTCCTTTCGCTATAGTACAACAGGTTGATCTCTTATGAAGATCCACCCTCATCGGATTTTCAATTACGTCCCGGTGAATCCCTTTAAGGTCGTGTTTTCGACAAATAAAAACACAAAGGGAAATGAGGTACCCGAGGGGTCCACCACGATCACCATTTTTTGGGTGGTGGTTACGTCTCTGCGTCCAAACTATGGACCCAGTCCCTCTCAGGGGACCTCCTCTCGTATCGTTGGGTGAGGTCATAAGAACGGACCTCTTAGGGTACGTGTCTCCTCGGACCGTCCGATGTCAAGTATCCCAGTGTTCCTCATCCTGCCCTGACTTCCCTACATCGTACGTATCGTAGTAAGGTCCCAGATGACGAAAGAGGTATACTTTTCTTAGTCCCTGAGTAGATTGTCCCTTTCAAGTTTCATGTCAAATGAATCCATATCGAATCTATACTATGGGTTCCTTCTTTTTGTGTGTTCGTGGTGCACTGAGAACCAACAACAAAATGACCTTAATCGTTCTCTTTTTACTTATTAACAACTGATAAGTCCTGTTCTTCTTAATTCAGACGTGACACGGACTTGAAGGGAATTCTTGAGAGGTTCATTTAAATATAAGAAAATAGACGTTCGTCGGAAGTAGTTTGTTGTCTAGAGTTTTACTTTTATTAAGTTTCGCTGAGAATAAAGAAACCGGTACTCAATTTCTACAAATGAAAAGTGTCATGTCCGTGTTTCTTTCTTCTGAACCGGTTCGGACTTTTTAGTGGAAACGAAATGATTTGGTTTCTGAATCAGACTCTTCTCTTCTGAACTCTTTAGTTTCTCATTTGTCTCTAATGACGACGTGGTGAACCGGTCCTCGAATTCAGAGGAGATGGTTTCTCATTCCCATGGTTGGCGACTGACAACCGTCATCTTTCTCCAACGAGACCTCAGCTCACCTCTTACAACAAATTTTTCTCTTCGGTACCTTTAAACCCGGAGAGTACCCTTTGAGTGACAAAGAGAAAAATTATCAAAGATATACCTAAAACCTTAGCACACTAGTCACGACACTCACTCTCCTACACATCTCTCTATCAACGTACAGCTTTCGTTCTACCTTCACTGTTGGGTTAACATCCGTTCCAGTACCTTCCGAACCATGGGAGTGACGGAGTCGACCTGCGAGACCCTTTAAGTTCCTTTTTTAGACAAACCTTCGTGTAATTTCTTGACTTAGTACCACCACCACGTCCCCAACCCCAATCTCCCGTGCAGACTAAGGTCCACCATACTTATAGTATGAGTATTAAGGATCCTCCTCCTTTCTCAATTTTCACTTTACATTTGGTTTAGACTTTCATCATAGGTAATGACAACTATACGCTCTACTTGTCTTCCCTTCAATATATACATCCTTTATTTTAGTATTGGTTTTTATCAACTTTACCGCAAATATTTCTCTTTATTAGTACCGATTGTATATAATTCAAGAACGATGGACGGTTTGTGACCGAATTTTTGAACTCCACATAGTCAAGTAAATTAGAAGGAGTGTCGACGACTCTATCCATAACGATAATTATAGTAGAACGAAGTCTCTACTCTTTTGACTCCGAGTCATTTCGATCGATTCACTTGGTTATAGTGTACAGTAAATAATTCCGTCTTAGTCCTAAATATAAGTTCCCATTACTATAAAAAGAAAAGAATGGTCTTTAATCACCCACTTCATTTATCGACCTAATCTTTCTAAACCTGTACGGTCGGGTACCTAATACTCAGACCCGAGACCTTAGGACTGAAGATATATATGAATCCTTATAGTGAAAAGATCAACATTGGAAAAGGAAAAGTGAACCTCGACGAGGAAATTGCAAAGAACATTTCGACCAAACCACCACGACTTGAGAATCGAAAACGAACAGACCTTTCGAAAACTAAAGCGGTAGTTCAGACTTACTCTCAGAACGACCCATCTTATAAGAACCAATATCCAAAAAGGGAAAATAGTGAAATTTATATACCACGGTAAGGGAAGACCGGACTTCACAAAGACGATTTTTCAGTCGAGTATCGGAATGTCCTAAAGCGAACATATACTCAAAGGAACATTCAACGAAAAGGGAACGAAGAAAATTATATGAGAGAAAAAGAAATTAAAGACGGTAAAATTAATGTTACACAAAGCCACACAAGGAGAAACCCAATTAGGACTTACCCTGAGACGTGAAGAACCTAAAACTACTGACAAAGGAAAGGGTACAATCCCTTTAAAAGTCGATAACAGAGGTTTATACAAGAGTCGGGGAAAGGGTAAGAGAAAGGAAGACCCTGGAGACATTACACTTATAAACACACGAACTACAACAGGGTCTCCAGAGAATTTGACAGGAATAAGGTAAAAAAAGAAAAAAGACAAGACGACGAAGACGATTCAACGAAGCCAACAAAGGCTGAGACACGTTGGGGTATCTACCGTGGGGTGGTCCGAGGGGGTAGGGACCCCAAGAGGTCCGTTCTTGTGCTCACCCAACGGTAAAGGAAGAGGTTACGTACTTTCACTTTTCACTCTCCCTTCAACGAGTCAGCATAGACTGAGAAGCGCTGGGGTACCTGACGTCGGATGGTCCGAGGAGGCAGGTACCCGAAGAGGTCCAATTCTCATGACCGCACCCAACGGTAACGGAAGAGGCCTAAAAAGACAAGTCGAAGTCACTCAAAGTGATGGAGACGGAACATCAAGTGACTAGGTGAGGAGACATAGTGCGTCAGATGACACTTACGGAGGATCACATAAAAAGTGAAGTCAATAACATAAGAAGTAGAGGGAAATCAACAAGGAACATAAAAGATTGACAATTTTCGAAGATTGAGGAACGAGACATGTAGGTAAGTAGAGGACTTAAGAAACTAGTAGAAATACTAGTGATGAACTTAAGAAAGAACCCGTCTAACGGATCGAGATGAAGTAAATCAAGAAGACCCAAAAGTAGAACAAGGAATAGACAAAGACGGATTCGACAACAAACATCAAGATACATAGGCCATTCAATCGATACGAGGGACTAGAACCCTTTCACTGAAGCCATCGTCTATAGGACGTATAGAGTCGTCACACGAGGGGAGAGTAGTTGGTTCGATATACGAGGCCCCAAGAGGATACTCCGACGTACCCAGGAAGACAACACCACCCCACCTGATACACCCACTAGACCGTCCGGACGAACCGGACCCCAGTTCAACAAAAGGTACGGGATGGAACATTGCTCCGACGGACGATAACCAACACATCTGACGACCGACACCAACCACCTCGATCCAGTGTACCGCCGACTGACGTCTTGGGATTCCCCGGGATCCCGATCATGACCGAGGAACTACCCACCTCAGTCCCAGGGTTTCTGAGGTCATGACAACGGACGGGCGACCACTCACCTCGGTCAAAACCATAATACGACCTGATAACCGTCCTTCTCGACCTCAAGTAACGTCCTGAGTCCTTAGGGTCTTGACCACAACGTAACAAACCCCTAACCCCACCCCCTAACCGCGACCAAGGACTTGTGTGAACCCAGGTCCTAGACCCCACAGGGGTTCGAATACAACCGGATGATCACCCGTCCCGACCTCGAATCGACCAGGGTCTTATCCCAGACCGGACGACGCACACCAGACCCGGACGTCCCCCGTTCCGACACCAAAGACGGAGACCACCCTCTCCGACCATACCTTCGATCGTCTCCGAAGGACCCCCGTCCCGGCCCCCGTCCCGTAAGACCCTTCACGGACGTGTGACCCCGTCGCCGTTTTTGTCGGCGTAAGAGACCTCCGGAAACCCGTCGGGTACACGACTACCGAGACCGTGTCAATCAACAAACCGGTATCCATAAGATCGTGATCAAGGATGTCCAACGACCCCCTCCGGTCCAGAAATCGAGAATGTACCGTGGGGTCGTCACTGAAGGCGTCTGTGGTCGCAGGTGTGCCATCTTCTCGATTCAGGCGTCCCACTCGGTAAGACCTCTGAGAGGAACCGGTCGTCCATCCGGACCGGGTCCGAAGAAAGTTTAGTGACGCAAACGGAACCCAGGACCATATACATTCCAAAAGACGTTCGGGAAATTTTCATCGCAGAGATAAAGGGTGTCGGTAGACCCGGAGGACTATAATTCGAAACGACCGGAAGTTTCGGTCCATGAGGTCTCCCAATAGAAGATCCACGTCCTGGGTACCCGACCCCCCGGTCTGCATCCCGAGTCTCGAGAGAGAGACCCCGTCTTGGAGACATGACATTAAGAAGAGGTCACACATGTAGTGTGTGAACTCCATATCCCAAACTAATATAGCCCTCAGACTGTAAGACCGGGGGGCGGGGGGGTTGGATAGAACACCAAGACAGAAATCGAATCTAGAAAGAACTATCCAAGACCAGAAAAAGTAGGTAGTTGACTATCAAGTTGTCTATCAACACTAAAGGACTCTCCTCCACCCACTAGACCATCCGCACCAACCGGACCCCAGTTCAACTAACCTCTAGTACGTTCCTCTAATACAATTTGTAATGTCGAAGGAAGGAGAAGGATGGAGTAAGGTCAAAGGAAAATCTGTACAAGGTATTTCCAGTCTAAATCAAGAAAACCTAGAGACGTAACGGAGTGAAGTTAAAAGATTAAGGTAAAAGAGTAGAAATTTACGGTCACTACCTTAGTGACGTCTACCACTAACGCCGGTACTTTAATTTTCTGCGAATGAGGAACCTTCTTATCCGTCATATAATTTTTCGTCTCTGTAATGAAACGGTTGGTTCCAAACAAATCAGTTCCGATACCAAAAAGGTCACCAGTACATACCTACACTCTTAACCTGATATTTCTTTCGACTCGCGGCTTCTTAACTACGAAAACTTGACACCACAACCTCTTCTGAGAACTCTCAGGGAACCTGACGTTCCTCTAGGTTGGTCAGGTAAGATTTCCTCTAGTCAGGACCCACAAGTAACCTTCCTGACTACGACTTCGACTTTGAGGTTCTGAAACCAGTGGACTACACTTCTCAACTGAGTAAACTTTTCTGGCACTACGACCTTTTCTAACCCCGTCCTCCTCTTCCCCTGCTGCCTCCTATTCTACTAACCTACCGTAGTGGGTGAGTCACCTGTACCCAAACCCACCTGAGGTCCTCAACCACTACCTGTCCCTCCGGGTGGCACGATGTCAAGTACCCAAGCGTTTCTCAGTCTGTGATGACTCGCTGACTTGACTTGACCTCCACAGAATCTAGAGTGACCTACCAACACACCCATTGATAGCGCAAATTCACTTCGTGAATCGGGTCACAAACACTCGGCATTAATGTTCCCTAGTCATTTACTCTCCACAGACCTCTCTCATTGTACCTTTGAAAGTAATGGTATACATTTTATCTATCGTTTTCCCTTAAACGACATAAAGAGTCCTTTGAGTTTGTCCTTGAGACATAGTTGGATCTTGCCACCCTACCCTCCCTCTACCCTTCCTCCAAGTTCTCCCTCTCCTGTATACATGTGGATACCGGTTAAGTACAACTACAAACTGTCTTTTGTTGTTTTAAGAGATTTCGTTGATAGGAAATTAATTTATATATTTAAATAATAAAAAAAATTCAACACTTACTTAAGGTCTATGTAACCGATGGTCTCGAGACGTTTTACCGATTCTCATACTCTTTTAATCGACTCCCGTCACGAGAGTCTGTTATTACTTTCGAACTCATAAATCAATCGTCTGTTTCTAGTCCTGTATGTAAAACCTTGTGTTTCTCCGTCCGTCGGACTAAGAGTTGTAGATTTTAACAAATACACCATGTCCCCAAAGATCTCTGTAATTCCCAAGACAGTACCTCACTGTGTGGACGACTTCTCTTGAAATATCTTGTTATTCTCTTTTACTGTCACTGTTCCTGAGAGGTCTAAACTCCACAGAACCTAGTTTAAGAAATCTTCGTCTGACTCTAAAAACCACGGACTAATAACCTCTTCTCCCGAAGCGACCACCTAGTCTACCATTCCTTAGGTGCACGTCACGCCCTCTAGACCCAAGATAGGGAACTAGGGACCCAACCTTTCTAGGGAACCTCCTCCCGTGCCGTTGGTTGAGGTCATAAGAACGGACCTCTTAGGGGTACCTGTCTTCTAGGACCGTCCGATATCAGGTACCCCATCGTTTCTCAGATTCTCAGTCTGTGCTGACTCGCTGATTCGTGTATAACCTCTCCCCCAAGAAGTCTCTTTTATTCTCTTCGGATTATCCTTATCTCTTCCTATAGGGGTGTTCTCTTCACAGTGATGAAACTGGAGTTTATTTCAGATCGGAGATCGATTACGTATTTAACGTAATTAATCTTGGAAAACATTGGGGTATACGTGTAGTCAGGAACTGATGGTCTCTCAAACAACAAAAAAGTCAGAAATTCAGTACAGACTAAGAAACGTTGGGATACCTGATCGGACGGTCCGAGGAGACAGGTCCCTTGAGAGATCCGTTCTTATGACCTCACTTAATGGTAAAGGAAGAGGTCCCCTAGAAGGACTGGGTCCCTGACTTGGGTGTAGAGGACGTAATAGTCCGTCTAAGAAACGGTGACTCGGTGGTCCCTTCGGGTCGATGATCCCCATCCCTTCTAAATTGAAGAGCCCACTCTACCACGGGGAGTTGACTCCCGTCAAGAGGACTCGTTCATTCAACGTTCGTGAGGTGTCGACCACCTATACACTTCGTCATTCCTTTTCTCTATGTCCTTCTCGTTTGTCAAGGATGGTCTCCTTTGATAACTTATAATGAGTTCTTTGATGTTACCATTGATCCGAATACCACCACCAGTAAATCATTACATATCTTTATAGGTTAGAGATACAACTCATGACCTTTGATTGTCACAACATTCAGTTTACATGAAGTTTTTGTTTGACTCTCTTTTCTCTGTCTAAACACCAACGGTCTCCACCCCTCATCCTCCTCCCTCTTAACCTACTTCCACGAGCTTTCGATGTTTGAAGATCAATGTTTTATTTATGATCCCTACATTACATGTTATACTATTTATATTACTTATACCGACAGACAATAGATACTGTCAATGAGTCTCTCATTCAGGATTCTCGAGAGTTGTGTTCCTTTTTTATAAATAAAAAGAAAACATCGACATACTCTATTACCTACAAAGGATCTGAATGACACCATTAACAAAGTACTATATATATTCGATTTAGTAACAACAAGTCAGCGGGTCAGCACAGGTTGAGAAACACTGGGGTACCTGACGTCGTACGGTCCGGAGGGACAGGAAGTGGTAGAGGGCTTCAAACGGGTTAAAATACAGGTAATGTAGTCACTACGGTAGGTCGGTAGAGTAGGAGACTACAGGAGAAGAAGACGGGAGTTAGTAGGGGTCGAAGTCCCTGAAAAGGTCTCTGAGTCGATAAACGTAGTCTACTGGTTTTATGATCTCAAAGTTGAAATCATAGTCAGTAAGGTTGTTCGTGAGTCCCAACTAAAGGGAATTCTAACTAACCAAACTAGAGGAACGACAGGTTCCCTGAGAGTCCTCATCTCGTTTAGTAATACAACATGTAAAATTTAATGTGTCACGATACGATATACGGTCAATATAGAGTTATTTTGACCTTCCTTTTTATTTAGGTATTAGGTACTTTTTTTCTTAAACGTCATCATTTTTCTCTTCACTGAGTCCTCCGACTTAGCCGTGGACACCCGTATCGCTTACCATCACCACACTATTACCTCCACTAATGTTACAGTCCTTTCCCGAGGGACATTAGACACCCATAGCACAATCTCCTCGACCACACTTTCACCAGAGTGGGTCTATAATTTACTGAGTCCGTCCACTCGTCTCCGGTTACCGGCGACTTTTTGCTCTACGTTACATACTATCAGATACTGTAGTAGATACATACCCTCATATCCTCCGTTCCGTCTCACCACCACCTACTAGTTCAAACCATTTCCTTCATATCGGTCTTTCTTTTATTCTGATATTTAGTGTCAGACCCTCTTAACAAAGGTCAATGGACTTAAAACAGTCTACTTTACTATAAAAGGTCTTGGTTCTACATATTAAATCCCGGAACGGTGATATGACAACTAGTGTTCCATTTCCATAACTTCTCTCCTACGGGGGTTTACGACTGAAAAGAATACACTAAACCGTAGTTTTGGCACTTCACAACAAACAAAAAAAAAATGGAGGTAAGACGTTCCGACTCAATCCTCCGGAATTGAGAGACTTAAATGGACGGAAGAGTGAACAATGTGGTAAAATATTGACGGAGGAATGGATGGTCAATGATTCTAGGAACTTTGACATTGATTGTGGAGTCAAGGATCTAAGACCGTGTAACAACCGTAACTTGTTTACAAACTTACTCACGGATGTAGTAATGTGAACACAAAAAAGAATTAAACGTATTTAGTTTGTGTAAAGAAACCTATATACCACCTGTGGAATGTCATTTACTAAAATAAAAATAAGTATCGAAGAACGACACACACCTGCCTGTCAACCTCTTGACAGAAGAAACAACTATGGTAGTAATATATTTTCAGGGAAACCCCTTCACGTACCACATACCTTTCTTGTTGATGGGTACATACCAACGAATCAAAATAAGGTTGAAAGGATTACATCCTTTTTAGTTAAGTAATCTTTGTAACTTATTACGTTAATTATAGATGGAATCTTTACTATTTAAGGAAGAAATAAGAAATCATTTATTAAGACTACTATGTATCGGTTAGATTTATTTTATAAGTATAAACAGGGGGAGTTTCTCTTGATACTAACAAGAACTTTATAAAAACTACTAAGTCAACCGAGCACAGAGTACATTTCAGTTTCTATGCCATCTGTTTACTTGAACCGAACCTTCTTGAAGGAGAGTCAAATAAATGACGATGATATTTGATCATTTGAGTTTGGTAGTTTATGGTTTTTATGTAGTTATATGTCACATCTGTCCTTCTTTCACTTTACAAAACACCCCCCTTCATAACCTTACTTCAATAAGTACGTCATAAATAAATATTATGTATAATAAGGGGTTTTTCGTAAATTTTACCTAATTGTTATCTCGTGTTATTTAACGTGACATCCTTTTTTACTAGTGTCTCGTTTTACTTATCGTGTCACTTCGATCCTCACTCTAATAATACATTCTTCGTGTGGATTGTAGAGTATCGTGTACGTCAAACACGAGAAAACGAATATGGTTCATACCTACACAAAAACTCATCTCCCAGTAGACTCTTTTTTCCTATCTCGACGAAGTAGAGGAATCAACACCATTGACAATTGTCGAATTATTACCCCTCGGAAGTGACGAGTCAATGAGTTTTTATGTCAAACAACTCAACATCCGGACGTTTGGTGGAACCTCCTGTCACAACATCGATTCAGTCTAACCACTCCTTCCTTGCGTTCCAAATTACCGTCACGGAAAATGACGGACTTAAGGTGTGTGAATCTCCAGGTGGAGTTGAGACGAAAATCCGAGACGAACCGATGGTAGGAATCTTGGTGATACCGACAAACGTCTTCCGGGTTTTGAACAAACAGAGAAGTTTTAGAGAGGAAAGAGGCACAAACGGAAACTATTACACACCATTTACATCGTATTGGATTCATGTGTGACGGACATTTTAGGTGAAGGAAGAAAGGACGTCTAAATATGAGTTCTTCCAAATCTGGATAGTGGAAGAGTGATCTCGGTGCATTTATTGACCGTCACTGAAGAAAAGAACGATTATTAGTAATTCACTTTTTGGAACGAGGGTATTATGTTTTAAACATAGATGATATCCAGTCAGGAATTGATGGAATGTTCTTCACTTCCCTTTCATAGTTAACGAGTTTAATCAGTACTAGGGGTGTGGACCCTTTACCACAACAACTTCGTGAACTCGGTATTTTGGTCTACCGTGTGATACAAATATATTCGACAAACGGATCTTTGACTTGGTCTAACCATTTGTGATTTAGTTATAAACTCCCAATCCACGGTCGACAAAAAGTCCTACGGTAATTCACTGACCTCGAGTAGTCGTCCAGAGTTTATTCTCCGTAGAAATTCGGACCGGTGACATGGATTTAAGGAGACAAAGTGTCGTCGGTACACTTGTAAAGTCGGAAAAGGTATCCTGAACTGTTTGGATTGTGTCTAACAGCGGTGTGACGGTATTAAAAAAGAGTTCTCAAAATAAGTAAATCCCGACCGTTATTGATTGATTACCTGACTGACAAATAAACGAACCGTAGGGAAGAATTTACGAGTAACTGGTCACTGAGTGAACCTGAACGTACACCAAACCCAAATTAAACGGTAAAATGACAACGGTCCCTGGGGTCGCCAAATGTGAACGGTACGTGGTTATTTGAAAAAAATATTAACCTCTCTAGACAACACGAGGAGCTATGGTGTACCGTCTTCCTGGAATTTACAGTTAATTATTATTCTCGTCAATTTACTATAAAATAGTCACACAAACCCCTGTCGACTTTAGTTGTCCAATTCAAATTAAGGTTGATCATTATTTTTCTAACAAAGATACTAAGAATTGGACAGTTCGGTTTGTAAAGACGTTTTCGACTGTAACAAAAGTTCAAAAATACAAATAAAGGCAATTTGAACTTACGTCAAGATGGGTCTAGAATACATATATAAAGGACAGGATAATTTACCTTTGCGATACCTATTTTGTCCTTTAATTACAAATAACCTCACAGAAAAAACTTCCTCTGTCTGAATCATTGAAATATAGAGAAATCGTTTGATATAAGTTACTTTTATTTCACATTTCAGTCTTAATGACCCAAACGTTAAATTATTTAATAATGAATATAGGTGTGTTCAGTGAAGAGTCTCGAGTAAAGTAGTGATTGCATCCTGTTTTGTGAGACTACTAAAATTCTCCCGACTATTTCATTGTATCCGTCTTGACATTGTTTAATATCACTATATCCGTTTTTATGTAATAGTAATATTACTAAGTATAGTGTCAAATTTGAATTTATAGATTCAATTTTTATATAATTCTGAGATTGAAGTTGTTGTATATAATCTTTACATATGATCTAAATATAAACCTTTCGACTGATATAAATTCTACAGTCAAGGAAGATTTTTACCAAATGTTTCCTTCTCTCCATTTACATAATTGAAACTTACAGAAGTCTAAATCTCCAAATATAGTATTTTGGTCAACCCCCCTACCAGATCCCTCTTCCGATCCTACTAACTATTAAATTAACATTTAAATATACCCACTGATTTAATCATTAATAAAGTCTATTTTGGGGGAACAAACAGTTTAAACAGTATGTTTTTATACGATATTTTGGATTTTATAAATTTTATCAACTGTTAACTATAAATTTAATAGTCTATGTATGTGGGGACCACCGAGTTTTCCATTTCTTAGAAAAACGTTACGTCCTTCTAGGGACCCAACCCTTCTAGGGGACGTTTTGTCTTACCGATGGAAAAGGTCATAAGAACGGACCTCTTAAGGTACCTGTCTCCCCGGGTCACCCGGTATCGGGTACCTCAGTGTTTCTCAACCTGTGTTAACTCGGTGATTGTGAAAGTCTTTTTGTCTTGTCGTAACTTGATCGTATACAATGGTACCTCATACATTAATCACCTTTATTAACCAATAAATTATTTACTACCACTTTATTCGTCGACATACTTTCTAGTATTGTCGTTCATCTAAGGATGAAGTATCGTGTACTTAAAATCCACCTAATATCTTTATATGCATTTTACCAATGTTCGTTTTAACCTTCTTTTATCTACAACAATCAATTACGACCATTTCTTTTGAAGATTTATATTTTAATTATACTTACTTCCCTTTAAATAAATAGGTATAATTTTTTAATTGTATTAAGTCTAAATTGTTTTAAGTCATCTTCCTGACTACGACTTCGACTTCGGGGTTATGAAACCGGTAGATTACCTTTCTTGGTTGAGTAATCTTTTCTGGAACTAAGACCCTTTCTAACTTCCGTCCTCCTCTTCCCCTACTGTCTCCTTCTCTACCAACCTATCGTAGTAGCTAAGGTACCTGTACTCAAACTCGTTCGAGACCCTCTACCACTTCCTGTCCCTTCGGACCGTATAACGTCAAGTACCCCGACGTTTCTCAGTCTTTACTCACTCACTGACCTGTTGTTGTTGTTTTGTTTTAAGTCTCTTATTTCTCATTCGACCCTTTGTGTTAATTATTCTGTCTGAACTTATCGAAAGCGAATAATTTTTGAGACATTTTTTTTTTATAGGGTTGACCCAGATCCTCTTCTTGTTAAGTGTCTTCTCCTGTGTGTGTTTTGAATGTTTAGATGGACAGTTAATTTTATGTGTGAATTCGAAGACGTGTTGTTTCCTTTTATATTCGTTCCACTTTCTGTCGGAAGACTTACCCTCTTTTATTATCGTTTACTTCGTTGACTGTCTGTTGATTAGAGTTTTTATATGTTCGTTGAATACGTCGAGTTAAGGTCTTTTTATTTACTGGGTTAGTTTTTTACCCGGTTTCTTGATTTATCTGTAAAGAGGTTTCTTCTGTATGCCTACCGATTGTTTGTGTACTTTTCTACGAGTTGTAGTGAGTAATAATCTCTTTACGTTTAGTTTTGGTGTTACTCCATGGTGAAGTGTGGTCAGTCTTACCGACGCTAGGTTTTTAGACGTTCGTTATTTACGACCTCTCCCACACCTCTTTTCCCTTGGGAGGATGTGACAACCACCCTTACGTTTGATCATGTCGGTGATACCTCTTGTCACACCTCTAAGGAATTTTTTAACGTTTATCTTGATGGAATACTGGGTCGTTAGGGTGACGACCCGTATGTGTGGCTCCTTTGGTCTTAACTTTCTCTGTGTACATGGGGTTACAAGTAGCGTCGTGACAAATATTATCGGTCCTGTACCTTTGTTGGATCTACAGGTAGTCGTCTACTTACCTATTCTTTCGACACCATGTATATGTGTTACCTCATAATGAGTCGGCAATTTTTCTTAAGTAAACTTAGTCAAGACTACTCTACCTACTTTGACCTCGGCTAATATGTCTCACTTCATTCGGTCTTTCTTTTTGTGGTTATGTCATATGATTGTGTATATATACCTTAAATCCTTCTACCGTTACTGCTGGGACATACGTTCTGTCCTTTTTTCTGTGTCTACACATATTGCCTGAAAACCTGAGTCTCCCTCTCCCTCTCCCACCCTACTAAACCCTCTTACCGTAAGATTGTACATATGATAGTACATTCTTAACTTAACGGTCAGATACAGACTGCGTCCCACGTCGTACGAACCCCGACCACGTACCCCTACTGGGTCTCTCTACAACACCCCTCCCTCCACCCTCCCCCCAAGTACAAACCCTTGCGTACATTCTTAATTTCTAAAATTTTAAATTTTTTATTTGTTGTTGTTGTTGTTTTTATGTGTGAATTTTCCTGACAGTTTATTGTATTCCTTTACCGTGGGGTGAGGTCACAAGAACGGACCTCTTAGGGTCCCTGCCCCCTCGGACCACCCGACGACAGGTACCCCAGCGATTCTCAGCCTATGCTGACTCGCTGAAGTGAAAGTGAAAAATGAAAGTACGTAACCTCTTCCTTTACCGTTGGGTGACGTCACAAGAACGGATCTCTTAGGGTACCTGCCCCCTCGGACCACCCGACGGCAGATACCCCAGCGTGTCTCAGCCTGTACTGACTTCGCTGAATCGGCGTCGTCGTCGAAGGGTTCAATGACATAAAATTTAAATTAAATTTAAATTAAAAATTCCAATTATATAAGTAGATTAAATTTCAAATCCCTTCCATTTTCGTTAGGAATAGAGTGGATAAGGATCGAGTAATTAAGACAGACTCCTCTATTGTTTACAAACATTAAAGAATATCTTCTCAAGGTGGGGGGGGGTTAATAAAACTTAGAATGACAACCACTCCTGAGTCACTTTTTAAAAACTCCTTTTAGAAGTACACTGTCACATGGACCCCTTTTTTTTAACCCGATAAGTTCGTAATTATACAAATTAACAACTGGGTAAGTAAGAGTAAGGAGACAGATTCTTTAATAGAGTTTTTTATTTTTTAGTCTGTGTACCCATGTTTAAACACTTAAATAACGAACGATTACCGTAGAACAAATATTATCTCTTCTTTATCTTTGTTCAAATTTCTGAAGAGACATCGAATTGGAGGTAAATTGTACCGAAAGAATGTGACGTCATGTTTATATGATAAGAGTAAAGACTTCTTACCTGATACCCCTCAAGAATACGAGACTTTTCTATCTTTTCTCTTTACCTCTTTTCCTCTCCCGCCCCTTCGTATTTCTCCCTTCGTCTCTCACCTTCCTGAAATCTACTCAGTAGACGCAGATTAAATGATAGAATTTATGACTTGCGGAAAATCATGAATTGGTTTCCAGATTGTCGAGTAGTAAATACTATTTAGTAGTTTTAGTAGTCGATAATCCGGAAACCAATGTAAAAAAATTTTTGTCATCGATTTGAGGAAGCGAGAAAGAGAGTACCGAGTCTTCTATTAGGAATGTCTTGGTATCCTACCATTAAACTAATAAATGAAGATGTTTATAAAATACCAAAAAATTCTATAAATTCGAGTTATACTAAAAATTTTAGTGTGATTAGTCAAAGGTTGTTATTGTGGGAGGAAGGGGAGCCATATTTTTGTATTTGAGAAGACCCTAAGATTCCAACTTAACATAAATAATAATTAAAGTCTCTTCAATTACAAACATATTATAAAAGTATCCGTCCTTGTCCCATAAAAAGATACAGAGAAGTCCAGTTCAAAATTCAGGGATTATGATAAAATAGTAAAATAAATATATACAGGAAAAAGATGTAGTAATTTATGTAAAGGTACTTCCATTATATTTTAATTTTACAATTATTTTATTTTACTCCTTTGTAATCTTTTACAACTTATTACATTTTTCTATAAGAACTTGTTATCTCTTTGTTATTTCTCTTTTTCCGTTTTGTATCCGGATATAATGTTTTCTATTTTCCTCAGTATTTAAATCTTATTACTATTATGTTGTATTCTCTATAAAGACTATACATCGACTATTCCCAATTGTGAGTAGTAAATTTAAGTGACTGTATTAAACGATTCTTTTATTATCTATTGGGTGTCCTTTGTGTTTTTTATTAAGTGTGGTCTTTTTGAGATTACCGGTTATTTCTTCTTTTCTACGAATTGGTGTAACGGTCATGTTTAATTTTATTCTGTTATTATAAAAGGGTTTTCTCCCCGTTTTTACATTTTGTCTCTATTGTGGTATACGTCTGTTGTTATTTTTATTTGATCACCAGTACATGTAACCACCTTTATATTTACCGACACTGGGGTCACCTTTACCTTCATGGGTTACTCATTATAATTACATTTTATACATTTTTTGAATTCTGAGTAGTCAATTTAAAACCCTTAAATAGAATTCCTTTATTATAGTTAACTATTTTTATGCATTTCTGAGAAATAACGTCAAAATGTCACTATTTTTATGACATAAAATAGTGGGTAATTATCCCCTTATTCTGTAATATAGTGTTACGTCGGACGATACCTTAAAACCACGAAAATTCTTTTTATTAATTTCGAAATAAACAATTAGACTTTCCTATAAGTACTACAGGAAATTACCTTCTCTACATTCAACTTCTCCATCAAATAGTTCATAATAAGTAAAAAAAAACATTTCGTTTGTTTACTTTTTTATTATGTTGAGAAATGGGGGTGGTTGATTTACACACGTAAATCAGTCTAAGTCTATTTTAAAATTTCATACATATGGGTTGATAATGAGTTCCTTAATCTGTACCAATCCCGAGGACTCTTTAGACACACCTCCAGTTCTTCGTTGTCAATCTTGACCTGTACCTTGTTGTCTGACCAAGGTTTAGCCCTTTCCTCATGCAGTTCCGAGAAATAACAGTGGGACGAACAAATTGATTATACGTCTCATGTAGCCCACTTTACGGTCCGACCTACTTCGTGTCCGACCTTAATTCTAACGACCCTCTTTATAGTTATTGGAGTCTATACGTCTACTGGGGTGGGAATACCGTCTTTCGCTTCTTGATTTCTCGGAGAACTACTTTCCCTTTCTCCTCTCACTTTTTCAACCAAATTTTGAGTTGTAAGTCTTTTGATTCTGGTACCGTAGAACAGGGTAATGAAGTACCGTTTATCTACCCCTTTGTTACCTTTGTCACTGTCTGAAATAATAAAACCCGAGGTTTTAGTGACATCTACCACTGACGTCGGTACTTTAATTTTCTACGAACAAGGAACCTTCTTTTCAATACTGGTTTGATCTGTTGTATAATTTTTCGTCTCTGTAGTGAAACGGTTGTTTCCAGACGGATCAGTTTCGTTACCAAAAAGGTCATCAGTACATACCTACACTCTCAACCTGATATTTCTTTCGTCTCACGGTTTCTTGACTACGAAAACTTGACACCACAACCTCTACTGATACCTCTTCGGGAACCTGTCGTTCCTCTGGGTTTGTCCGGTAGGATTTCCTCTAGTCAGGACTTATAAGTAACCTTTCTGACTACGACTTCGACTTTGAGGTTATGAACCGGTGGACTACGTTTCTCGACTGAGTAAACTTTTCTGGGACTACGACCCTTTCTAACTTCTGACCTCCTCTTCTTCTGCTGTCTCCTACTCTACTAACCTACCGTACCGTAGTGGCTGACTTACCTGTACTCAAACTCATTTGAGACTCACAATGACTACCTGTCCCTCCGGACCGTACGACGTCAGGTACCCCAGCGTCTCAACATGTCTGACTTTCCGATTTGACTTCCGATGACACGATTTAGCGAAGTCAGTACAGACTGAGACACTAGGATACTTCAATCGGATGGTCCGAGGAGACAGGTACCCTTATAGGTCCGTTCTTATGACCTCACCCACGACACGGGAAGAGGTCCCCAAGAAGGACTGGGTCACTAACTTGGGTGTAGAGGACGCTGAGGACGTAATATCCCCCTAAGAAATGGCCCCTTTGTGGCCCCTTTGTTACCAATCTCACTCGCGCTAACAAAAAAAGTAGAAAACTCACGAAACTGTTTAATAATATTGAAATATAAACAATTAAAACAAAAATTTATATTACAAACTTTAAAATCTTTCAATAATCTCTTGATTTTCTGGACGTCATACAATATAGAATTTGACGTTGATGAGTCAAGTCAAGTAAAGTCATCAAGTCAACACAGGTTGAAAAACGCTGGGGTCCCTGACGTCGTGTGGTCCGGCGGGACAGGTAGTGGTTGAGGGTCTCGAATGAGTTTGAGTACAAGTAACTCAACCACTACGGTAGGTCGGTAGAGTAGGAGACAGTAGGGAAGAGGAGGGCAGAAGTTAGAAAGGGTTATAGTCCCAGAAAAGTTTACTCAGTCAATAAGTGTAGTCCACCGGTTTCTTAACCTCAAAGTCGAAGTCGTAGTCAGGAAGGTTACTTATAAGTCTTGACTATAGGAAATCCTACCGGACCAATCGGACCAATCTAGAGGAACGACAGGTTCCCTGAGAGATGTCAGAAGAGGTTGTGGTGTCAAGTTTTCGTAGTTAAGAAACTACGTGTCGAAAGAAATATCAGGTTGAGAGTGTAGGTATGTACTGATGACCTTTTTGGTATCGAAACTGATCTACCTTGAAACAACCGTTTCATTACAGAGACAAAAAATTATACGACAGATCGAACCAGTATTGAAAAGAAGGTTCTTCGTTTGTAGAATATTAAAGTACCGACGTCAGTGGTAGACGTCACTAAAACCTCGGGGGTTTTATTTCAGACAGTGACAAAACAAAGGGGTAGATACACGGTACTTCACTACCCTGGTCTACGGTACCAGAATCAAAAGACTTACAACTCAAAATTTGGTTGAAAAAGTGAGAGGAGAAAGGGAAAGTAGTTCTCCGAGAAATCAAGAAGCGAAAGACGGTATTCCCACCCCAGTAGACGTATAGACTCCAATAACTATAAAGAGGGTCGTTAGAACTAAGGTCGAACACGAAGTAGGTCGGGTCGCAAAGAGTACTACAGGAGACGTATCTTCAATTTATTCGTCCCACTGCTATATGTCGGAACTGCATGAGGAAAGGGCTAAACCTTGGTCAGACAACAAGGTACAGGTCAAGATTGACAACGAAGAGCTGGACGTATGTCTAAGGAGTCCTCCGTTCAGTCCACCAGACCATAGGGTAGAGAACTTCTTAAAGGGTGTCAAAGCATTGTATTGAATTAAAAGTATTTCTATTAACAAAAGTCTTTGTTTAAAAATTTCCATAGATGTTTAGTATAACCTTCCCGTACAGAATTGATGACATCACGGTTCTTTCAGAGATGTTTAGAGAAATTATAGACTGAATATTCTTCTATACATAAAATATACACGAAGTCACAAAACCTTTTTAAGATCTGTTGGGTGTTAATCTTTTATAAATGTTTAGTATATAGACTCTTCCGCGTACAAACTAAAATAAATACTCTTTACAACTCTTATTCGTTTACAGACCTTTTTTTTAATGTAATCGTCAACGGTTTACCTTTTTATAAGGTATGTTAGTTTCGAAACAGAAAAGGTCATCAGTACATGTCTACATTCTCAACATGTCATTTCTTCTAACTCCCGGTTTCTTTACTACCATGCTTTAACACTACGACCTCCACAGAGAACGTAGGGAACCTGACGTTCCTCTAGGTTAGTCGGTTAGGGTTTTCTTCGATTGGGAATTATAAGTAACCTTCCTGACTACGACTTAGAGATTATGAAACCGGTGGACTACACTTCTCGACTGGGTGACCTTTTCTAGGACTACGACCCTTTCGAACTTCCGTTTTCCCTTTTCACCGTCGTCCGTTACTCTACCAATCTATCACAGCGACTACGTCATCTACACTTAAACTCGTTTAAGACCCTCTATCACCTCCTGTCTCCACGAACCGTACGATGTCAAATACCCCAACGTTTCTCGACCTGTATTGAATTTTTGAATTGTTGTTACTTTCATCCTTTCTCCTTAACCCTTCTTTAAGTCCCCTAAAGATTTCCGACACCCCGGGGAATTTTACAGTAGTCAACGAGTCAACACAGATTGAAAAACGTTGGGAAACCTGATATCGACCGGACCGAGAAGAACGGACCTTTTTGGAGTACGCTCAAAGGTCCGTTCTTATGACTACACACAACGGTAAAGGAGGAAGTCCTCTACAAGGACTGGGTCCCTAACTTGGGTGTAGAGGACAGAGAGGACGTCCGTATGAGAAATGGTGACTCGGTAGCCCCTACGAGATGCTCCAGTAATTTATATTATTTTAACTTGTACCACTACCAACGTACGGACACATATAAGACTATTTTCAAATTTACTACTTGAAGTTTCAGTGACATTGAAATCTGAATAAGTTATTAACAAAGTTAAACTTCAGAACAATAGAACGATAGGAACGAATAAGTCATATATAGTACTTCCTTAAAATACCATATGAAGTCTAAAGTCTTATGTAAGTATAAGTGTAAAAATTTTGAGATTTATCCATTTAAAACACAGTACATTTGATATAAAGTTATTTTGACAACGTTGTTTCTTTTCGAGATAACATAGAAACACCCTTTTATTCTCGTTTTTTATAAAACCATAATAATAATTCCATTAAAACTGTGACATCGAGAGCACTTTTCCGAAGTTTCTGGGAGTTCTTCAATGTTCTGGTGTGGATCTCTGACAACCGAATCTTATGACATTGATAACTCATTGTCTACATTGATACGACTTTCTTCATCTAACGTACATACGTTAATTGAATACACTAGGTCCACCTTCTCAGTACTTTAAATCGGGAGAACTTACGTGACTAAGATTTTCTACTTGACTCTACGAAAGTACACCTAATCTTTCTTGACCTATCTTTATTAACTATAACTACCTTCGGGAAGAGGGTCCTAGTGACAACATTTATTAAGATTGTCAAAGAAGTAGAGGGAAATAAAAATCCTAAGACCTTCCCTAGTAGGTCAATCGTTTCAATTTAGTAAACACCGCGGGACGGAAAGATACCCCGAAAGGAACACCGAGTCGACCATTTATCAGACGGACGTTACACCCTTTGGACTCAAACCTTCTAGGGGACCTCTACCCTTTCAGGTAGGTGAGGTTATAAGACCGGACCTCTTAAGGTACCTGACATATCAGACACCCCCAGTGTTTCACAGTCAGTGTTGACTCACTCTCACTCCCTTCTATCCAAAACCCGGGAAAAGAAAGATAACGATCTCCGTCTTATAGGAGGTTTTGATTTTTTTTTTTTTTTCTTTTTTTAACCTACGACTTTGTCGTTTTGATTCTGTTTATTCGTGACGAGAAGGATCGTCCCTAAAGAAAAAACAGAAGAGGTAATAAGAATTGATTTCCATCGTTTCATGACCAAAGACTATCATTAGTCGTACAACTGGAACTTAGATCTGGTATGGCTCCTAACATGCTATGATCCTAACAACTTTTGATATTACGTCACCCGTGAAATTACTTATTTCTGTTTTTGAACTCTGTTACTTGTTTACTATATTTCCTGATGGAACATTTAAGACACTATAACACGACTTAAAGTTCTATATCAATTTGTGCTAGTACCCCTTTAATTTCAATTTACAAAACTAGAACTGGAGGTTCATTTGGAGGTATTACGTAGTGAAAAGTGGGATTTGTAAACAGTTTACAAAACGAGAGACATCAGTTGGTAGAAGACTTTATCTAAAACAAACTATCCTTCTTTGGACTTCAGTTTCCAAGAAACGTACGTATAGTCATAAGTATAAAATTTCAAATCTATAAAAGTTGTTCAGGAAACTGACCGTATAAAGAACCTTACACCATTCGGGGATGAAAAGTTTGACAATAAAAATACCACTCAGAGACTACTCTTCGGTACGAATTATCTTTTCTTTCAGTGTTGGGAAAAGTGAACGTGATCTTTCCAACAAGATTGTGGTCATCAAAACTTCTCTTGGTTTCTCATTAATTCGACGGTTATTAATATCTTCTGAGAATACGTTATTTAACGGGAACTCGAGATAAATAAAACCAGTTCTTTGAAGAATTTCCTAAAATAAAAATAGATACCGACCATGACGTTCAATTAGAAAATAAAGTAAGATATTATTTCAGTCCCGTCTTTTTACTATACGACTCTTTTCTTGTTACTGACTATAGATATTACACGTAGATCAAATTTTAACGTTTAGATGTTAATTTTTTTAGATCTATATAGTCACAACCAAACAATATACTTGTAATGTGAGACTTTGGTTAAGTCTCATGGAGGTCATCTGTGACCTGTTACGATTGGTAAGTGTCTGAAGAGATGAACACAATCGATGTCAAAATTTTCCGGACAAAAATAGAGACAATCTCAATGACCCTCGAGAATCAGTTTGAATTTACAAATAATAATAATAAAATAATGTTTCGACAAATTTTATGTATAAATCTTATCATTAAGACTTAACGTTCATCCAAATCTCCACTCACGTACAGTCCCCTCTTCTACTCTTACTTTTAACTCTCCGTAAACCCTTACCCTCCACATATATCAAATCTTATCGTATTAACTGTATTATTAATAAAATGAACTAATTTAATTTAAATAAAATTTTACAGTTTATCGTAAGATCAATCCATAATTCCGTCTATATTCAAACTAAAAAGTTTCACTTGTACCAACTTTTTCTCTTAATATTAAGAAACAGAATTTACTACCCAGTATTTTCCGTTACGTTATGACGGAATAATATTAATACTAATAAAATTCGAGTTTTCAGATTCTACATATCGGTTTACATCGAGTAGTAAAGTCGACCCACTACCCATGTTTCCTCAAGTACGTTTAGAGAGAAGAAACTGTACAAACTTTAAAAGGTATTCTTTTTGAAATATTAATACCGGATGTCACCGGATTTATCGAACTTTTTCAGTTTTACTACAATCTTCGAAATAAGTCTCCATATTTTTATAAAACCGTCCTCCTCTCATTTAAGTATACACACGAAGAAATTTTTTTAAAAAAAATTACATTATCATCTTTCAAGACAGTGGTTACACTAATTCCTACTTTCCGTATATCTCCCCGTACCGTTTGATGAGGTCATAAGAAGGGACCTATTAGGGAACCGGTCTCCTAGGACCATCCGAGGTCAGATACCATAACGTTTCTCAACCTGTACTGACTCACTGATTCGCACGTGTGTGTATATACGATAACTACGTATGTCATCCTCCGTTTTGATTTGTCTCCCTACACCTTTGACCCTTACACACCCTCTCGTATAATCCGGACCTTGCCCTCTCTGGTCCAATTCTGTGCCTTTCTTTATTCGTCTCTCTTTCCGTCGTGTGTCAGTACCTGATCTTGTCCCTCTTTTACTTCAATTAGAGTCTCCGTCCGTCTTCCAACGTCTCCTCCAATTATCTAAAATTTGATAGATCAAGTATTTCTTCAGTTGACAGTATTCTGTATTGTGATGAATAGAAACATTAAGCACAAGGTCAAGTGACCATTAGGAAAAGAGTGAAATCAAGGAAGAAAGTAGAGGTCATATATATATATAAAAACAAATATATAGAAAAAAGGTTACGGTAAAAGATCTCTGTAAACTGTCAAAGATCTAATACTTTCTCGATTTTAATTCAATAACTTTATTTCGGGGACCAATGTTACATATACAAATATAAATACCTTCTACATCCTTTTGGGATTACGTCATTATTTCAATGTCTTTGACTTTGCAAATCCTTTAAAAGAAGTCTATCCTACTTCAATTCGTATCTTGGTAAAAGAAACTCACATAAAAACCAACCAGTAACCTTCTCGACCGTTGGATTTTTAATATTTTGGTTGACGGTATCTGGACCAGTCACCGAACAAGAACCCAAAATGACCTCACAAAAGGATGTGGTTGTCACTCAAGAGACGGCTGTGGTTGAATTACAGGATGTTCTGTTAAGTCAAGACTATGATTGACGAATCTCGAGGGTGTCTGGAGTGTCCAATTCCGAGTCAGGGTCTTCTGACGGAGGTGAGGTCTACGACCAGTGTTCAAGGTCCAACAGTAGCCATGCAGACTGGTTTAACTCCCACGGGTTCACAGGGAGGAGTCCAAATTCTAGAAGGATCTCGAGTCCCTTTACGAAATAAATCTAAGTGACTGAATGAAGGGGTCAGCGAGTCGTCATTTCTTAGACGGACGTTACGTCCTCGGTGTCCTTTGCGTTGAAACTAGAACCCACCCTTTCTAGGAAACCTCTTCCCGTTAGGTCATAAGAACGGACCTCTTAGGGGTACCTGTCTCCTCGGACCACCCGATGTCAGGTACCCCAGCGTTACTCAGTCTGTGTTGACTTCATTGTCGTGTGTCGTGTTATTTAATATGTCATCAACTATTAGTTGCACAATACAATTACCTGAACACCAGTCGTCCTTTGTAAAAGATAGTATATGAGACGTACCTCAAAGTGACCGAGACCACCACACTTAGATCAATTTACAAGTTCAAGATTAGTACTATGAGGAAAACATCTTCTTTAAACACAGAATTAAAAGTAAATGGAAGAGGGAATGGAAACAAAACAAAACAACAGAAGAAGAAAAAAAAAAAAAAGAAGTTAGTGAGACATCAATTATACCCGAAGGGACCACCGAGTCGTCATTTCTTAGGTGGACGTCACGTCCTCTATACCCAAGTCTAGGACCCACCCTTTCTAGGGGACCTCTTCCTGTACCGTTGGGTGAAGTCATAAGAACGGACCCTTTAGAGTACCTGTCTCCTCAGGTCCCCCAATGTTTNAAAAAAAAAAAAAAGAAGTTAGTGAGACATCAATTATACCCGAAGGGACCACCGAGTCGTCATTTCTTAGGTGGACGTTACGTCCTCTATACCCAAGTCTAGGACCCACCCTTTCTAGGGGACCTCTTCCTGTACCGTTGGGTGAAGTCATAAGAACGGACCCTTTAGAGTACCTGTCTCCTCAGGTCCCCCAATGTTTTTCATCCGATTTGTTGTTGTTCTCGTATCGACCATATGTAGTAAGTTATTTCTAGAGGAGGTTTATTTCCTTTAAGAAAAAGAAGGAAAAGGGGATAAGTTAATTAATTAATTAGATACAAATTCAACTTGTCAGCAGAGACTCTTTCCGTTCTGATTTAGTCTATTATCTTTGAGAGGTACGTCTACGAAACACTATTTCGTACTGTCTTCGGACCAAATTATTATGAAGTCCTGTCCAGTGAGGACAAGGAAATAAGGAGGGAGGAAGGCGAAGGGAGGGAGAAAGGGGAGAAAATGAGGGAAAGAAGAAGAGAAGGAAAAAAGAAAGGAGAAAGTGAGACTGAAAGAGGGAAGGAAGGACGAAAGGTATAAAGAAGGTCAGTAAAAAATAACGACGTATTAAGGGAGTCTGAATCATCATATTTTGTTGTTTGTAAAATAATACAAGTGATACGATATCAAATTCTTAAATCTATCCTGTATTGCCTCTACTGAACAGGGTTAAGGTCAAAGACCCTGGAACCGACCTTTCTAAGTTTACTGATCTACGATCTTATTAAACCTCTAAAGAGTTAAGGGAACAAACCGTAGGCATAACTTTAACGAGTTAAACTGGTGTCGAACTTGTGCATGTTCAAAGTTCACTAGAATAAGTACACTAGACTAGAAGGAGTTTCGTCTCTCTTAAGTCTTATCAGTCCGAAGAATCTTCCACAGATTCCTGAACGTTCTTACTCATAAAGTCGTTAGTGTTAACTTCTACTTACGTGAAGACACCGGAACGACGTCCACGACGGTACAAGCCGACCTCCTCCACTAATATTACATTGGGACGAAGTATCTCACACCTATTTCTGGGACGAAGGTATACTCTATGCACAGTTTCTTTAGTATTGGTATAAAATATTGACAGTATGAATGAAACTTCCTCTGAACTTTGAAGGAAAATTATATAAGACAAGTAAATTGTCTGATACTCTTATATAAATTACTTCAAACTTGGTCATAAGGACATGATTCCCTTCTGGAATTGAGTAAATAAAGACACTTCACTTTTTATAGTAAACTCACTTTCCAATTATTCATTTGGATAACTAACCTCTTCGTACCATACGAAATTGACATAAGGAAAATTCATGGGACGTTGTAATTGTCATTTTATCCTATCGTAATTTTGTCCCACAGTAATTCTATCCCTTTGTGACGAGACTTGGATACTATAGATGTAGGATGAAGAGACTTAAACGGAACAGTCACCCGGAATAAAGGGTGTCAGACCCAATTCTCCAGGGTGAAGGAAGTTTCTTTGAAGTACGTACTTTTACCTCGAGTACATAACTCGGTGACAAGGAAAGTGAAATGGAAGTGACCATTAGATCTCTACTGGACATTCAAGTTTTTCATATAAAGTATTGACTTTTTGTTGTTGTTTTATATACTTAACTTAGTATCTCTTTTAACGATCTCTTGCAAGACAAGGAACAAAGTCGACCCTTACCGTATGGACCGTACAAAGTCTTCGATCGGTGTATAGTGATTTGTCTCTGTATTGCCGTTTTGAGGGTTGTAGTAAATCTGTGACATCTAAAGAGTGAAGTCACCAAAACTACAACTACCTCTCGCTGAAGGGAACTTTCACGTCACTAGACGTACGGAAAACTAGTCACAACGTCACTTCTGATTACAATAAAGTGTACTTTGACGGTTCTGAATCAAAGAAATAAAAAACACCTTATTGAAGTGTGTGTACCTGAAAGTTTTTAAATTATACCTATAACAATTACTTACCGTTAACGAATACCCATGTGTCAGACAGACTAACTCCTAGTTCCACATATATTTATATAGGTGTTCCCCTTTCAAAAAGACATCGTAAAGCTTGTTGAGATGATCCATGAAACCACTGTACAGACAGTGAAGTTTGTATAATCATAACTTTAACATCGTGAAGCGTTAACTTCACATAATGTGTGAACTCTATGTCATTTGATGACATAAACTTAACTTAGTATGTTAGTATCTATAATCTCGGTCTTTTCTGGATAATCCAATAGTACAGGTAGGTGACGGTAAACCGTAACAACAAATGTTCTGTAACAACGTAGATCTCAATTTGCGGAGTTTGTTACCCTAAAGATGGTGACATGTTCTTGTAAAAGAAAATAACAGATTTCCTGAAAGAGTAACTTTATCAAAAAAAAAGGGAATTTAAGTCGAATTTAAATAAAAACGAGTTAAAGTGAGGTCACAAAAGTATGGAGTCAGGGGTAGAACATTGGAATGGAGATAAAATAGAGAAGAATATCACCGTGAAGAAATTTCTGACTAGGTAAATTTCTGGTATGAAGTTTGAAGTTTTTACATTAAGTGAAAGACGGGTTTAATACACTGTGACATCCAACCGAAAGGGGGTCTTCACCTGTGACTCTGTTCCTATGTACACATTTATCAAATAAACTTCTATTGGGATCGTATACAGACCTCCACTGACTCCTTCTCTCTATTTTTTCTCTTCTTTGAGTTATTTCTTACACATTAGTTTGGTCACGGTAATACCCATTGACCTAGAATTAGAATGACGTCTACGACTACTAAACATATCTTATACACCGAGTCTCAATAAGGAGACCCTCAGTTCTTTCGACCCCACGAATACATGGTTGAGAACAGTCGGTAATCGACATCCGAGAAGTATTCCCTATAATTGAAGGACCGTGAAGACCGGACGGGACGTGTACTGTCTTACCTGACATCGGGTGTCTCCTCCGACTGTCTGGTGACTTTGAGACTCAAAAATACGTAGTCTTACCATTCTTCTGGTATCCCATAGATTGGGTCACTTAGATGGTTCACCACTGAAGGTCGGTAGAAACCTTGACGTATGTGTTGCAAATAAAACAAACGTGTTCCAAACATTAAATAAAAATTCATTAGTAAAAGGAGACCAAGTTTCAATAAAATAATTTTTTTGACCTTCGTGAAGTTTTCAAAAGTAAAAGATATCTTCTCGTTGTAAACTAAGTCTTCCTACATACTATAAAAGTCGACACGAACTAATGTTCATGTTGTAAGATCGTCATAATATAAATTGATTTTCCTATTTTTTATGTAAAAATTTGTCATTTTTAATTGAAAACATCTTTTTCGTACAATCACTAATTTGTATATATAACTGTACGTAAACAATGATTTATATAAGATGTTCAAGTAATTTGTAATATAAAACTATAAAATAAGGATTTCGGTTAGTGAACGGTTTACTGATCTAAGACAAAACAATTTAATCAAAGTCTTCAGAATATAAAGTACACTACTTATACGACTGATAATATAGACACGTTATTGTACCAAGAGTTTTGCAACTCAGATTGGTTGTGTTAGACAAGAGAAATTAAGACCATGGAACTTTGTATCAAGTTTCAAATGTCAAAGATAAAACGAACTGTTGTAACTAGGGTACTCCTATTGGAGAAGTAAAAGTCTAGGAAATAGAGTAAAAAAAATTTAGTCTCTCCTTATGGAAAGGATGGTTCAAGAATCTTTAGTTTTTCGTTAAAATTTTTATATGACGATTAAAGATATCATCGTTTATAATGTATTCCTGTACAACAAACAAAGATAAGGGTACTCCAACATAAACCGATATTTGATCTTCATCAGAAGACCTTCGTTGATTACTCCCTTCCCTCCATTCTCTTCTCTTATCCTTTCTACTCGTTCCCCTATTGGATCCTTCATCTCCGTTGTCCTTGAGTGAAATGACGGAACCACATTAAAAAGAGACAGAATTGGAAGTTTGGTGTGGGATACGATTTTTATAAGAAATGTAAATTAAACGATTTTAAATTTAACCGATAATAGGTTATTTCGTGAAATCTTAAAGTAAAGAGGTTCTATTAGGATAAAGTTTCCTTTTTCTTCTTAATTAAAGGTTAACTAGAAACGGATTTATCAGACACGAGAGAAGAAACGTTTAGTAGATGATTTACGTAAGTGTAAAACCAAATAATATTAAAAAAAGTAATAAAAATAAATAAATGAGAAATATAAACGATAGACCGTGTATCTAATAATATCATCAGAAGGTAAACGAAAGTAACAAAAGTAATAATGGAAGGGGTTAAGTGATACGTTTAGATACGAATTAATTAGAAGTGCTTTCGGTAATAAAATCCCGATGATCATGAGAGTCACCGGGATTTTGAGTGTGAACTATCGAGGACTGAGTACCACAAAGAGGACTTTGAATTAAAGGAAACCACTACCTTAAGGTCAACTCGATAAAGTTTAGGATTTTCTACTACGACACTTTCACAACGTGATTTACACGGTCGTTTAAACCTTTCGAATCACCGGTGTCCTGACCTTTCCCAGTCAAAAGTAAGGTTAGGGTTTCTTTCTGTTACGGTTCCTTACATGTTTGATGGTCTGTTAACGTGAGTAGAGTGTGTGATCGTTTCATTACAAGTTTTAAGAGGTTCGGTCCGAAGTTATCATGCACTTGACACTTGAAGGTCTATAAGTTCGACTTAAATCTTTTCCGTCTCCTTGTTCTCTAGTTTAACGGTTATAGGTAACCTAGTAGTTTTTTCATTCTCTGAAAGTCTTTTTGTAGATAAAGACGAAATAACTGATACGGTTTCGGAAACTGCCACACCTAGTGTTATTTGACACCTTTTAAGACTTTCTCTACCCTTATGGTCTGGTGGACTGGACGGAGGACTCTTTAGACATACGTCCGGTCCTTCGTTGTCAATCTTGACTTGTACATTGATGTCTGACCAAGGTTTAACCCTTTCCTCATACAGTTCCGACATATAACAGTGGACCGAATAAATTGAGTATACGTCTAATGTAGTACTCTTTGTGACCCGACCTACTTCGTGTTCGACCTTAGTTCTAAAGGTCCTCTGTATAGTTATTGGAGTCTATACGTCTACTGGAGTGTGAATACCGTCTTTCACTTCTTGATTTCTCAGAGAACTACTTTCACTTTTTCCTCTCACTTTTTCAACCGAATTTTGAGTTGTAAGTCTTTTGATTCTAGTACCGTAGAGCAGGGTAGTTAAGTACCCTTTATCTACCCCTTTGTTACCTTTGTCACTGTCTGAAATAAAACCTCCCGAGGTTTTAGTGACGTTTACCACAGACGGTGGTACTTTAATTTTCTGCGAATGAGGAACCTTCTTTTGAATACTGGTTGGATCTATTGTATAATTTTTCGTCTCTGTAATGAAACGGTTGGTTCCAGACAGATCAGTTTCGTTACCAAAAAGGTCATCAGTACATATCTACACTCTCAACCTGATGTTTCTTTCGACTCACGACTTCTTGACTACGAAAACTTGACATCACAACCTCTTCTTAGAACTCTCAGGGAACCTGTCGTTCCTCTGGGTTGGTCAGGTAGGATTTCCTTTAGTCAGGACTTATAAGTAACCTTCCTGACTGTGACTTCGACTTTGAGGTTATGAAACCGGTAGACTACACTTCTTGACTGATTAAACTTTTCTGGGACTACGACCCTTTCTAACTTCCTTCCTCCTCTTCTCCTACTGTCTCCTATTCTACCGACCTATCGGAGTGACTGAGTTACCTGTAGTCAAACTCATTTGAGGTCCTAAACCACCACCTGTTTCTCCGGACCGTACGACGTTAGGTACCCCAGTGTTTCTCAACCTGGTCTGACTCGCTGAGTGGACTTGACTTACGATTAGGATCCACCGTGTTACCATTTCTTAGAGGGACGATCACGTCTTCTGTGTTCGCTACACCCAAGGTAGAGACCTAGACCTTCTAGAGAACCTCTTCCTTTACCATTGAGTGAGTCATAAGAAGGGACCTTTTAAGGTACCTGTCTCCTCGGACCATCCGATATCAGGTACTCCAGTATTTCTTAGTCTGTACTGACTCACTGACTCTTGTGTGTGTACAATTATTTGCTTCATGATGTTAGTAAGAATAAACTCTATGACGTTTCAGTCCATTGACCAGATGGAGTGGATAAGAACGGAAAGTAGAGAATTTAGACGCGAAAGGTATATAGATCTTCTTAGAAAAGTTTTCATGTTTAGATTAGTCTATCAATAGAAAAGGGAGGGGAGATCATGAGAGAGGAGAAAGAATTTCAAAAAGTCAAAAAAGATGTTGAGAACCCTATTTGTGGTTTAAGGACTTAAACTGGATGTCCCGTGATCGACATTCCTGACATAGAAAAGGCGAGTTTTTAGTATAACTTAGTACAGAGAGAATTAGACAGAAGAGATCGGGGTAACCAGACGAATGTCCGGTCGGTAATACTTGTAAGGAATTAGAGTAAATAAATCTCTTTATAACCAGTAAAAAGTGTATAGTAGAGTTTAAAATTAAAAAATCCAACGAAAGTTGGAAACTTAAAAATAATAAACGAGAATATATGGGAAACCTGCACTCAAACTCACTTGAGACCCTCTACCACTACCTGTCCCTCCGGACCGCATGAAACTAAGTACCCCAGCGTTTCTCAGTCTGTGCTGACTCGCTGACTTGACTTGACTTGACTTGACTTGGGAAGGAATAAAAAGTATTAATGTTGAAGTATAAATAAATAAACTAATAAAATGGAAAGTAAACTAACTTCCGATATACTTCCTTCCTTAATACAAACGATGACACCATCTATGAACTTATAAAGACTTATTTACTTCTCATCATCCAGAGACATCAAGGACGATAAATCAGTGATTCAGTACGGGTTGAGACGTTAGGGTACCTGACATCGGTGGTCCGAGGAGAAAGGTACCCCAAAAGGTCCGTTCTTGTGACCTCACCCAACGGTAAAAAAAGAGGTCCCCTAGAAGGGTTTGGGTTCCTGACTTAGTTTCAGAGGACGGACCGTCCGTCTAAGAAATAGTGACTCGGTCAACCCTTCGGGGCCAAGAAACAAGATCAGTTTCTATTTAAGATTAGTGTAAACAGTTGTAAAATTCCAGTGGGTGTTAAATGATACGAATAGAACGATTAGGAAGTGAAGAACTTTATATTTCATAACAAACTCTATCTCCACTGGTCTTCTGAAAAACAAGTGGCGACCCAAACTTTTGTACTACGTTTCTTGACTGAGGAACCTTTTCTGGGACTACGACCCTTTCTAACTTCCGTCCTCCTCTTCCCCTACTGTCTCATACTCTACCAACTTACCGTAGTGACTGAGTTACCCGTACTCAAACTCGTGCGTCATCAACCACTACCTGCCCCTTCGGACCACACAACGTCAGGTACCCTGGCGTTGTACAGTCTGTACTGACTCGTTGACTTGACTTGACTCCGACTCCTCTTACGTACTTATATGATATGTTTTTCTTTTCCCATCTTTTTGATGTCAAAACTTCAACAGTCTCAAGAAGTCAACAAGATACAAGAAGTCTCCAAATGTTTAATTAAAACTTCTTTCCTTATCGGAGAGTCTTGAATTGTTGTAATACTTATTTCATTTTGACATATGTACGTTTAAGGGATTTACTAAAATTTTAATTCTACAAGATTAGTCAGAGTCATCTTAAATCTTTTCTTCAATCCTGTACGAGTGATAATTTGATATTAAAAGTCAACCATTATAGTTCGGTTATAAAGACATCGTTTAATTTCATGAATACTTAAGATCGAGGATGTATACCAATCTGACCACTATAACTTTAACGAAAGTATGATTCATTACCCAACAACCTCTCTATAAGAACAATAAGATGTACCGTCGTACGTTATGTTAAACTCGTTTCTGTAGATTACGACTCTTTTATCGTGTGACAGACCCAACTTTGAAGACTCACAAATCCCGTAAAACATAACCCTTTAATCTCGACTTTTGAAAAGTACTTCCCATTTGTAATCCTCATCTCTACAGAATGGGATAACCTATTCTATTTTGAAGTCTGTACATCTAAGTATTCGCAAGAACGATTGTAGTATTCTTTCCTCACCTTACATGAGTGAATTCTCTAGTTCACTATCTAGATATAAAAATAATAATGTTGAGATAGTATTGAGTTACCCAGTATGAGAGAACACAATTCAAACGACTACACTGAAAGGTAACAAGAATGACCCAAATTCGGGACCTTAAATAAAAATGGGAGTGGACAATAGACCAGGGGAACCCTACCGAGATAGAGGGTTTAGTCTTTATTACTTCCGTAGTGTAAGGAGTTTCAGTTCGTCAACAAAGGAATTCTCATCAGGGACAGGAGGTCGTTTCAACACTCAGTATTACTCAAAAAATTTCATACCTTAAGAAATATTTTTGGTTCATACAGGTTAAGTTATTTTATTCCTTGTTCAACCTTCACGATTCGGTAAACATGTTTATATCGATCGAATGTCCAGATATAGATTTTGACTTCGTTACACGTTTATCTGTGAAGAAAGAGGAATGAGAATTCGAGTGTACGAGTTTTGACGAAAAAAAGATGTAGGATCATTATTCTAACACCCCGTAATGATTTTCCTTTGTTCACACCTCCTAATCTGGAATTCTCTCATGAACCTTATAACACGGTTAACCATTTGTCCTTGTTACACCATTCACCGCCCTTCTCACCTTACCCCTTACTATGTTGAATGATCCCAGGACTTCAGATTTGGTATCTGTCACTTTTAATATACACTTAATAAAATCGGTCAAATACGATCTCTCTGACGAGTGAAAAAGGGGTAACCAGAAACCGTTTGATCTCCGTCTACCTGGACTTAACCCGATTAGTCGTACTAGTTCCCACTCTTCTTCCCCACAAAAACCGTGATATTCGAGATGGACTCTGTTTAAAACGGGAACAAAACAGAATTACAATGTTTGGAAGAACCCTCTCTTTTTGTTTTTCGACTCCAGTGTTATCTATTAAAATCCATCCAATTTAAGTGTTCTACTGATAGACGTAACGTATCATCAAAATTTCTAAAATTATTCTAGAACTTAAAAAAAATAAAAAATTTTAAAATTAAATAAAAAATAAAATCCGATGAGATCCAGAAAATTTTTATAAATAAATAAACCGACGTAGTCCCAGAATCAACACCATGTGTCCTAGAAGTGACTTCGTATACTCCAGAATATAACGCCCCGTGTCCGAGGAACAATACCATGTACCCGAAAGGATCAACACCGAACGTCCGATCAACGGAGAACCTTACCCCCCCAGAATCAAGGGGATGGTCCCTAACTTGGGAACAAGGGACGAAACCTTCCACCTAAGAGTAGGTGACCTCGTGGTCCCTTCAGGAAGAACTTAAAGAAAACTAAATTTAAAATTACATATAAAGCATATATTACCTCTGTTACCCACGAAACTGTAATCCTGATTTCTATTATAAAAGTTTCTCTTTATTGTATGTATACCTTCATCTACATTTAAAGATATTCCGTCCCTAGGGGTTGGGGATCCGGTGGGTAACGGAGGACAGACACCTTTTTAACAGAAGGTATTTTGACTACACGGTACAATACAAATCAGTGAGTCCGTACAGACTGAGACGCTGTGGTACCTGACATCGGACGGTCCGAGGGGAGAGGAACCCGAAGAGGTCCGTTCTTATGACCTCATCCAACGGTACTGGAGGAGGTCCCCTAGAACGGTTACGTCCCTAGGTTGGGTCCAGTGGGTGTAACGTCCGTCTAACAAATGGTAGCCATGGTGATCCCTTTGGGTTCTTATAATCTTACCCATCAGATAGGGAAGAGGTCCCCTAGAAGGACTGGGTCTTTAGTTTGGTCCCAGAAGACGTAACGTCCTCCTAAGAAATGGTCGACTCGACGGACCCTTCGGGTGTCTTGACTAAGGGCCATAGTTTTTCCAACCCCTGGTGACGACGTTTCCTAGGTAAGTCTTTATTCCACTCTGACTGTCCAAATTCCTTGATAAGAAATTGAACTCACTTTTTTGATCTGTTATCCAATGTTTTGTAATATTTTATCATCTTTATTCCTTATATGTTACAAGAACGGATCTTTTTGTATTCTGGAAAACATCACTTACGCAACATGGAGTGTGTCGTTTTGAGGTCTTTTAATACGTGAAAGACTCCTTTAACGTGGTATAAAATACATTTTAAAAAAGTAAATATAGTTTAAAGAATAAGTTGTTGATGAAATAGTACACGGATGATACATACGCCGGAACACGTTACAAACTCCTTAATAAGTTTCTTATCACTTCTCTTCCAAGACTGTCAAATCACCCGTCCACCGGGTCATTTATTTATTTGTATAACGTTGAACTATTCACGATATTCTACTCGGAACTTTTTTCAAACTTCCTTCACGTTTCTTTTCCTGGAGTACACCGGAACTTCCTTTCTGAAATGGGTCCTTTACTGACTTTGACCTAGGACTCACCATCAAATGATTTATTTCTACGCTACCCTGATACGTCACTCCCGTCTGGACTATTATTACAGACGGCAGTGTACACACTAAAATATCTTATAACTTAAATCGTAAACTTCCACCACCATAAATCATAATCTGCCCCTTAAGAGACATTCGTTAAGAGTATCTCTTAAATATTCTCCCCATTTCAATTCCCCCTCGCTCACGTCTCTTCTCGTCTTTCCTAACTAGGGGTATTCGGTACGTAAACACCTTGAGAAATTACGTCTCCCAAAGGAATGTTTAAGAATAAAGTAGGAGTGGGATCGGAATACTTGATTCTTTCCGTCCACGTCCCATAATAAAGGGGGTAAAGTACCAACTCTTTTGACTCTGTACTTCTCTAATCCATTGAACGGATTCCAGTTTGTTAACGAAGATCAGAGTTAGTTGACTCTGATCGCGTGTCTAGAGAGTTGGGGAGTCACCTCGAGCCGAGGCGATCTGGGGTGACGGAGGTCCGTTTATGTGTGTGAACCGAAAGGAAAACAAAGTTATGTCTAAAAGACCTCTTAGACTTCCTTTCCAATACATAGACGAAAAGGGATTTATTCTGCACACATATGTTGTGTGTGTGTGTGTGTGTGTGTGTGTGTGTGTGTGTGTGTGTGCTAAAACGTACATAAAAGTCCCTTCAGTATCTTAGGTAGGTATAAAGTATTTTCCGATAGGACCTGTCGATTGGGAATGTAGGATATTAACACTTACTCCTAAAGTTCCTCTTTTTGTAGAGTTGAAGGTATTCACCTAAGCTACTGACACGTTTCAGTAAAGTCACAGTGGGGTCGGAGGATCGAACCACCCTTAGAGTCACTCTAGTCAACGACGTTCATCTCAGGAAGAAGTGACTGATATGTCTCCAAGTAGTAGTCCTAGAGTCTGGACACGTCATGAGAAGTAACGCATCAGACTAAAAGTTTTTATTCCTTAGATCTATGATATCTTTACCTCCTGAAACAATCTTTATTTTGGATCATTCTTTTTCTTATAAAACAATATTTTTAACTTTAAATACATAATAACGTGACCCATTTATTTGGATTCTAAGTGAGGTTAAGTGTGAGTGTAATATAAAAATCTGATTTCAATTTTCGTATTAGTCAAAAATCTAAGATTAAATAATCCTTAGGAAAGATGAAAATTTTAAACCAATTTTCTTTTTTTCATGAGGTGTCTCAAATTGGTTCATTTATAATCCCTCCGAAAGTCATAAAATTTCCATGTTTTCACTTCAATTGGTCGTTTGAAGTAAGGGAACTAAAAATTGACAAACTGGTCACGATCGTGTTCCCTGAGGTTTGTCGACACTGATGATGGATCTTCACAAGTTTTGAATCAAAACTGAACACTTTTGTTTTTGTGGTAGTTGTAGTAAACCCTCTTTCGTGCTGAAAGTCCTCTCCTTTGAAAGAAGTCGTTTCTTTTGTCGACTTATGACTCCAGGGACTCCAAGCACACGACCGGTCCAGAAACTTTAAGTGTAAGTCTCCTTTGACCTTAGGGTCATAAACGAGAAGGGGTACGGTGATTCTTAAAGAGTAGGGGGGGGGGGTAAAGGTAAGAGGAAATTATGTCTCAAGAAGGACTTAAAAGACAAGTACATTATGGTCTTTATAATGAATTGTACACTTTCCTTTTTTATTAGATGTACAAAATTAAAGTACCATAATAAAAGTAACTATCTGACACTTGGAAACTTGAAGAATAATACAGTAGTATAACTTGAAGACTTGAAAAGGACTCTCGGATATTTGGACTTTCACTTTCGACGTACTTTAACAAAAGGCTCCGGAGGGACCCACAGACATTCCACCATCACACGAGAGTTAATTTCTCGTTGTCTCGTTCCGTACTTTTACAGGATATTTTTCGTGTCAAGATTCACAAAAGACCCGGAAAGTCAGTCTATACATAGAAAAGAAATCGGAGTAAAAAAAAATAGAGATTTTAAATTCTATATTAGATAGGGAAAAATTAAGCCGTCTTGTGTAAACCCTTAATATGTTTAACTAAAGTTTCACTTTAGGTATTTTCCGAAACGTGAGGAGTCTCTAGAGGCACATTTACGTTAATAGAGTACCAAACGATGTCCGTGGGTGGTACACAGGTCACAGTGGTCGGACTAACGTACGATACCTTCGACATACCGTAAATATTACCGGACAACTTCACTCACACGTAAACTGTAGAAAGTTTAAGAACGAATTCAGGACCGAGTGTCTTTGAGCCTCCCAGTACTTGTCAAAATAAGTGTGAAGAAATATAAAGGTCGAAGTGTCATTTCACGAGGAGCGGGACTCCAACTGGAAATTGAAGTTTCGATTTTAGTAATACATTGAGTTTTGTCGATTTGACTATAACGTTACTTATCTTTATTTTCAGAAATTAATGGGACCCTTCTAAATCTTCGTTGGAATAACTTCCTTATGTGTGTGTGTGTGTGTGTGTGTGGGTATGGGTACACACCCACACATAAACCAAGTCATGTCAAGTCAAGTCAGCGAGTCAGTACAGGCTGAGAAACGCTGGGGTACTTAGCGTCGTGCGGTCCGGAGGGACAGGTAGTGGTTGAGGGCCTCAAGTGAGTCTGAGTGCAGGTAGCTCAGTCACTACGGTAGGTCGGTAGAGTAGGAGACAGTAGGGGAAGAGAAGGACGGGAGTTAGGGAGGGTCGTAGTCTCAGAAAAGGTTACTCAGTTGAGAAACGTACTCCATCGATTTCATGACCTCAAAGTCGAAATCGTAGTAAAGAAGGTTTCTTTAGGGTCCCGACTAGAAGTCTTACCTGACCAACCTAGAGGAACGTCAGGTTCCCTGAGAGTTCTCAGAAGAGGTTGTGGTGTCAAGTTTTCGTAGATAATTATATATATATACATATATATAAATTACTTATACTTTACTAAATGTATATATGGTCACGATATGTCTTCTACCTAACACCCCTTCGTTCTCAGATGACACCTCCGGTCAAATGATCGGATGAAAGATATAACGTTAAATTATTAATAGTATACTACAAGATTTATTTCCCTACCATTTTATCCAGATAGTCATACTAATCCGTGTGTACTCGTCTACAATTATGTGAAGAAACGTGAAGATTCCATGAATACTCTGTTTTACTAAAACCACCTAAAGAACTTAACTTGTATTATAACTTGTGAATAGATCCGTGTCTTATTAATTAACAAAAAGGTCTTCTAAACCGGGTCAGTATGGTTTAGTCTATTTATAACTTAACCTTTTCCGTTTTTATTATAACACAAATCTTAAATGATCACTGGTACATTCACGAAGTACTAACTTCTTAGACTTCTAAGTGAAATTTAAGTTGGTGACAGAAGTCATTTGTTGTTTACAAATAACTCACAACTGATAAACAATTACACTAAGATTCTGATCTCCATATCGTCTTTTTTCGGATGGTAGTGTCCAGAATATAATAAAAAATAAGTACGACTAGACCCTTAATTACGTACCGTTTTATGTGACTTTCATCATTGATGATCACTGTATAGTAATGTTCATGACTTTGTAGTGATAATAACTATTAAAATATAGTATTTTGACTTAACTGGTCCAATAAATAAATAGCACCATATAGTATTTTTACATTCTTGTTCTTATATCGGGAAATATGAGTTGAGGTCATTCTCTTGGAGTATTGAAAAATGCATAAGTAATTCTTTATCTAGTCCTATGAGTTCTCTTCATCATTCTCATTAAATTTTGATATCACACCACCAAAAATAACTTGTCGCGAATAGGTTGAGTTTCAGTCACTTACTATAAAGAGTCACTGACAAAAGGGAAGAAGAACTCTTTTATATGGTTATAAGTACAATGATAGTACTTTAGAGAGTTTACTTACCCTTTACTTTATTTCCTACAATAGATCACGATGAGAAGAGACTCAAATTGTTGAAAGTTTAAGTTTACTGGGTGAAAGTACTGACTAAACTTAAAGTTCTGACAGTCCGGTTAATTCTCCTGTCATAATGGTACCTGTGTCTGTTGATTACGACGGGAGTTTAGAGTGTAATTGGAAGGTGTCACGTCGGACAGGATGACCGATCTTTACTAGAGCAATGTTAACAAAGTTTCCCAATTTACCGTACCCATTAATGTAAAAAAAAGATCCTTCTATTTTTCTATTTAACGTTTTATAATATAGTAAAATCTATAGTCTTTCTTACTGTTCTAGAACCAATCCTGAGTGTTTAAGTTTCCAGATGTTTCCAATCCGTTCAACATAGTCACTCTCCCCACACACACACACACACACACACACACACACACAAGTCAGCGAAGAAAGTACAGGTTGATAAACGTTGAGGCATCTGGAATGAGTGGTACCGAGAAAACAGGTACCCTAAAAGGACCGTTCTTATGATCTCACCCAACGGTACAGGAAGAGGTACCATAGAAAGACTGGATCCCTAACTTTTGTCACAGAGGACTCAGATGACGTAACGTCCGTCTAAGGAATGAACGAATTGGTGACCCCTTCGGGGTACTCTCCTCGTCCTATCTTCATTACTCTATTTCACTCACAATGAGTTGAACTCACAGGTCCCATGATCCCTCTTCCCATCTACACCACTCGTATGTAGGGTAGACTCTGTGAAGTAAAGTTCGTCGAAGTATACTGATAACGGTACATCCCATAGACCAGATCCCTACTTTTTAAAACCTCAAAAGTTTTCATGAACCGTAAAGACCGAAAACACATTTCATAGGACCTAAATTAACAATCCGGTTTGTCTCGTGTAGAAACCGGTGATAAATCATTGAAGACGACATTTCCTATTATTGGGGACTTCTTAAAGGAGACTGGAAAGGGAAATAGTTCAATTATGGATCCCTTCCAAAAAAAAAAAAAAAAAACTTTAGTGGAAGGGACCACCGAGTCTACCATTTCGCAGCCGGACGTTACGCCCTCTGGCCTAAGGACCCAGTCCTTCTAGGGGACCTCTTCCTTTACCGTTAGATGAGGTCGTGAAAACGGACCTTTTGGGGTACCTACCTCCTCGGACTATCCAATGTCATGTACCCCAGTGTTTCTTAGTCTGTACTGACTCGTTGAAGTGAAAGTGATTCCATTACCCGGACCTTGATCATGTGAAGTTTCTCACTGATATGTATCAGTATCAGACCCTCTCCTTCTACCCCTATTGTTTCTATGGTGAATCTCCCTCGTCTGTTCATATCCGATGTTTCGTTCCTAAATCCCTCGTTTCTTCTTCGTTTCCGATGATACAATCCCTCCAGTCTAGGACCGATTTCTTATGAGACTTTTCCTAGGGCTCTCTCTTTCTTTCTACTCTGACACCCTTTACGTTCTTTTTTGTTAAAAAGAATGAAGCGTCAAAACGAACCCCGATAGACACTCCGACAACCACACTTTCATTCTTGTCTTGAAACCAGAGGTTTCTCTTAGAGAACCGGGTCTTCATTTTTTCTAATGTCATTACTGTAGATTATTAAGATTTGTACCTTACGGAAATTTCTAACGTTTCCAATCTAAAACGGAAAAAAATTTTTTTTAAGATCCAAAAAGTAAATATTTATTATTAAATTATCGTGTCAAACATCCGGGTCCTTACTGTTCCAAAATCAGTAGTAATCTGTTTCAGATCGACGTATATTTGTGACAGATAAGAGGAGGTACAAAAAAATAAACATACGTCACAAACAGTCGTACCGTCGGTACCCGTTACTATTTCACGTAAAAAGACGAACCCACCAATCGGGAAAGTAAAAATGTTCACTGTTTTATTTTTAGACGACTTCTCACTTGTACGACGAAAGTGACACAGTAGAGTCGGGACGTCCAGTAAAATAATATTTTTACATTTTTAGGTCAGTTAAAATAAATTAGTCGACTTTTCCTTTTCACAAAGGTCCAGTAATTAGTTCACGAGGAAGAGACACCCTGAACAGAGAAGTCTTTGACGGTATACTTAGTAATTATTTCGACCTTTCTAAAAAAAAAAAATGGTCGTACAAAAACTCTTTGGATCTACAATAATTATATTGTCTTCATTTCATTAAAATCCAGTTGTTTATTTGGGAAGCAACGGTAACGGAGATCTAGACATGGATACAATAAGTTTAGTCGATTAAAAAATGAAAGATTTGTAAATTAACAACCTTTACAACCTTTACTAGTCGACAATCTAACATATACTAATATATAAGGTATTAATGTACAAAAGGACTTACAATGGATTGGAATATAAATGTCATTTGAAAATAATACACTTAACTAGTTTTGTATTACTCTGTCATTCTTCTCTATTAATGATGACATAGATATTATTATTATTACTATCATTAATTTGTGTCGTTTGACGTAAGTGTATTACAGTTCGAACACGAATTTGGGTATTTTCCTTCAGCACTTTATCTTCGAACTTTATGGGAGGATCTCCTTAAAACGACGAACACAACTGTAACAAGTGTCCCGAAATAAAAATTTTCCACCAGAAGTATACGTACTTCTTAAAAGACCACAAACCAGTCGTTAATAGTAAGTATAATCTCTAGAGAAGAGTAATTTGTACAGGTAAAAACCCTTAGTATGAATCTTACTTCGGTTTATTCTCAGTTGTCTGTTCTCTTTCCCCTTTCTCCCTGGTGTAAAGACTTTCTTATATTTAGTGTTGAGTTCCTTCAGTTCTTATTCCTTGTAATTGTTTATACGTTAATGCAATTTATTAGGGTGTTAGAAAGTTAAATAGGTAATGTAAAAACCTAGTTTGTATAGGGTCCGTGGTGTAAGATAAGAAAAAGAGTAACAGTTATAGAATCAGGGAAACCGGATCTTATGAACTGATTATCACTTTCACTTCTATTGAGTCAACACAGGGTGAGAAGCGCCTTGGGTACCTGACATCGGGTGGTCTGAGGAGACAGATACCTTAAGAGGTCCGTTCTTATGACCTCACCCATCGGTAAGGGAAAAGGTCCCCTAGAAGGACTGGGTCCTTAACTTGGGTCCAGAGAACGTAACGTCCGTCTAAGAAACGTCAGACTCGGTGGAATGTCAAACTCGGGGGAATTGACAGACTCTGTGTCTCTTCGGATACAGAATATTTATTGTCTTTAAATAAAGAGTGTCAAGGTCCCCGAACCTTCAGGCCCTAGTTTCGTGACCGTCTAAACTACCCCAGACCACCTTTGGGTAAAGGACCAAGTGCCCCTCTGCAGAAAAGTGACAAGGGAGTGGACCGTTTTCCTCGAGAGACCTACGGAGAAGAGATACCCGTGATTAGGGTAAGTACTACTAAGGTGGAAGTACTAGATTAGTGGAGGGTTTCCAGGGTAAAGGTTTAAGGTAATATAACCCCTAATCTAAAGTTGTATACTCAAAACATACCTGTGTTCGTTAGTCAGGTATCGTAGTGACATTGTGTTAGTAAGACTTTAAATATCTTTTAGAAGACTAAACATACAGGAATAGTAATCCACTAAACATGAAATATAGTTGAATACCACAATTATAAATTCTAAGTTTAAATAGATGAATATAAGTTTGAGAGTTTCTAAAGGACGGGGGGTTTTAGACCATGTCACTGAGGAAGTAGGGTACAGATACTAAGTTATAAATTATTTATACGAGAAATAGATATATATTAACACACGGTTTGTATACTTCGAGGACAAAAGGTAACATTGTAGTCCAGAGTACTAATAAATATAGTGTACTTGAACAATAAGTTCCTTTAGTGATCTGTGTGTGTATGAATTTTGTATGTGTATGTGTGAAGGAATGACAATTCATAGAAAACTCAGTAACAGTTCGTCATGTATTGAGTCTACGTGAAAACCCCTTTAAATTTGTTTTGTTTAGAGAATTACTAAAAACATTATTACGTTTGTGTAATTGTTTTTCTCGTATTGAAACGAACCGCGTATAACTTTCTTTAATAGAAAAGACCATTTTACTGTTAAAAATAGATTTTCCATTTTTGTAAATATAAATGACTCATAAAAATAAAGTAACTTTTTAAGAAAACGTCCATGGTTTTGGTTTAGTATCGTCATATGGAATTTATTTTATATTTAATTATAAGTTTTAATAGAATATTTTATACATTACGAATTAAATACAGTATCGTCGTATATCCTCCTTGTGGGTTTGGTTAGTACGTCTCTTCCCAAAGCCAAGTCAGTTCGTCAACACTGACTGACTGAAATCCTGACTTAACTCAGAATTTCCTGGGATCCTCAATCCATCCTTTTTTACCCAACTCTTCGCCCTCTTCGTTTGGGTAAAGTCTGTATCCTCTATTGTATCAGTTTCCAGGTTTCAAACCTTTTATACATCGTTTCCCAAGTTCACTACTACTTTAATTTACCATATACTCACAGACCATAATCCATTGGCTATATGTTAACCAACTTACTTACTTCCTCTATTTATATATCTTATTCTCTCTCATTCTCTATTCCGATCTATTCTGATCCTCGGTCTCATGTGTACATTATTTATGACACTATTACCCAAATCTAAAGTAACACTTTTGATACTCAAGTATAACTTGTTAAAGTTTTTATATTTTTATTCAATGATCTAAAAATAAAATCTTTCGAGTAGAACTATTGACATATCCTTTACCTTATCTCCTCCCAAACCTTCGTTTTATGTAATCCTAATATTTATAATGAACGACCTCTTGACCTTAGATCCAAAAGAATTTTTGTTCGTCGACAATATTGTTTGATCACGTATATTGTACTTTATTCATCTGAGTGTCTATATTTCTTGTTTGACCACCAATGGTCACCCCTTCCCACCCCTCTCCGTTATCTCCTCATCGTCTCACCCTCCATGTTTGGTAACCCGTATTATGTCATGCTATACCCTTTACATCACTTTTAAAACATTATTACCATTTACCTTTCATTAAAAAATTTTAATGTATTTTAAAAAATTTTAAATTCTTATGTTATCTTCCGTAATAGTTGAAACCCCCCCTTTTCACCGATGTAGTTGACAACTCAATTTTCATTATCTTGCTCTTTGACCTTAGATCCGTCTATAACCTCTTCCTATACCGTTGGGCAAAGTCGTAAGAACGGACTTTTTAGGGTACCTATCTCCTCGGACCGTTCGACGGTAGCTAACGCAACGTCTCAACCTGTATTGACTCGTTGATTCGTAATGAAATGATCGCACACTCTACTCACGTTAACACACCATCAAACTCGTAAGAAACCTTAACGGAAAGAAACCCTAACCTTACTTTTGACTGTAAAAGGTCAGGACACCGGTGACGACTCAAAAGACTTGAACGACCGTGAAAGTGTCGTAGTAGAAAGTCTTAAACTTTATCGAGTTGACCTTAAGACAATGGAGGTGATCGAAACAAGCATCACTACGAAAGATTCCGGGTGAACTGAAGTGTAAGGTCCTACAAACCGAGATCTACTCACTAGTGTGGTAGTACTAATAGGCCCAGTACTTCTAGAAAAAACATGTCAAGAAGACACATAAGAACGGTAGAGAAGAATTATAGAAGACGAAGCCAATCCAGGTCTGGTAAAGACAGGAAATAGCTCGGGTAGAGACGTACTTTACAAGGGAACCATGGAGATTAAAAGAACTTCTCTAGAGATCACAAAGGGTAGGACAAGAAAGGGGGATAAAGAAACGTAACTAGCGACTTCTTCCGAAAGAATAGAAAAGAACGATAAGAAACTTAGAGACGTAAGTCTACGAATATAGAAAGGAAAAGAGGAAACCAAAAGTGAAGAGAAGAAGAGTGTCGATAAACATTCCGGAGGGGTCTGTCGGTAAAACGAAAAAACGTAAAGAAAAGGCGCCCCTACCAGTACAGGTAACTCAGTCACTACGGTAGGTCGGTAGAGTAGGAGACAGCAGGGGAAGAGGAGGACGGGGGTCAGGGAGGGTCGTACTCTCAGAAAAGGTTACTCAGTTGAGAAACGTACTCCACCGGTTTCATAACCTCAAAGTGGAAATCGTAGTCAGGAAGGTTTCTTTAGGGTCCCAACTAGAGGGAGTCTTACCTGACCAACCTAGAGGAACGTCCGGTTCCCTCAGAGTTCTCAGAAGAGGTTGTGGTGTCAAGTTTTCGTAGTTAAGAAGTCACGAGTCGGAAGAAGTGTCAGGTTGAGAGTGTAGGTATGTACTGATGACCATTTTGGTATCGGAACTGATCTGTCTGGAATCAGCCGTTTCATTACAGAGACGAAAACTTATACGATAGATCCAACCAGTATTGAAAAGAAGGTTCCTCATTCGCAGAAAATTAAAGTACCGACGTCAGTGGTAGACGTCACTAAAACCTCGGGGTTTTTATTTCAGACTGTGACAAAGGAGACAAAAGGGTAGATAAAGGGTACTTCACTACCCTGACCTACGGTACTAGAAACAAAAGACTTATAACTCGAAATTCGGTTGAGAAAGTGAGAGGACAAAGTGAAAGTAGTTCTCCGAAAAATCAAGGAGAAGTGAAAGACGGGATTCCCACCACAGTAGACGTATAGACTCCAATAACTATAAAGAGGACCGTTAGAACTAAGGAAAAACACAAAGAAGGTCAGGTCGCAAAGAGTACTACATGAGACGTATATTCAATTTCTTCGTCCCACTGTTATTTGTCGGAACTGCATGAGGAAAAGGATAAACCTTGGTCAGACAAGAAGGTACAGGTCAAGATTGACAACGAAGGACGGGACGTATGTCTAAAGAGTTCTCCGTCCAGTCCACCAGACTATAAGGGTAGAGAGAGTCTTAAAAGGTGTCAAATAACACTAGGTGTGTCAGTTCCGAAACCGTGTTAGTTACTTCGTCTTTATCTACAAAAAGACCTTGAGAGAACGAAAAAGGTACTAGGTCGCCTACAACCGTTAAACTAGAGACCAAGGAGACGGAAAAGATTTTGGTCGAACTTGTAGTTCTTCAAGTGCCAAGTACACACTTAGACTCACTTGAGGCCCTCAACCACTACCTGTCCCTCCGGACCGTACGACGCTAAGTACCCCAGCGTTTCTCAACCTGTGCTGACTTGCTGACTTGACTTGACTTGACTCGTTGATTCGTGCGTGTGCACGTCCGTCTATAACGTAAAAAAACGTACATGAGAAGAGAGAAATAAGAACCAGAGTGTTAAAAAAAATTCGGAGATCCGATTACCTTATCACTAATACAAGTACTAACATAAAGAAGAACGGATACTTAAAACGTAATAGTATTTACTCTTTAACAAATTCCCTCTGAAATAAACGATTTGTAAAAGTATCAACGAATAAATGTGCCGTCATTAATAACTAAGGTATTTGATTTGACTTGATTAATGGGTATTGTTCCAACGTACTTGATAATCAGTAAACGAGTCGATAAAACAGATGACAAAGGGTTAAGTAAAACGTAGTAAAAACATAGAAGGATAGATAATTGGATTACCTCAAAAATTAATATAAATAACAAATATTAGAGTATATTATATGTAATAGTATCTGTTTTGTTAGAGGGTATAAAATACATGAAGAAAGATCTTAGATGTTCGGACTTTAAATGATCCTGTAAACTTTGGTACAGCCATCTGTCTGTATATACATTAGAAACGTAATTAAAACATGATCAAAAATGTACGACAAAAACAAGTCAACGAAAGCACAGACTGAGTAACGCTGAGGTACTTGACGTCGTGTGGTCCGAAGGGACAGGAAGTGATAGAGGGACTCAAACGAGTTTGAGTACAGGTAACTCATCTACTACGGTAGGTTGACAGAGTAGGAGACAGTGAGGGAAGAAGAGAACGGAGTTAAAAGGGGTCGTAGTCCCAGAAAGGGTTACTCAGTCAAGAAACGTAGTCCACCGGTTTCATAACCTCGAAGTAACATTTGTAGTCAGGAAGGTCACTTATAAGTCCTAACTAAAGGAAATCCTAACTGACCAAACTAGAAGAACAACAAGTCCCTGAGAGTTCTCAGAAGAGGTTGTGGTGTCAAACTTTCGTATTTAAGAAACCACGAGTCGGAAGAAATACCACGTTGAGAGTGTAGGTACGTACTGATGACCTTTTTGGTATCGAAACTGGTCTGCCTGGAAACGACCGTTTCACTACAGAAACGAAAAATTATGAGACAGATCCAAACGGTATCGAAAAGAAAGTTCCTTATTCCCAGAAAATAAAAACACCAACGTCAGAGACAGGTGTCACTAAAACCTCGGGTTCTTTTACTTTAGACAGTGACAAAGGTGAAAAAGGGGTAGATAACGGAACTTCACTACTCTGTCTTACGGTACTAGAAACAAAAAACTTACAACTCAAAATTCGGTCGAAAAAATGAGAGGACACGGTATTCCCACCACAGTAGACGTATAGACTCTGACAACTATAAAGAGGACCGATAGAACTCAGGTCGTACACTCAGTATGTCGGATCGTAGAACGTACTACATAAGACGTATATTTAATTTATTCACCCCCACTGATATATGTCGGAACTGAATGAGGAAAGGGTTTTACTTGGTTAGACAACTAGGTACAGGTCAAAAATGCACTACACTTCACTTCACTTTCAACGAGTCAGCACAGACTAAGAAACGTTGGGGTACCTGATGTGTCAGGTACTTTAAGAGGTTCGGTCTTATGACCTCACCCACCGGAAAGGGAAGAAGTCCCCTACAAGGGTTAGGTCCCTAACTTGGGTCCAGAGGACGTAACGTTCGACTAAAAAATGGTCAACTCGGTGTTCCCTTCGGGTCTTTATGAAATCACCCATCGGATAGGGAAGAGATCACCCAGAAGGACTGGGTCCTTAGTTGGACCCCAGAGGACCTAACCTCCACCTAAGAAATGGTTGACTCGATAGTCCCTTCGGGTGCCTCCTAAGACTGACAACCTCTACCCTATCTTTAAATTCTTCGTACCTAATTCTTCCTCAAAGACAGAAATACCTCAATTATAATGACTTGTTTAAGAAAATAAAACTGTTCCTCCTTTTGTCTCTATTGATACCTTCTTCTCTTTTCGTGGTAAAAACTTTAAACATAAAACTGATAATTTTTAATTTTTCTCTTATCAAACTTAGGATCCTATACTTATTACACTTCGAAACTAATCGGTTTCTTTTTCATAGTAATATCAGTTTCACAAAATACCACCAACCTTGTCCCTTTAATGTCTTTATACAGTACTACTTATAATTTATAATTTATATCTTTCTACTACACCCGAACTCAGGTTTGTGATAATAACTTGACTCCTCTAGAGATATGCCTCGTTACCTCGTATTATAGTATAACCTGTCACTAATTTAAGACTTATATCGACACGTATTAAAATTTGATGTAATCTGAAAATTGACAGTACTATTTAAAGAATACTGCTTTGAGCATACTGACACACGGATATGTTGTCACTATTTGGTCACAACAATTCTTTTCGCAAGATTATACTTGGACGTCATTCAACAACAGATTAAAGAAACCTTCATCTTAACTAGTAAATACCGTCAAAATCAAAGTACTCTTCTTACAGGAAAATTAAAGTTAGTATACAAATTAGTACCTCATCATAAAAGAAGAAAATTAAGTACCAAACGAGGATGAGTCAAATAAAGTACTAGTTGGTGTATTAGTACAAAATGTTCGGGGTCCTATGGGACCATAGAAAGAGTTGATGACATAAGAAGTGAGTCGGGATCTATGATGACGGTGGAGTAGATGAGACACCACGAAGTCTTGTGACTCTTTACACCCTTAATCCTACTAAATAACTTCCTGTTTAAATACCACAACCAAAGTTGATCCGAGAGATAAACCCTACCTATAATTTAAATGGATATTTAATAAAGGGTTAGTTTGCGAGGTTTCTGAGACGAAGTTTGAGAAACGATGAAGAAAACTTATTATTATTTTTTTGTTTGTTATTGTTTTGAGAAGTATTACCTGATAAAAAATAACTTTTCTGTAGACATACCTGAACAAATTAAAGGTAAGGGAGGTGAACTTTAAAAAAGAAATAAACTAAACTAGGGTCACAGAAGGTCGAAGGAGGAGTCACGAATCCCAAGTACCGTCCGATATTTCATAGGAAAGTCCACTAAAATGAAAGTTTATAATAGATACCTGTTCTCTATTACAACAACAGGTCAGTGATTGAGTATAGACTAAGAAACACTGGGGTACCTGACATATATCGTACGGTACCAGGAGACATGAGATGACAGAAGACCTCAAACGAGTTTAAGTACAGGTAACCCAGTCATTACGATAGATTGGTAGAGTAGGAGACGACGGGGGAAGAAAAACACGGAAGTTCTGAAGGTCGTCGTTAGAAAGGTTTCTGACCTTTTATGAAAGTCAGAAAAGTTTACTAAGTCGACAACTAAACTAGGGTTCCAGAAAGTCGGAGAAGGAGTCACCAATCCCAAGTACCGTCCAATCTTTCATAAGAGACTCTAATAAAATGTAGGTTTATAATCGATACCCGTTCTCTGTTATCGTGAAATAATTTGATTGTTATGTATAAAGTCGAATTTTAATACATTGTACATTACACTTTACTATGAGAAACACCAATAAAAATTTCAGTGAGTGATCACAGACTGAGAAACGCTGGGGTATCTGCCCCCGGGTGACAGAGACCCTAAGAGGTCCGTTCTTGTGACCTCACCCAACGGTAACGGAAGAGGTTACGTCCTTTCACTTTTCACTTTCACTTTCACTTCAGCACAGACTGGGAGTCGCTGGGGTACCTGACGTCGGAAGGTCCGATGAGGCAGGTACCCTAAAAGGTCCGTTCTCATGACCTCACCCAACGATAACGGAAGAGGTCAAATTCCGAAATATAACGCTATAAAATCGTTTTCTGACTTTTTTTTTTAGTTTACTGGTGCATCCCGTGACCGACATGTATAATTCCATTTAGGTATCGTATTTTGTACACGTCGACATTTTTCCTGGTTCCTTATAGAGGTTCCGGATTATACTTTACTAGACTCCTATCTAAATCCACTTTTTTATTTTCACTTCTGAATTCTAGACATTGATACCTTCCTCTCTTTATAATTACATCTATCCGTAAGGAAAGGAAAGTAAAAGTTTTATTTTACTTTCTTACGTAATCTTACATTATTTTTAATAACGAATATCTTTTCTCTCTCCCTATGTCCCGTCTTTTTCCGTTCTACTTTATTTCTGGAAACATATATGTAGTACAACAAAAGACAAAACCTTAGAAAACACAAAATACACTAAATTATATTAATTTCTGTTTTTACGTTCGTTAGAAATTTTTAACTTTACGTTGAATTTACTTGAATTAACATAAAGTTCAACAGTTTTGGTGTTTAATTTTCTTAATGAAGCTTCATAAAATTTCCGAGTTATACACTAGAAATGTGAAATCACTCGACATATTCATGTTTGTCTCCGTTTTCGTGTTTAATTTTTAGGAAAGAAAGAATCCATTAAGGAATTCTTTCACAATAGGTCACCAAACCCTGAGAGCCGGATGTGATAGACCTGTCCCCAACCTAGGGACAGTCTCTTGATTCTAGGACACTCTGAACACCATACTGGGGGGGGGTTTTCTTTTTTTCCGTTTTTGGGAAAGAATTCGAACAATCAGAATAACAATCATACAACTAAATTTTCATAGTCTCTATTTTATATCTTTTTTCCATTACATTTAATACATTTACACTGATCTTTGGTTATAAAAGTCACATTTTATTACCTTTGTAATATTTCTAAGTATAAGAAATAAGAGACAGTGGTGACTAATAATAAATATTAGGAAACAAACTTAATCACATCTCTATTGATTATTATTTGAAAATTAAGATTATTTTACCAAACGTAAATAAATCTTTATCTTTTGAGACATATCCGTGTTTTTATCAATTTTACAATCATATTCTTTATGTATAAAAGATTAAAAAAACAATGTTTACGTTTAAAGAATGAAGATAGAAGGTGTTCACGACTTCTTCCTATATTCGTCTCATTCAATTTTTAGTTTTATTTTAAATTTTTCTGAAACCACTTTTGTATAGATGTCAATAATTAGATATCTTAAAAGGGGGATAAATTTTTGAATCCTTATAATAAACCGGTATTTTTATTATTTTTAGTTTGGGTATCTACGTCTCTTATCTAACCACCAACGGTCTCAACCCTTCACCTTCTAAACATTTTACCCACTTCTCCCAGTTTCCCATGTCTAAAGATCGATATTTATATGTTCAGTACCTCTGCATTGTATGTCCTACTGTTGATATCAACGATTATGACATAACGTATAAACTTCTAACAATTCTCTCATTTAGAACTTTCAAGAGTGGTATTTTTTATTCAAACATTTTGATACATATCACTGTCTACAATTGATCTGAATACTAGTAAAGTGTTATGTATGTTGATAGTTTGGTAATACAAAATGTGACCAAGGGTCCACCACGATCACCATTTCTTAGACGGACGTCACGTCCTCTGGGTCCAAGTCAGGTACCTAACCTTTCTAAGGGGCCTCTTCCTTTACCGTTGGGTGAGGTCATAAGAACGGACCTTTTAAGATACCTGCCCCCTAGGACCACTCGAGGTCAGGTACCCCAGTGTTTCTCAACCTGTTTTGAATCGCTGATTTGTTGTTATTTTACAAAATGTGGACGTTTATTATATTACACCATACAGTTAATATGGAGTTTCTTTTTTGTGAGAATTAGTATATGAGAATATTAGTTTTAATTGAAACCCACTTGAATAAAGAACTAAACGATGTAAAACGTCGAGAACTGACAGTAACTAAAGTCTAACGTCAATCACATTTAACGACTCATGAAAAAGGGGTCTTTAAAATTCGACCATGTCAGGTCATGTCTATAATACGTTTGGTACCACGTTCGCTGTATACATTAAGATTCAATATAACTTCGGTGATAAAAATTTTTCCATCTTAGGTTGTCCATTTTAATTAAAATTGTTGTGTAAAATAAATCGGAAGATGTAGGTTTTATAATAGTAAAGATACACATAAGGAATATTTTATAACTCTATAAAATGTTAGAAAAATTTTTTATGATTCAGAAGTGATATACACATAAAGTGTAAAGACCATTAAGAGTTAAGTCTAATCGACGTAAAGGTCATGACTTTTTGGTACAAGTGGCACCGATGAGATAACCTGTCGTTTCAGATTTTATATTTAGTCTGCCATCATTTTGTACCGTTTTGAGACTATGTTGGTTATGTTATTTTCAAATGTAAGTCAAGTCAAGTCAAGTCAACGAGTCAGTACAGGCTGAGAAACGTTGGGGTACTTAACGTCGTGCGGTCTGGAGGGACAGGTAGTGGTTGAGGGCCTCAAGTGAGTCTGAGTGGAGGTAACTCAGCCACTACGGTAGGTTGGTAGAGTAGGAGGCAGTAGGGGATGAGGAGTAATCATACCACTTTATATTCGGGATCACTTTTGTATGTTCATAAGGAATAAAAAGTCTAATCAGTTTAACTGATAAACCCATTAATATCGACGTGATTCTGCCCGAAGGGTCCACCACGTCTCCATTTTCTTGGACGGACGGTTACGTCCTCTACGTTCTCTGTACCCAAGTTAGGGACCCAGTTCTTCTAGGATACCTTATCCTTTGCCGTTGGGTGATATCATAAGAACGAACCTTTTAAGGTCCCTACCTTCTCGGACAACCGAATATCAGGTATCCTAGTGTTTCTCAGTCTGTGTTGACTCTCGTACACGTGTCCATGTCTTTGTGATTCTTTAGTCTAAAAGAAAGGAGACAAACGTTGGTAACTAATAAATAATGTTAGTAACCGGACTTATTTACACTTTACTCATTGTTACTTGAAGGAAACCAAGAATATTTTAACGAACGTAAATAATTCTTTTTGTGGTTATGTCATATGATTGTGTATATATACCTTAAATCCTTCTACCGTTACTGCTGGGACATACGTTCTGTTCCTTTCTCTGTGTCTACAAATATTACCTGAAAACCTGAGTCTCCCTCTCCCTCTCCCACCCTACTAAACCCTCTTACTGTAAGATTATACATATGATAGTACATTCTTAACTTAACGGTCAGATACAGACTACGTCCTATGTCGTACGAACCTCGACCACGTACCCCTACTGGGTCTCTCTACAATACCCATCCCTCCACCCTCCCCCCAAGTACAAACCCTTGCGTACATTCTTAATTTCTAAAATTTTAAATTTTTTTTATTTTTTATTTTTTATTTTAAATTTTTTTTTATTTTCTTCTTCGTGTAATTTTTTTTTATTTCTTTGAACATTTTATAAATTTCTACCAAGATACTTTAGATACCTTTTCTCTCTCCTTTTAAACTCTACTTAACTGAACTACACTCTGAAGATTTAAAATTCACTGATCGTACTTAAGTGTCTCACTCTTCTTCGGATCGTCCTCAACCACATTGTTGTCGATCGTCCAAGACTCACCAACCGATCGACTACGGTAACTCACGGATGCCGTGAACCATTACACCTACGTTAAATGTGGGAGTAAAATGGTTCCTCCAATGATTCTCACTACTTCATTAAACGTGCTACGATATGTCCGTTTCATAACGAAGACCTCGAAACCAGGATTAGTATTATTGTGAACAAATCAACGATTCAGTACAAGTTGAGAACCTTTGGGTTGACTGACGTCGTGGGGTCCGAAGAGACAGGAAATAATAGAGGACCTCAAACGAGTTTGAGTACAGGTAACTCAACCACTACGGTGGTTGGTAGAGTAGGAGACAACGGGGGAAGAGGAGGACGGGAGTTAGAAAGATCGTAGTCTCAGAAAATGTTACCCAACCGAGAAACGTAGTTCACCGGTTTAATAACCTCGAAGTCGAAGTCGTAGTCAGGAAGGTTACTTATAAGTCCCAACTAAAGGAAATCCTAACTGACCAAACTAGAGGAACACCAGGTTCCCTGAGAGTTCTCAGATAAGGTCGTGGTATCAAGATTTTGTAGTTAAGAAACCGTGACTCAGAAGAAATACCAGATTGAAATACGAGATTGAGAACGTAGGCATGTACTCATGGTCTTTTTGGTATCGGAACAGATACCATTACTATTAAAACCATTACCATGATATACCATTACTATTTTAATCCAACATACTTTATTACATCGTAGATTTACACTTCAAGAGTAAGTTTGGGTAGTGAGATAAGGTTATGTGTAGTTATGTTTGATTTAAAAGTAATCTATTATTACTCTTGTAGAACAGAGATTTAATGATAAACTTTATAATTTTTTAGTAAGGTTATAAAAACTGAAACGGTAACGTCACGTCGTTCGTTTAACTTACATTAAATAAACGGTGTCCCGTAAAGAAGTATTAATTTAACCCTTAGGACTAACAATAGAAAAACAAGGGAGTTCACCTTCACAAGAAAGGAGACGGATGAGAGTCGGGTTTATAAGATTAACGACACAATTAAAGACCGACAAAAGCTCCAGTCCCAATTCACGATTTGAAAATTTCAGACCTTCGAAACCGGACATCGACGACGGTACCTTTATTTTAAGATTCTGTCGATTTTCTTACATACCTTAGTGTCCTCTTTTCGTCTGGGGATGACCCCATATAATCTTGTCTATATATGTTTGTCGATTCTGATTGAGGCTATTATTTCAAAAGAATGTAAAAAGGAAAGGGAGTAAAAGACACAAAGGTTTTTCGGAAAAAGTACCTATGTATAGGATCTCTTTTTTGACTTTTCTTATAGCTTATAGATAACGGTTGAGAACTCTAACTGTAGAGACAACAAACCTGAGGTGACTTCCAGGAGTAATCTGGAGGAGGAGAATACCATTAGAACGGAGGCACTAACAATCTCTTCAGTAACAGCGGTCGTAGTATCTTAAACTGACGAAAAGAGAATCGAACACTAGTCAACTGCAACTTGTAAGACCCAAGAAAGAGTCGTAAATTGTCTTGTTTCTAGACATCTGTCGTTGTCCGGTGGGCAGGGGATCTATGGTACTCCGTAGTTAACAAAAGTTTGAGGGGAGGGGAGTGACCTCGTACCTCCTGGACCGACAGTGGTCCCCCAGGGAAAGGGAAGACGTCCTCGTTTGTCGACTCTTGACCGTAAAGTTCTTGATTACGAAAAGAGACTAAGGGACGGACACAATACCCTCTCACATTGGACTGGAAGTGTAACCTCCAGTCCCCACCGTCGGTCCTCCTCGTTGGGGTACAGGTTCCTCACCACCGACGTGCCCGCGTCCTCCCAGATCTCTTCGATAAGGTGCTAATTCCAGTCCTCCCCGTCGTCACTCCTCTATGGGGAGCTGGTTCCATTCCTCGTCGCCGACGCGAAACGACCTGGTCTACACTTCTCTATGGGGTTCAGGTTCCATTCTCTTTGGGTTCATTCTGTCATCCATAACGTTCTTCCGTAGTCTCCCGTCTGTGTGACTTTGGTATTAGTGTCTTTTGATCAGTCAGATTAGTGTGATCCTGGTGTCGGAACAGATTGAGTTACTTTGATTCGGTACGGGACACCCCGGTGGGTTCTACCCTCCTAGTACCACCTCTCCAGACTGTCTTACACCAGGTGACCTCTTCCCTTACCGTTTGGTGAAGTCATAAGAACGGAACTCTTGGGGTATTTGTCATACTTTTCCGTTTTACAATTCTATGACTTTCTCCTTGAGGGATCCAGTCATCCACGGGTTATACGATGACCTCCAGTCACCTCTTTATTGAGGTCTTTCTTACTTCCCTACCTCGGTTTCGTTTTTGTTATGGTTCAACACCTACACTGACCACTATTTTCGTTCCAGGCTACGACATTTCTCGTTATAACGTATCCTTGGACCTTACAATCCAGGTGCTTAGTTCCGTTTAACCTTCACCAGTTTGTCCTCTACCGTTCTCACTTGTAACTGTAAGATCCTTAGTCGCTTGATTTTACCTGACCTTACCCACTTAAATTGAGTCTACTGGTAATATAGATGATGACGTCCGTCCTTAGGGAGTCTTCTTTACCTCATCGGTAGTATCAGTTGTTTTCTCAGGCTTTACGTCATGAACCTACGTTAGAGTTTTTGCTGTCTTACTGGAGACAAGCAAAGGTTCCGTTTGGTAAGTTATAGTGCCATTAGGTTCAGATACGGGGTCGGTCATTGTGACTTCTTCGACTTCAAGTTGCCAAGACACTTCTGGATGTTCTTGAAAATCTTGATTGTGGGTTTTTTCTCCAGGAAAAGTAAGATCCCCTGACCTTACGTTTTCATCCTTCAGTTCTTTGTGGACCTCATTGTCCGTTTAAACCGGAACCTTATGTGTTACTTCGTCCCGTTTCTGATTATCTGAAAACGGTTCTCTTACGTGACCAATATCGTTTGTGGGAGAAGATTGTTGTGTTCTCTTCTGAGATGTATACCAGGAGTGGTCTACCAGTTGTGACTTTAGTCCAACTAATATAAGAAACGTCGGTTTCTACCTCTTCGAGATATGTCAGGTGTTTTTGTTCTGGTCCTCGACTGACACCGAGTCTAGTACTTGAGGAATAATGGTTTAAGTCTGAGTTTAACTTCTTTCATCCCTTTTGGTGATCTGGTACGTCCATACTGGATTTAGTTTAGGGAATACTAATATGTCACCATCAGTCTTTATCTAAATTCCCGGATCTAGACTATCTATTCTCACGGACTACTTGATACCTTACTCCGAGTACTGTAACATGTCTCCTGTCCCTAGTTCTGGTACGGGTACCTTTTCTTTACGTTTTTTCGTTTTACCGACAGACTCCTCCGGAATGTCTATCGATACTTTTCTTCTCTTCACTTTTCGTTTCCTCTTTTCCTTTCTATGTTCGTAGACTTTACGTCTCAAGGTTTCTTATCGTTCTTCTCTACTCTTTCCGAAGGAGTCGTTGGTTACGTTTCTTTATCTCCTTTTGTTGTCTTACCCTTTCTGATCTCTAGAGAAGTTCTTTTAATCTCTATGGTTCCCTTGTAAAGTACGTTTCTACCCGAACTATTTCCTGTCTTTACCATACCGGGATTGTCTTCGTCTTCTATAATTCTTCTCCACCGTTCTTATGTGTCTTCTTGACATGTTTTTTTAGAAGTACTGGTTCTATTAGTACTGCCACACTAGTGAGTGGATCTCGGTCTGTAGGACCTTACACTTCAGTTCACCTGGAATCTTTCGTAGTGATACTTGTTTCGATCACCTCCACTACCTTAAGGTCAACTCGATAAAGTTTAGGACTTTCTACTACGACACTTTCCCGACGTGAGTTATACGGTCGTTTAAGCCTTTTGAGTCGTTACCGGTGTCCTGACCTTTCCAGTCAAAAGTAAGGTTAGGGTTTCTTTCCGTTACGGTTTCTTACGAGTTTGATGACGTGTTAACGTGAGTAGATTATGCGACCATTTCATTGCGAGTTTTAAGAGGTTCGGTCCGAAGTCGTCATGTACTTGGCACTTGAAGGTCTACAAGTTCGACGAAAATCTTTTCCGTCTCCTTGGTATTTAGTTTAACGGTTGTAAGCGACCTAGTAACCTTTTCGTTCTCTCAAGGTCTTTCTGTAGATAAAGACGAAATAACTGATACGGTTTCGGAAACTGATACACCTAGTGTTATTTGACACCTTCTAAGACTTTCTCCACCCTTATGGTCTGGTGGACCGGACGGAGAACTCTTTGGATATACGTCCAGTCCTTCGTTGTCTTGACCTGTACCTTGTTGTCTGACCAAGGTTTATCCTTTTCCTCATGTAGTTCCGACATATAACAGTGGGACGAATAAATTGAAGATACGTCTCATGTAATACTCTTTGCGACCCGACCTTCTTCGTGTTCGATCTTAGTTCTAACGGTCTTCTTTATAGTTATTGGAGTCTATACGTCTACTGTGGTGGGAATACCGTCTTTCACTTCTCCTTGATCTTTCGGAGAACCACTTTCACTTTCACCTCTCACTTTTTCAACTGAATTTCGAGTTGTAAGTCTTTTACTTCTAGTACCGTAGGTCAGGGTAGTGAAGTACCCTTTATCTACCCCTTTGTCACAGTCTGAAATAAAAAACCCCGAGGTTTTAGTGACGTCTACCACTGACGTTGGTACTTTAATTTTCTGTGAATGAGGAACCTTCCTTCCAATATTGGTTGGATCTATCGTATAATGTTTCGTCTCTGTAATGGAACGGTTGTTTCCAGGCAGATCAGTTCCGATACCAAAAAGGTCATCAGTACATACCTACACTCTCAACCTGACACTTCTTCCGACTCGCGACTTCTTAACTACGCAAACTTGACACCACAACCTCTTCTGAGAACTCTCAGGGAACCTGACGTTCCTCTAGGTTGGTCAGGTAAGACTTCCTCTAGTTGGGACCCTAAAAAAACCTTCCTTACTACGATTTCGACTTCGAGGTCATGAAACCGGTGGAGTACTCTTCTCAACTGAGTAACCTTTTCTGAAACTACGACCCTCCCTAACCTCCGTCCTTCTCTTCCCCTGCTGTCTCCTACTCTACTGACTACCGTAGTGACTGAGCTACCTGTACTCAGACTCACTTGAGGCCCTCTACCACTACCTGTCCCTCCGGACCGCACGACGCTAATTACCCCAGAGTCTCAACCTGTGCTGACTCACTGACTTGACTCGACTTGGACTGGAAGTAAAGGAAAGTGTCGAGTACCTCGAAGGATGTGATGTCTAATCACCCTAGAAACCCAAAAGAGTCGGATATGAGTAGGTCCAATGGGGTAAAGATCGTAAGCTTAGCATTTTCTCGTATAAGGGAATCCGGAATTGAAGGTCAGTATGGTTCGGATACATTGTAGGTTGTGTCTTACCGGTGTCTGTGACGTTACACTTGTGTAAAGATAGAAAACAATAATACTTACACTTACTTAGTTTCTCGTCACTATATCATTATACATTAGACAATTGAAAACTTTATACCATCGAATCACCATTTCTTAGACGAACGGTTACGACCTCTGAACCCAAGCTAGGGACTAAACCTTTATAGGAGACCTCTTCCTTTACCGTAGGGTAAGGTCATAAGAACGGACCTCTTTAGGGTACTTGTCTCCTCGGACCACCCGATGTCAGGTACCCCAGTGTCCTCAGTCTGTGGTCAAATACTGATTTGGTGGTCTTGCTTACAGTGTCTTCTCTCTAGTCAAACTCCAGTCTTATCAACTCCTTCTATACGACAGGTAGATACACACGGAAAAGATTGTCGGTGTCGTAGTACTATGTAGGGTCGTCTGACTTTTGAAGACCCATCTCTGAGGGTCACTGATTAAGGTACAGAGACGAGAAAGGGTCGATAGTTATCTCATAAAAGTCAGTTGGTCTCATGAATAATAAATTCACCATTTACTATGGAAAGGTCAAGATTCAAAATATTAAATAGGATGAACAGTATTAGATATAAATGTCTAATAAATTTGTTGTTAGTTGTTACTCAAGAAGTTTTATACTCGAAAATAAGACGGAAAATTTTATTTATCTACACATACATGAGTAAACGTGTTTACGGTGAACAAGGGGAGACGACGGTAAAGGTACTGTCGTCGTGCGTCCTGACAAGAAAGTCACTAATATAAGACTACCCTTTTGTCGGTTTGTTTTTGACAGTCGATAAAGTATATGAAAGATTTCGATAAAACTTTATGTTTAATTGTAAATTACACTTCTAGATATTTATACCCACTCATTACACAATATTTGCACGTAAAAGAATCGAAAAGATTCGAAGACCGTTTTATCTGACTTTAAAGACGACTTAGAAAAAAATTCCACCCAATCTACCGAAATACCGTAACTATGCACCTAACTTAGTATTATTTAACTTTACAGATCATTAATTTTATTTGTTTCCTTTTCCCGTATCTTCTTCGTACTACTGTGGGGAGGGTAAATATAATAGACAACCTTCTCAACGTAAAATTAATACAAGAAAGAACTGAATACTTGAACCTCTTCTAAAAGATAACTTTTTTTTTTTTTTTCGGTCGAGTGGTAAGTCCCAGAATTTCAAGAGTATCGAGTCGAAGACTGTTGTGATCGCAGTTGGCCTCTCACGGAACAGAAACAAGAAAAACCTACACCCTCTCCGTTCAAAGACTGTCTCTGTTCAAAGTCACAAAATAAACAGTAAAATCGGAAAGTTACCCACATTAAATATTTATCTTTTTAGTAATTATACGACTCATCAAATTTCTCGAAAATTTTGGTGAACTCTTACCATATTCCTCCGACAAGAACAAAAGAACGACACTTTTTCTTTACTCCCCTTTTATAATCAGTGACCGTACAACGTTCTCTATAGTACTTGAAAAATACAAGAGAAGTTTACCTATCCAACAAGGTAACGTTTCTCCACACCTTAGATAGTAAGGATCCTGTATATTACTTTGTAATAAGAGACCAAAGACTATTTATTAGGAAAATACAAAAAGTATTTTAAATTACAAAAGTCTATTTCACCGTATTGATTGTAAATTACTGGATATATTAAATACTCACGAACGAGAAGGTAAGGATTGTAACATCACCATATAAGCGCATATATAAAGATGACCTTTTTAGTAAATACAAAAACCAAGTCACGATTTACTATTATTACACTGACACAACTAACACTTCTTCTACGAGATGAAAAGATGTCACTTTTAACAATAAGGTCCCTGTGATCATCTCCACTGAAACTGAAAGAGATCTCTTATTGACACCGAAGAATCCTTGAGTCTAAAGAAACAGATCATACTAAGAACTAGACACACTATAGTTGTTAAAGATTCAAAGGACCGATAGACTAAAACTTTACCTTTCTTTAGGCACTTTATATCCTCTTGTGAAGACTCAAGTCCTACGATATAAGTCAAGTCAAGTCAAGTCAGCGAGTCAGTACAGGTTGAGAAACGCTGGGGCACCTGACGTCGTGAGGTCCGGAGCGACAGGTAGTGGTTGAAGGCCTCAAATGAATTTGAGTACAGGTAACTCAGTCACTACGGTAGGTTGGTAGAGTAGGAGAAAGTAGGGGAAGAGGAGGACAGAACTTAGAAAGAGTCGTAGTCACAGAAAAGTTTACACAGTCAAAGAAGTGTAGTCCACCGGTTTCATAACCTCAAAGTTGAAGTAGTAGTCAGGAAGGTTACTTATAAGTCCCGACTAAAGGAAATCGTACTTGACCAACGTAGAGGAACGTCAGGTTCCCTGAGAGTTCTCAGAAGAGGTTTGGTGTCAAGTTTTCGTTGTTAAGAAACCGTGAGTCGAAAGAAATATCAGGTTGACAGTGTAGGTATGTACTGATGACCCTTTTCGTATCGAAACTGATCTGTCTGGAAACAACCGTTGCATTATAGAGACGAAAAATTATACGACAGATCCAATTTCAAACAATTAAAATGGAGAATGAAGAAAGTGGAAAAACAGAGGTATCGTGATGGAATCGGATTAAACGATTACAAAGTGAAGTGACCTGAAGGTTGTGAGTGAGATTGGGGTAAGGTTAGGTAAGAGGTCATACACGATCTCACTCAAGTATTACGTTTAGACTAGTGTAGTGGGAGGTAAATGGGTGGGGAACTAGTTTCTAGAAGTCACTAAAAGAAAAAATAGTGGGAACCCTTTTTCTAGTTTTAGAGTATCCATGGATGTACCCGACTGTCGACCAAACTAGTCCAGACGTCAGGACTCAAAGTGTGTGTGTGTGTATAGGAAAATGGATACAGGTCAGTGTGACCCGAAGAAAATCAAGTGGAAAAATCCCTTTGGTCATTTAGAGTAAGAGAGAAGGATCTCGTGAAAAGGAAAGTGAGAAACAGATTAATAGAGCATTAGTAAGTAGGAAATCGAGATTGTCCTGAAAAGAGACCGTTCAGAAGGGAGTAGGAACCAAGGGAGAGCAATTGATAAGAGTAAGAAGTTTCGTGTATAGACTTATCTAGTAATAAGTGAGTCGATACGTCGATAGACTAAGTACAGGTGGATGGGTAGACCGTAAGACAATGTATACAATGTTCCACTTTTTCGGTACGGGTTGTGGTAAAAGAAGGAAGTAGGTTGTATGGTACGAAAAATGTTATCATCCTTGTCTCACTTATAAACAACTTAGTCACTTATATACTGACGCCTATGTATTCATTCACAAACTTAGTCTCCTAGATAGAGAATCTTCTTCCAACTGTCTGTTCTCTAAATAAAACCACACTAAAACCTCATTCAACACGGTACTCTGAGTAAGACTCTAAAGACCCTTCGTGACTCGTAAATCCATTTCTTAAGTCGTCTACAACACCGTTCTCAACAGGGGTGGTGATTACTCCTTCCTTCAGAGACTCAAGAGGTCTCTGATCCCTACTTTTAAACGAATTTTCTGTTGGTCCTCTTAAAACTTGTAACCACAGACCCTTTTTGGAACTAGTAAACCCTATCTACCCATTTTTAGATTTCGACTTGTAAACGTGACCTTCTCCCTTTGATCTTCTCTCCTCAACAACGACTCTCGTAGATGGACTTGACTTCTCACCTTTTGAACTTTGTCTTCTCGTATTTACACACACACACACACACACACACACACACACACACACACAATTACCCCCCACAAAGGTTCCTCTGTCCTTGCCCGTGTTAGAACAATTTGACCGTTCTCCTAGATAAGTAAAAAAAAAAAAAAATCAAAGTTTCGGTTCTTATCCCAGTCTCTTGATCCTTATTGTTTTACTTCTTAGGTTTATCATCTCAGAGGTGACAAATAAGTAGAATTTTCAGGAGGTATACTACCTTAAAAGGACTACTAAAAGGGTACTATATACACGAACGTCTTTTAAATACAATAGACGTCAGGATTTTAATTACTATCACATAGACTCCGATACCTCAGTCACTTTTTTGTACTGTAACACTAGTCGTATCCCCGTTTTGGTCACCTGCAAGAAGGAGATTCCCTTTCACTATATACTATTAAAGATGAGTATGGTTATCTTTAGAGACTTAGGGGTACTTTTTTTGCGCTGGATGTAAAACCTGTGACCTTATACAGATAATCTATAGTAATACTGGTAACCTACACGATCATCCGGTGATAAAATCTAATCGTAAGTCCCTCTCCCGATCACATCTATTTACGTAAACCTTTAGGGATCTTACATGTATCCACAAATTTTATTACCAAGATCTATCCGAGGAATTCTTTTCATAGTCATATATGAACCTTATCTTCTCGTTCCTTACTCGAGAAGAAACTCACAAGTATCAGTGAGTCAACACAGACTGGGAAACGTTGGAGTACCTGACATCGGGTAGTTAGAGGAGACAGGTACCAAAAGGTCCGTTTTTATGACTTCACCCAACGGTAAAGGATGAGGTCCCCTAGAAGAATTGAGTCCCTAGTTTGGGTGTAGAAAGTACAGAGGACGTAACCGTTCACCTAAGAAGTGGTGACAACGATAGACCGTTCCAAGGAGAGGGAGCAACAATAAGTCAACAAGTTAAAACAGACCGAGAAACTCTAGGGTACATAACGTTGTGAGGTCCGGAAGGACAGGAAGTGGTAGTAGACTTCAGAGTTTGAGTACAGGTAACTCAACTACTACGGTAGGTTAGTAGAGTAGGAAATATTGGGAGAAGAGAGGGACGGAAGTAAGAAAGGATCGTACTCCCAAAAAAGGTTACTTAACCGGGAAGTGTAGTCCACCGACTTCCTAACCTCAAAGTCGAAGTCGTAGTCAGGAAGGTCACTTATACGTCCTAACTAGAGGAAATCTTAACTGACCAAACTAGGGGAACGACATGTTATCCGAGAGTTCTTATAAGAGGTTGTGGTGTCAAGTTTTCGTAGTTAAGAAACCACGAGCCGGAAGAAATACCACGTTGAGAGTATAGGTATGTACTAGTTACCTTTTTGGTATCGGAACTGATATGTCTGGAAACAGTCGTTTCACTACGGAAAGGAAAATTATACTACAGATCCAATAATTAAAGTATCGACGTCAGTGACAGACGTAACTAAAACCTCGGGGGTTTATATTTTAGTCAGTGACAAAGGTAACAAAGGACTAGATAAAAGGTACTTTACTACCGTGACTTACGGTACTAGAATAAAAAACTTATAACACAAAATTCGGTCTAAAAAGTGAGTAGAGAAAGTGGAAGTAGTTCTCTGAGAAATCAAGGAGAAGTGAAAGACGGCATCCCATCACAGTAGACGTATAGATTCCAATAACTGTAAAGAGAGCCGTTAGAACTAAGGTTGAACACGAAGTAAGTCGGACCGTAAAACGTACTATATGAGACGTATATTCAATTTATTCATCCCACCGTTAATTGTCGGAACTCCATGAGGAAAGGGTCAAAACGTGGTCAGGTAACAAGGTACAGACCAAGATTGACAACGAAGAACTGGACGTATGTCTAAAGAGTCCTCTATCCGTTCCATCAGACCATAAGGGTAGACAAATTCTTAAAAGGTGTCAATCAACACTAGGTTTGTTAGTTTCCGAAATCACATAAGTCAATTCATCTTCATCTACAAAAAGATCTTAAGGGAACGAAAAAGACACTAGGTTACTTACAACTGTTAAACTAGAGACCAAGAAGACGGAAAAGATTTAGGTCGAACATGTAGATCTTCAAGAGTCAAGTACATGATAACTTCAGATCGAACTTCCTAAAACTCGTAATGGAACGATCGTACACTTTACTCACGTTGACACATCATCAAACTTGTAAGAATTAGTAATGGTAAGAAACCCTAACCTCCTCAAATTTTCCTCCAGACTCAAAAACTTTTTACGGTGAACGTTGTAGTACCTACCTAGACCTCTAATATATGGTTCACTTCATTCAGTCTTTGTCTTTCGATTTATATTATACTATAGTAAATAAAAACCTTAGATTTTACTGTGTTCACTTGAATAAATGTTTTACCCTCGTCTGAGTATCTGTATTTTTTGTTTACATACTAACGGTTTGCCCTTTACCTCACCCTCTCCCTATTTAAGCCTCAAACCCTAATCCTCTACGTGTGATGATATATATTTTATCTATTTATCGTTCTAGGATAGGTTTCATATCGTGTCCCTTAATATAAGTCATAGTATATTATTTGGTATTACTTTTATTATACTTTTTCTTACATATATATGTACATATTGACTTAGTGAAAAGACATGTGGTCTTTGATCGTGTTGTAACATTTAGTTGATATGAAGTTAAATTTTTTTTTTCTCTTTAAACACTTACACATTCTCCTCTTTATCCTTTTCCATCACGGCGTCTACAGTTTTCTCTTCATCGTAGTCATGTCTCTTCCCATGGACTCTACACAGTGGTACCTACGATCGATACCAGACCTTTCGTGACAAAACAACATGACTACTCCTCTATATGATCTTAACTCATTCACGCCTTCAGAATCAGACGAACCCTAAGATAACGTATTATGGTATCTCACCCATCGAATGTGTGTGTGTGTGTGTGTGTGTGTGTGTGTGTGTGTGTGTGTGTACATAAAGAGTATCAAGACCCTAAACCCTACCACGGATACTAAGTCATGAACTATTCCGGAGATAAGAACCGAATTGTTGTCCTATTTGACAGAATAGAGACACAGGAGTGTACTGGAGAGAGAGTCACTCTCTTTCTTGTTTACTTTCCTTCTTTCTCTAGAAAGAGACAAGATGTATATTTCGGTGATTAAAGTACTACTCCCTGAAGGGACCACCGAGTCTACCACTTCACAGACAGATACTACGCCCTCTGGGCCCAAGTTCGGGACCCAACCCTTCTAGGGGACCTCTTCCTTTACCGTTAGGTGACGTCATGAAAACGGACCTTTTAGGGTACCTGTCTCCTCGGACCATCCGATGTCAGATACCCTAGGGTTTCTCAGCCAGTGCTGACTCGCTGAAGACCCTAGCGTTTCTCAGTCAGTGCTGACTCGCTGAAGTGAAGTGAAATTAGAGTACTACTTCTGAATTAGATTGGGATCAGAGGGTTTTCGGGGTAGAGGTTTAAGATAGTGTAACCTACAATCCTGAAGTCTTATACGTGAAAACCCCCTGTGTTTGTAAGGTAAGAATTTTTACCTGTTGAATAAAGTCTACAAAATGATCTTTTCGTCCATTAAACTTATAACCTATCTCTCCTACATCCTCAGTTCTCTGGCAAAAACTAAAATGAACACACATACAAAAATTCCACCTCTTGTTTTCTTACAACTGTACGGTCACCTGAATTGGGTCCTCTTTTCTTTCGTAATCTACTACATCATCTCTACGCCTCGGAAACTCTATTTTCCTTAACAGAATCCCTCACCTTTCAGATTGTATTCACACCATGTCAACGAACGTCAGGACTTAAACGTCAACTCCAAGTTTAACAGAGTCGATTCTATGATTAAATTTCACTTTGATTAGGTACTTGGGTCGACGGACCGAAAATGAAAAAAGTCGAGACTATGTATACTCCGATTATGAAACCTTTCATGGATCGGAACCAAAGGAGTTTACATTATACACGTCTTATTATTACTTTTTATCTCAGACAGAGTATACCAAAACGAAGGATCTCATAGGATGACCACCGATTAGTACTTCTGACTTTGAGTACACTGAACCACAGACAACAAAACCATCTCGGAGTCACCCGTAACCGGTCATTGGACTAAAGAGAAACATCTAGTAAGGGACTCATGGACGGCTCAGGTGGGACACCGGACTTGATCGTTAGATGAGTCTCGAGAAACCACCACCACCATCAACCCTCCCAGTTGAATGAGAAGAAACCACCCGGTCAGTCCGATCGACCGAAAGTCCTAAGAATAGTTTACCCTCGATTGTCTCTAATACCTTATAAGATCTAGTCTCAAGAGAAATTGACAGGTACTACGAAGAGAGAGACCAACTCCGTTCCGACGACCTTTGACTTGGGAAGGGACTCGGGGTTTCGACAATCATACGTGGGTCAAAAGAGACATAAGTCGAGGTGAGTAGGTTCTCGTCAGAACAGTCCGGTTTAGGAAGGAAGTGGAGGAGAAGTGTGTCAAGGAGAATCCCTTCTGAAAGATAGGTAGGATTCTAGGGAAACAAAAGTAAAGGGTGGAGAATCAGAAGAAAAGGATAGAGGAGATTCGAAATTAATACCTGACATGGGTTTTCCTCTTGTGTTACTCATATCATAATTACCTAGTGTCCTCTTCTCTTGACTTTCTTGGTCCTTTAGACTTGAGTCTTGTCTTTAGATCTACCGTTTCAATACTAACACGAGACAATAAGACAAACAAGTTTACTGACAGGGACCCATAAAAGAGTCAACAGAGGGGTTAAAGAAGACATTACGTCGGAGTAGAGTTAGAACCGTTTACCTACGAATTTCATTTGATATCTATCATTCTCAACCACTCATAGATCTTTTTACTCTTTCCCTTCGTTTAACAAAAAATTTTTGTAATGACGACAATTAAGTTGATTTTGAATGTCTAGTGAATTAATACATAACTCGTTTTGTTTTCCACTACCCCTATGTTTATGTGTATTTTATAACAGAGATGGTCTTACGTCATGTATAGGATCTTCCCAGTCCCCTTTCACGGTTCCCGTGGTGTCTTACACCGTTTCCCTACGGAACCCACCAACACATTCTGTTTACACACGTCTCAGGTGGCTTCACAATAGGATTGTCTTATACCCTATGTCCAAGTTAGGATAAGATTGGATAGTCAATTCGTTAAATCCAGACAGATGAGACTAGGTCAAATTATGTAGAGGGATTATTAACTTGTACACGAATTTGGGTGGTTATGGATCTGTGTATTTCATATATTGATTACATTATAAACCGTCTCAATATATGTGAAGGATTCTGACAGTAGTATTTTATTTAGTCGGGTTAGTTACGACCACGTATTATTTTCATTTCTTTCAAAATAAAAAAGTCATTCATGTGACAAGAATGGACCTTCATATACACAAAAGGACCACAAAACTGAAAACGATTGGTATGTCATAATCTTTTGACCTGAAATGAACCTTCTAAATTTTGTCGGATATAACTGATAATTAACATTGTTTGTGTATCCGTGTCTGTGTCCGTGTGTGTTTCCATCAAAACGTTTCACCTGTACCCGGTTCTATTAAAATTTAATCCGTCGTAGTGAACGACCGACACAAAATTTTTTATTACACTAAAAGTACACACTCACATTGACATAGACACACTCTCTCATACACAAATTGTTCGGTTCCTAAAAAAAAAATTGAAAAACTAATTGTAATCAGTCCTAAAATTGTAATCGTCGAGAATTCTGACTAATACGAAACCTGTGGAATCCTACAGTTAGGAGAGGAGTCCGTCAGACTACATATGGTCCCTCGGTTCTCCTTTATGGAACTAATATTTCAATAGGTCCAATAAAAGTTTATTAACGTTCATTTGTCCTTCGTTACTTGACTGTAAGAGTTTATAATTTTTTTACATCAGGATAACAAAGACACTAAACGTTTCAATGATATCGTTAATGTCGAACAAATAAGTTCCCGACGAATTAAAGATGTTCGTTTGAAAGGAAAGACGAACTACTCACAAAAGAAGATGGAAACCGGTATGGTTCATTAAAACATCAGTCGGGAATGCTTCATTTCCCTACAGTATTTTATCTCAGACACGAATAGTACGTCCCGATCTGATAGGAGGTTTAGGACAGAGAGAACTTTCTCCTACGTGGACGACAATTCCAGTCTACCAAATTAAATATTACCCCCTTTTTTCGGACACCTTAAATTAGATTCACTACCGAGTGGTAGAGGGGACACAAATTACGGACAGACCCTCTACTATAACTGTAACGACGATCCATACGTTCAAATAGACACTGTCCTTCAGTCCTGTATATTCTGGTGTGACTTTGTGACATGAATCAGAACTGATAAAGTAGTGTTCTTACTCCATATGCTAGAAGTTTTTTTTAGAACCTTCTAGTTGTTTGTAATAATTCTTGGTTTGAAGATTCCTATATTTGTAAATTTTATAAATCAGTGTCCTCTATCTGAGAACAATAAATTTTTTTTTTTTTTTCTGTACCACAAGTCCACTTTTATTTCATGATCGTACGTAGAGACCAACGAGTCTTAGGTCGTGTGACTACTTTGATAGTTGGAAGTCCAAGTAAGACGGGTCAAGAACCGATTTGACTTCGTAGGTTCTGTTTATAACCCTAGAGGTCAATATGATGAGCATCCGTAAACCTCGTTAGTCCAGACCATTTGTATCTCCTCGGGTCTTGAAGAAGTCGGACGAAGGACGAAAAGTAAATTATAAGGTGAAGATGATTCGAATTAGACAAACTTATACGGGACCAAAGATCGGGTCATAACCAAAAGAGATGTCTAGGAACGTCGTTTAAACTCAAAATAGGACTTAGGGTTAATTCATCAGAGAACAAACCAACAAGTCAGTACAGACTGAGAAACACTGAGGTACCTGACGTCGTACGGTCCGAAGGGGTTGGAAGTGGTAGAGGGTCTCGAACGAGTTTGAGTGCAAGTAACTCAGTCACTACGGTAGGTTGGTAGAGTAGAGACAACAGGGGAAGAGGAGGATGGAAGTCAGAAAGGGTCGAAGTCCCAGAAAAGGTAACTCAGCCGAGAAGTGTAGTCCACGGTTTAATAACGTCGGAACCGGAGTCGTAGTCAGAGACATTACTTATAAGTCCTAAATAAAGGAAATCTTAACTGACCAAACTAGAGGAACGTCAGGTTCCCTGAAAGTTCTCAGAAGAGGTTGTGACGTCAAGTTTTCGTAGTTAAGGAGTCGTGACTCGGAAGAAATACTAGGTTCAGAGTGTAGGTATGTATCGATGATCTTTTTGATATCGAACTGATATACCTGTAAACAACCGTTTCATTACAGGGTCACAAAATTATATGACAGATCCAAACGTTATCGAAAAGAAGGTTCCTCGTTCGCAGAAAATTAAAGTACCTACGTCAGTGGAAGACGTCACTATACGTTAGGGTACCTTAAATCGGACGACAGGTAACCCTAAGAGGACCGTTCTTATGACCTCACCCAACGGAACGAGAGGAGGTCCCCTAGAAGGGTTAGGTCCCTAGTTTAGGTCCATAGGACGTAACGTCCGTCTAAGAAATGACAGACTCGGTGGTCCCTTCGGGTTAATCAGAGATGAAATTTATTATAATCTGAAAAGATTTAAAGAAGAAGAGGTAACATTTAACCTCCACTAGTATCATGATTATAAAGATGGAGTATACAAGACTCTTTATATACTCTATTTCGTAAATGAAGACGAAGTAACTGATGAGATTTTAGAACCTGACACACCTAGTGTTTTTTCGACACCTTTTAAGAATATCTCTCCCCTTATGTTCTGATGGAATGGTCGGAAGACTCTTTGGACATACGTCTAGTACTTCGTTGTAAATCTTGGTCTGTACCTCATTGTCCGACCAAGTTTTAACCCTTTCGTCATGCAGTTCCGATATATAACAGTGGGACGAATAAATTGAATATACGTCTCATGTAGTACTCTTTGCCACCCGACCTCCTTCGTGTTCGACCTTAGTTCTAACGGCCCTCTTTATAGTTATTGGAGTCTATACGGATACTGTGATGGAAATACCGTCTTTCACTTCTTATTGATTTCTCGAAGAACCACTTTCACTTTCTCTCTCACTTTTTCAACCAAATTTTGATTTGTAAGTTTTTTGCTTCTACTACCGTAGACCAAGGTAGAGAAGTACCGTTTATCTACCCTTTTGTTACTCTTATCACTTTATGAAACAAAAGAACCCGAGGTTTTAGTGACGTCTACCACTGACGTCGGAACTTTCATTTTCTGTGAACGAGGAACCTTCTTTTCGATACTGGTTGAATCTACCGTATAATTTTTCGTCTCTATCATGTAACGGTTGTTTCCAGACATCAGTTTCGATACAAAAAAGGTCATCAGTACATACGTACACTCTCAACCTAGTAGTTCTTTCGACTCACGGTTTCTCGACTACGAAAACTTGACACCACAACCTCTTCTGTGAGCTCTCAGAGACCCTGACGTTCCTCTAGGTTGGTCAGTTAGGATTTCCTTTAGTTAGGACTTATAAGTAACCATGACTACGACTTAGAGGTTAAGAAACCGGTGGACTACATTTCTCTACTAAGTAACATTTTCTGGGACTAGGACTCTTTCTAACTTCAGTCCTTCTATTCCCCTGTCGTCTTCTCCTCTACCAACCTACCATAGTGGGCGAGTTACCTGTACTCAAACTCGTTCGTGATCCTCTACCACTTTCTGTCCCTTCTGACCGCACGACGTCAGGTACCCCAGTGTTACTCAGTCTGTGCTGACTTTTTGACTCGTGTTTACATCATATTCGATGTATCATTAACAGATTCAATAAAGAGAAGACATTTCCGAAGTACACTGAGAGTGTCTTCAGATTAAGTCGAAGAAGTGGTTTGACAACGTATTCATCCTCCAGATTAAATATGTTTACTGTAAACTCAGTAAAACCTACCTGTCCTCCAAAGTCGCCATAACATGGTGGTAAGAATATTTCAAATTCACTTCATGTTTTTGTAAACAAGGGAAACTGTCACCTTAGTGAGAAAATATGAAATGTAAGGAGATTGAGTATGACTTAGACCTTATCGTCCTTTTTATTTATACTGTGATAACTGTCGAACTATATTACAACTTATCTTGTTATTCAAGCTAACCGAAAAAGGTATTCTATATTACCTTTTTGGACTTCCTTGAAAAACCGGTTGGGTTATTTAACAAATATTTAATATATATTTATCAATACGACTCCTAGAGATACTAAGTTTGAATCCTATTACAACATTAGTTTCTTAGGGTAAAGTAGTCGGAAGAGGAGGAAGACGATAGAGGTTTTCTTTCACCGTCAAAGTAGGAAATTAACGTGTTGAGTTCCTAGGTCAACCATTGAAGACCATTATTGTGAGATGGAAGATAAGAGAGTGGTAAAAAAAAAAAAAGTGAAGAAGGTGTAAGAGGGTTCTAGTTCAACGATGTCAAGGTGTCCTTACGTTACGGAAATGAGATGAACGGAAGGGAACAAAATGGAGGGGGCGGGGGGGATCTAACAGTGATGAATAAAAAGTTATCGATAAAAGGGTAATAAAACGGAAGACCCAGACAGAAAGGGACAGGTAAGATAGTCAGAAGCAGTAGTTTCAGATCATACACCAAACTGTTTCTAAGTACGACTTCAGTGTTCCGGTTCGTTCACACTAATCCCTATCGGTCCGATGATTGGAGTCATGATTCTCAGATCAGATCATCTGTTGCTCCCCTCTACAAACCTCCCACCCCTTTTACCCTTCTTTACTTTTACCGACACTCTTAACTGTAGTGGTGACGTAGTTGTTAAAAATCAGACATATAATAATTATATTCGACAATCAGACATATAGTAATTTTAACTACCGATATTCCACCGTAATTATAAAATAAAAATGTCCACTTATTTCTCTTTTAAATGTAATAATCGACTACCTTTGAGTTGATTATAAAAAAGTTCAGAGCAAGTCAAGCCACCGGAAACGAAAAAGGGTGACAAAACTTCAAAGTCCAAACATTATCAGTTCTAATCCAATCTTCTCAACAATACATTCGTAACGTATGATAGTTGGATAGTATAATAAGGTGATATATTCCTACACAAGATCTGTTAGAGTCTCGATCTAAATGAAATAAAATTAACACTCTTTTGGTGGTTTATTTTATAAACACGGTTTCATTTTTATTACCTTTGTTTACTTATTTTAATTGTGTCAATTAGTCCTCGAGAAAACAAGGAACTCGTTTCCCTTAAAGAACAATCTTACGTTCTTCTACAATACTCTTAGTTTCGTTCGTCGTCTCGGTCTCACGGACTTTAGTATCCTCCGTAAAAGAGTGAAACAAAGAAGAGAGAGAAAACCCGAAAGTCAAGTCAACGAGTCAACACAGGTTGAGACGTTAAGGTACCTGACGTCGTATGGTCCGAAGAGGCAGGTAGTGGTTGAGGGGGTCGAACGAGTTTGAGTACAGGGAGCTCAGTCACTACGGCTGAAAACCCGAAATGTACAGAGAAAAGTTCGGAGTACACATACGGAGTAAAAGTAGACAGGGGTTTGACTGAAGAACGACAAGAGACCCGTATATAGAATGGAACACGATTCAATGAAGTCAACACAAAGTTGAGAAACGCTGGGACTCCTGACATCGGGTGGTCCGAGGAGGCAGCCCTTAAGAGATCCGTTGTCATGACCTCACCCGACGAGACGGGAGAAGGTCTCCTAGAAGGGTTGGGTCCCTGACTTGGTCGGTAGAGAAGTCGGAGGACGTAACCATGAACTGGTAATCATGGTCCTATCGGAAGTTTACGACAACAGTCAGAGGGTCAGTCGTACCGGAAAGTCGTTTTCAAGTGTTGTTATTTTTAGGGTAAAAGACCCAGAGTAAAAGTCTAAGGAACCAGCCCGTCGTCCTGACCGACTCAAGGAAAGTCAACAAATGGGGTCGGGTTTACTGATACCGGACATCCGGTCTCTGCAAACGATCTATTGACGAGGAAGATTCGACACACTTGTACAAAGTAATTTATCACACCTGTCTTTATTGTACTGACTGTTGTGAACATGTTATCATGTTCTCTTTCTTATTTGTACAAACACTCTTTGGTCCGTCGGGACACTGGATCGACTTTGGGACTTACAGGTAGACCCGTTAAAATCTACGGACCGATTTACACGGTACGAAATAATCGACCTGTGGTCACTTTCAAGTGATTCTCTCGTTGAAGAACCAGTAACTCGTGTCCTTACAGAATCTAAATTACAAGAAAAGACCATTAAGTCTTAATAATTGACTACCTTAAGTCACTATCTTTTATAACTCTTTCTAGTAAATATAATCAGAAGATGGTCCGTAAAAATACCAGTGATTAAGACCGTTTAGATTTTACGACGGTGTGAACATGTGATGGTCCAATCGGACGGTGGCAAGGTAACCACCACCATCTTCCGTTCTCTGAGGACCTGGTTTCTTGAAATGATGAAATCCTTCGTCGTATTGGGTCTTACAGTCGTGAACGTGACCAAAAGACTCGGGGTCAAGGGTATGCTGGGACGTCCCTCTCTGTCTCTACTGTAGACGCGTCCGTCACAGTCCACGACATCCCCTCCTCAAGACTCGAATCTCTTGGGTTGAGAAAATATTATTCGTCATTTGGATCTATCGTATAAATTCAACCGAATTTCGAGTTGTAAGTCTTTTGACTCTAGTACCTTAGACCAGGGTAGTGAAGTACCGTTTATCTACCCCTTTGTCACCTTTGTCACAGTCTGAAATAAAAAAACCCGAGGTTTTAGTGCCGTCTACCACTGACGTCGGTACTTTAATTTTCTGCGAATGAGGAACCTTCTTTTCAATACTGGTTGTATCTATCGTATAACTTTTCGTCTATGTAATGAAACGGTTGTTTTCCAGGCAGATCAGTTCCGATACCAAAAAGGTCATGAGCACATACCTACACTCTCAACCTGACATTTCTTTCGACTCGCGGTTTCTTAACTACTAAAACTTGACACCACAACCTCTTCTGAGAACTCTCAGGGAACCTGACGTTCTTCTAGGTTGGTCAGGTAAGATTTCCTCTAGTCAGGACCCACAAGTAACCTTCCTGACTACGACTCCGACTTTGAGGTTATGAAACCGGTGGAGTACACTTCTCAACTGAGTAACCTTTTCTGAAACTACGACCCTCCCTAACTCCCGTCCTCATCTTCCCCTGCTGTCTCCTACTCTACCAACCTACCGTAGTGGTTGAGTTACGTGTACTCAAACCCACTTGAGGTCCTCAACCACTACCTGTCAATCAGGACCGCACGACGTCAAGTACCCCAACGTTTCTCAGTCTGTACTGACTCACTGACTTGACTTGACTTGACTTCGGATGTGCTAGATCTCCCGCTATAATAGAAATAATATGTCCGGACTTCATCTGGACGGAAAAAGGGATCTTCCTTCATGATAGAAATAAAAGTTCTGACAAAAGATATGTTTATAAGGACCTTATAAAAAATCTTGTTTCCGTTAATTATAGAGATGAATATTCTGTACACTGTTTTACTCTTCAGGTACTTCTTGACAGAAGATTGTCGATACCCTGACATTAAAACTTTCTTAGTCTTTCCAAGTTTTAGTACACTTTGTTACCTGTCTTATAAAGTTTATGATACTTTATTTAACTACCGTCAAAAGTAAGTTAATTAAAGATTCTAGAAGAAAGATCAGACATTTCTAAAATATTGTTGTACACCTTTAAGTCTAAACTTCAAAGGTATTTCCGAGTCGTAATTTCTTAGGTGGACGTTACTTCCTCTGAGTCCTCTGTGTCCAAGTTAGGACCCCCACCCCTTCTAGGGGACCTCATCCTTTACCGTTGGGTGAGGTCATAAGAACGAACCCTTTAGGTTACCTGGCTCCTCGGACCACCCGATGTAAGGTTTCCCAGTGTCTCAGTCTGTGTTGACTCGTGTACATACAATAAATCACCAATTTACTCCAGTCTAATTAGAACTTTGTTCAGAGATCAAGTAATTGTTTTAGTCGAAAAAAAACAAGAGTAACTAAATTAAAATAAGGGTTCTGTTTTAAAATATCGTACCTTCTTTCCTTCGTAATGACTAAAATGACAGTCCCTAAATTTATTCCCGACATGAATTAGGAAATTTTAACCTCAAGAATAGTCAAAAACTACGTATTTACAAATACAACATTTAATCAGTCTTATATATATATATATTTACTTTTTTACTGTTATGAAAGAAATTACTGATATAAAGTACTTTAAGTAACGTATATAGGTGTTTCAAACCTTGGAGTGTCGTTGGACTCTCTATCCCGTCCGTAAAAAAAGAAAAAACAACTCCCAACTCCTTTCTTCGTCTCACAATTCACCAGATTTACGGGTTCATGTGTCCTGACTAATCTCTGGATTTAACTTTCAAAGGAATGAAGATCAGACAAAGAGAAAGATGGTGGAACGTCATAGGAAGGTAGTCTTCGCGCCACTTTCACCTTTGATTTAATATGTGTCCTTGTTTCTCTTACGAGGGCATTAGTCCCAGACTTTGTGTAAACAAGTTGTCGTACACCTTTTCAACCAACTTGAGTACCTTTGAAGTGAACTTCTCTGAGTTCTTATATTAGAGGGAGGGAGTGTCTTTTGGATGACTTCTTTACTAAGAAATACGAGGTATCTAGATTACTACTTTTTATGTCTTCTTGAGTGACACTAAAGATAAGTCTGAATTTTATCCCCCGATCGTTTTCCAACGATCTTGTCGGTAGGACATCAAAATTGCATTTCCAAATCCCTGAAACTTGTCTACTGGTCTCGAAAGAATCTCCAAAAACTTCATCATGGTACAAGAAATGATTAGTAATAATGGGTACTTTGAACAGTCCTTTTTCCACGTTTATCAAAACCATAGGGACTTCGAAATTATAATAATTAATGTCAGGACTTATAAATAACCTTCTTGACTACGATTTCGACTTTGAGGTTATGATACCGGTACACTACGTTTGACTGAGTAAACTTTTCTGGGACTACGACCCTTTCTGACTTCCGCCCTCCTCTTCCCCTGTTGTCTCCTACTCTACCAACCTACCGTAGTGGCTGAGTTACCTGTATTCAAACTCATTTAAGGCCCTCAACCATTACCTGTCCCTCCGGACCGTGCAGCGTCAGGTACCCCAGCGTTTGTCAACTTGTACTGACTCTCTGACTTGACTTGACTTGGATGTTCTATATTTTATATGTTGATAAATTATCAATTCGACTTCATGACTTTTAAAAAAATACTACTCAACTATAAATACAATGATTTAAGTTATCGATTAGGTTTTATCACTTTATCTCTTTCGAAATTAATCTTTTGTCTCATTAGTCTTATGAATTAGAAATTTTAATTTATACTCCGTTGTCTTTTACCAACCGATGTACATGAACACTTTCACACAATATTAGTTTTAACAAAACTCAAAATACACTTTTATAAGGAGACTATAAAAATTTTTATTTAAATGGTCCAATAAACAAAATATGGAGTTTTCCTTCTCTTTCGGTCTGGATTCGAAATCCCCTATTAATGTATTGATCTACCATTAGAAGAGAGACCTTTATTTTACGATCTTCGAAATACCACTGACCAGAGAACTGAAATCTCGATATCGGGTCTCGTTGAGTCGACTCTCTGTGTTTCCGTTTTGGACAAGAAACCACGAACCCGTGCCCCAGAGACCCTCCTGTCTTGTACGCCTTTCCTTCGTCACCTATAGTACGATCGAAAGATTAGAAAGGAGTCCAACTCGAAACTGTCGAACAGTCTTTTTGATCTATACTAAAATATAAAGAAAAGAGTAGATTAATAGTGTCATCGGATCACTCTATCTATCATAAGAATGAGAACTTATATGACTTTGGAGTCTCTTACTTTTTCATAAACTACACGAGTCCTAGACTTTAAACTTAGGTTTAGGTCAAGAAATAAGTTTTAGAAGATAACTAAAGTGAAGTGATCATGGAGCTAACTCAGGATTGAGACCAGAAAGTACCCAGTGTAGAAAAGTAAAAAATTTAAATACGACTTGTATTTCAGAACTGAGACCTTTTTGGTCACTGGTTTCCTAATAAAAAATTCACCCAACTGTACTACACAAACTCACACACAAATATCAAAACACGTACACTTACTCTGTCTCCCTTCCTCTCTCTTAAACGAAAAGAAAAGTTAAGAAGTAATACATAACATAATTATAGTGATGACTAAACTAGACCTTAATGATATACAGTACACTAAATTTTTATAGACAATTTACAATATAATCAGTCGAGTCCAACGACATCGTTATACGATGTCTGACCCATTAAATTTATTATTTACATAAAAGAGTGTCAAGACTTCTAGTTCCACAGTAGTCGGGACCAAAGACCACTTCAAAGAGAAGGACCGAACACTTACCGGTGGAATAATAATACATGAGAGTACCGAAAAGGACACACATACATAAATGCATGCAATGTCACATACATTTTTATCCCTCGAGTCATACATGAAAAGAAGATTACTGTGTTCAGGATAGCTTAATTCCGGGTTGGGAATCCTGAAGTAAATTGGAATTAATGGAAGAATTTCTGGAATACAGTTTTACGTCAATATAACCTCCATAATTAAGTTGTATACTCAAAACCACTCTACATTAAGTCAGACATTGTTAACACCCGAGAGTTTATAAATGGTTCACCTACCTTTTTATGATACCACACACACATAAGTACATACAACAAAAATATATCTTCAAATACAAACTTCTTAGATTCATCTAAAATTGTATTTTTACCTTTATAAACTTTAATAAGACTCTAATTTTTTGTCAAAGTTTTGAGGTGGTAACTATACATTTGTCTATTTGAACCCGACGTTTGTTTATGGTAAAGTTTGAAGGTTCTTTTCGACTTTTTATCAATCCTATTCTTTACACATATTTTATTGAACTATTCCAAAGACTAGGATTTAGATTCTGAAGAACACTCGTGAGTCTTTGACCTTACGGTACTTGTACAATAAATTTCACGTATATTGACAATCGTTTACAAATGATTAAGAGACAACAGAATTATAATTTTTATTTAAAGTTTATAAAGTTTATGTATATAAAACTTTTATATAAATAGGAAATCATAACCACATGACGTCATGAACTTTTGAACCGTATCTGAACTTGAAAACCGAGTCTAGGACTTGAGACCCAAGTCTAGGATTTAAATTTTGAACGATTGATACATTGGGACCCCTTAAATTAATTGACAAGACACAAAAGGAAAAGAGTAGACATTTCACTCCTATTACATTTACGGCCAGAGATACAACACTCTTAAGTTACCATATTAGAGACAATTCGTGAATTCTTATCATGGTCCAAGTCATTGACAAGGATAATGAGAGGACATAACTCACATACATAATAATCGAAAAGACTTGACGAATCTTAACCGACCACCTTCGTTAACTTAAACATTTTCAACGTCAAGAGATTCACAATATACGTCTGAAGATGAACTCTGGGAAAGTGACTTAGGACCTCCAGTTTTGAGGAACGGGTCATTGTGATCTATAGGAAACGGAAAAAACGACACAACTGTAAACGGGACCACTCTGTTTTCAATAAGACCCACTTTGACGACCATGGCATCATACTTTCCGTCACTACGGCTTGACATACCGGTCAAAGTGAATTCTTATAGGACCTCAGTCAAGATTACTCCACCTACTTGGATTTTGGATAATATGTCTCACTTTACTCAGTCTTTCTCTTTCTATTTATGACATAATATTGTGTATATATACCCTAGATCTTTTTACCATGACTTCTTAAATAAATGTCCCGTTGTTACCTCTTTGTCTGAATCTCTTATCTGAATGTCTGTACCCCTCTCCCCTTCTCTCCCACTCTACATACCTTTTTCGTTGTACCTTTGAATGTAAAGGTATACATTTTATCTATCGGTTCCCCTCAAACAGGATACCGAGTCCTTTGAGTTTGTCCCCGAGTCATAGTTGGATCTCCCCACCCCACCCCTCCCTCTACCCTCCCTCCAAGTTTTCCCTCGGTTATATACATATGGACACCGACTAAGTACAACTCCAAACTGTCTTTTGTTGTTTTAAGACATTTTAGTAATAGGAAGTTATTTTTTATTTAATTAATTTTTTTAAAAACTTCTTATGGGAACTGCTTCCTGATTTTTAATTATTACAATTTAGGAATAGGAATTTTGAAAAACACATATGGATACCGACTAAATAAACTACATACCGTCTTTGGTTGTGTTATAACATTTGTTAATAGGAGGTTAATTTTTATTCAATTTTTTATCTGTTAGTTATCTCTTTTTTTGTTTTTCCTGAAAAATATAAGATACACTATTTGACTCTTTAAGTACTTTTCATGAAGACGACGTATATAAAACTCTCAAGAAAAACACTTTTATTAAATACACTATTATTCGATTTAATCGGTGAAAAGGTAGGGGGGGGGGGGGGGGGGGGNGGGGGGGGGGGGTCATGGTAAGTATCAACTCTCTCGTTGACTGTTTGATACCAATACGTCTGAATCCATAAAGTCTATGTAAGAACTTTTGAATGTTTCACTCGGACGGTAAAGTTCCTTTGACTGACTCTCCTAAACAACGGTCACTATTTTAAACTCGAAAGTTTGTTTTCGGACTTAAATTTCGAACTTAGGGCCGGAACCTAAACTAGGTAGAGTTGTGAGTGTCTGAAAAGATTACACTAGACACCACTATAGATACTTACCCTAAAACCCCTCATAATATATTAATTCACACAGTTATAAACATTGTAGACATGTTCAGTCACCTGAACAAACAAAAAATCAGAGATTCAGTACAGACTGAGAAACTGCTGGGGTACCAGACATCGGGTGGTCCGAGAAGACAGGTAGTCTATAGGGTTAGTCCTCGTGACCTCATCCGACAGTAAAGGAAGAGGTTCTAAAAGGACCAAACTAGTCCCTGGTTTGGACACAGAGGACGTAACCACCCGTCTAAGAAATGGTCACTCGGGGGTCCCTTTGGGTTTACTCACCTGATAAAAGGTTTCTGGTCAATTACCACAACGTTATAGTACGAACCAATTTTCCAGATAAGTTTCACTTATTTTTATCTACTTACTGAATTAAAAAAAAATTAAAAATAAAAATGAAATAAAATGAAATGTTATGACGTAACCAAAACGGTATGTAACTGTACTTAGGTGGTGTCCACATGTACGCAAGGGACATACGCTCTACTTACTGAAATTATCTGATTACTGAAATTATATTTTATCACATTTTTCGAAAAGATCCAGGAGTGATTTTATTTGGTAATTCTTTAATGGTGTTAAACTCAAAACCTTATCATAGTTACTTTTTATATATCTTAATAGACTTCACTGATAATTATATGAGGAGTGAAAAGGTTGATACATAGACACACTCTGATCTAAAGGAAGTATGTTAAGTTTTTTTAGTTGTATAACTTAATCTAATTCACAACTTCGTCTACTCTCTTAGATCAATAGAAGATAATCGGGTCTGTAAGTTTACTAAGAAATTTGTTAAGGTGAGAAGAGTGATTAATAAAACAAACCCTTTTGTAAAAAGTTATTTATTGTGCAGTGAATATAATTGTATATCCACCATGAAAGGACCACCATGTCACCTATTCTTGGGTGGACCGTTGTGTCCCCTGTACCTAAACTAGGGACGAAACTCCTCTAAGGTGTAAGGTACCTCGTCGAGTCGGAGACCTGGTGTTGATGACTCGGGCTCACGATCTCGGACACAAGGTGTCGTTCTCTTCGGTGACTTTACTCTTCGGACCCGTGGTGTTATTTCTCATCGGGGAAGTATTGACATTGATCTTTTTCGGACGTGTGTCGTTGTTGCAGGGTCATGTTCTTATTTATGTATTATTTTTATATCCAAATAATGATAGTGAAAATTTCATTTTTTGTAACTTCATAAAAAGATATTAAACATTACAAAAATTATAGTTATCGATGTTAGGTGTAATTGTTTCTGAGAAACCCCATAATTTGTGAAAAATTTTCATTTTCCGTAAGACTCGGGGTTTAGACTTGGGAAGGACCTTCGACCAGGGAATCACACCTGCTACCGACGATCAACTAGAGTGGCACAACAAGACGACACAAAACAGTAAACGTCTCGGTTAGTGACGTACGATCATTATGTACGGTCTAGAGTCACCTTCTACAAGGTACCTTTGACCGTATATCGACCTGAAAGTCTTGAACGAGAAGAATTTTCTCATCTGTCTAAGAAAAATTAGAAATGTAGGTAGTTTCGTGAGTTCTAAATGGTATGGACAACAAGTCAACATGTCAACACAGGCTGAGAAACACTGAGAATAGTTGACATCGTGTGGCCAGAAGAGACAGGAATGGTAGAGGACCTCAAACGAGTTCGAGTACAGGTAACTCAACCACTACGGTAGGTTGGTAGAGTAAGAGACAACAGGGAAAGAGGGTGGAAGTTAGAAAGGGTCGTAGTCCCAGAAAAGGTTCCTCAGTCGAGAAACGTAGTCCACCGGTTTTATAACCTCGAAGTCGAAGTCGTAGTCAGGAAGGTTATTTATTAGTCCTAACTAAAGGAAATCCTAACTGACCAAACTAGAAGAACATCAGGTTCCTTGAGAGTTCTCAGAAGAGGTTGTGGTGTCAAGTTTTCGTAGTTAAGAAACCGGTATAGAGGGTATGGAGATGTAGATTGTTTTACATTCGAGTTTATTACATTACTGAAACATGAAAAACAACAATAGGAATATATCGACAGACTTGTAAGAACGTGTAGTACTTCTAAGTCAAAATTTTAAAATTTAATTCTTTAGATGTTTTCTGTAATTAATTCCCTTCAGAAACCCCCGAAGAGGTCGTAGTCACATACTATAAAGGGGAAAATCTCTTTTTTTATAAGATAGATACACTAAAAAGGGTTCAACATAACCTTGTACACGTGAGAAAAGTATGTAACATTGACTTTATTCCTCCTCCTCCATAACCTACAAGTTTTTAAAGAAGACACAGGGGGAACGGGTCTTTAATACGAACAAATAACAACAGTGGTAACATGGATAGTATTTACTTCATTCTTTCGACACTAACCTTTGGTGGAGACTCGGTTTCTTTCACCATGAGGAGAGGGGTGTAACTCCGTCAGTAGGTCGAAACAAAGGTGAATTGTCCATTTAAGAAATGATGGATGGTTAGGTTTACTAGTCTCCCCACGATCTGACGAAGTAACAAGTTTCTTTATTTTCTTTTAAGTCCATCTCTCATAAAGTCCATTGTAGACTTACAGACCCTATCTTTTACTTCTGTATCATTTGGGAGTGAATATAAAGTACAGAGTTTTTGAGGTAAAACAATCTTTCCCTTCTTAGTTTAATTCCATATTCTATCCCTTTCTTTAGTGAAGGTTAAAAAGGTCCAGGATTTTCTCATAATGATAGATGATTTTTATATATTAATTAAATTAAAAAAAGTTATTAACAAAACGATAAAAGTATAGATATTTCAAAATAAACAAAATACTTCCTGATCAAGTTAAACATTTATATCTAACTTTTTTATTTTAAAAAAAGTTAACATGAATACTAGAATAAAATCAAATAAATATAAGTTAACCTACGTAACTAAACACCACAAAAAATTCAGTCTAAATGTAAAATTCTTTACTTATTAAAAAATAAAAGAAGACGTATCAGTTCTGCAACAGTCGTCTCCCTTCTTCAAACTTTATACCGTAAACTTTCATCGGGGAAGGTTTCAACAGTGATTGTAACACAAAGTCTGCCTTCCTAGAACCACTGTCCCAGAATCTCTCATCCCCTTACGGGACTCATTGTTACGAACCCCCCAAGAGGGTTCTTCCAGTCTTCGTGAGTCACACATTATTCGTCCCCCGTGATGTCGTCGGTAATAGAAGGGAGGCTGTCTCGCCGAGTGACTGGACCGTACGGCCGTTTACCTCTCCTTTTGAGACGAGACTCTACATTTACGGGGTAGGTCCAGGGAGTACTTATAGAACAGAGGTCCTAAGTTCGTTCACTGGACCTTTTGTTCCAAGGAGGGGTTAGTTTTACTGTCCGTCTCGACCAAAGGACAATCCTTCTGATACTCCACACATTTTTTTAATACTAAAGACTCCCCTTTTTTTACTCTACAGTGTGTCTCGTTTTATAATGAAAGTTTACCAGGAGGTGTCAAGAAAACTTACCGTCGACAATTCTTAAGTCAACACACACACTGTACGACCTTAGGTCTTACCTTCAAGACAACCCCCCGTCCTTACTTATCTTTAAAAACTAAATTTATGAGTAAACTCTTATAAACTTATAGACAGTAAGAAATCTCAGATTTCTAATTAAGAACTTTTTTATTAAAGGTAATTGTTGTATTTAAGATTGGAACAGTTTAAAGAATACATTACGTAACCACGACTCTCCTTATGAGAACGTTTTGACATGGTAATTTATATATTAGGACCAAATGTCTGTTACAAAAGGAGATTTTCAAAATAACGAAATAGTCAATAAACCAATCCCCCTTTAGTAATTCTATATAAATGAAACTACGGGTTGTTTTATTAGTACTTAGTGGGTAAAAAAATTTAATACTTTTTATAACTTTAATATTTTTTATCGTAATATATAAAGTTACCTCCTCTACAGATTTTAAATATACACACACACAATCAGTGAATCAGCACAGACTGAGACACTGGGCTACCTAACATCGGGTGGTCCGAGGAGACAGGTACCTTAAGAGGTCCGTTCTTATGACCTCACCCACCGGTAAAGGAAGAGGTCCCTTAAGTATATCTTTTATAGTAAAGTTTTATAAAATAATATATTACAAGTTATATATCATTTTGTTACGGAATCTAAAACCAATTAAAAAATTTTCATATAAATAAATTTTATAAGACGAATAAAGTTCATTATATAAAAGACTAAAAATTTTTACTAAATATTTTGACGTTAAATCAATTCTGTTTATTTACAAAGATGTGGTACTAGTTGAACTTTATTAATCAGTAGATAGTCTATACCGTCCGTTTTGTGCACACATTTAGTATCGATTCGGAAAAGATTTCTTGGAGAACTACTTTCACTTTCTCCTCTCATTTTTCCAACCGAATTTCGACTTGTAAGTCTTTTGATTCTAGTACCGTAGACCAGGGTAGTGAAATACCCTTTATCTACCCCTTTGTCACCTTTGTCACCGACTGAAATAAAACCCCCCGACGTTTTAGTACCGTCTACCACTAACGTCGGTACTTTAATTTTCTCCGAATGGGAAACCTTCCTTGCAATACTGGTTGGATCTATCACATAAGTTTTCGTCTCTGTAATGAAACAGTTGTTTCCAGGTAGATCAGTTCCAATACCAAAAAGGTCACCAGTCCATACCTACACTCTCAACCTGATATTTCTTTCGACTCACGGTTTATTAACTACGAAAACTTGACACCACAACCTCTTCTGAGAACTCTCAGGGAACCTGACGTTCCTCTAGGTCGGTCAGGTAGGATTTCCTCTGATCAGGACCTACAAGTAACCTTCCTGACTACGACTCCCACTTTGAGGTCATGAGACGGTCAACCACTAACTATCCCTCCGGACTACACGAGGTCAAGTGCGCCAACGTCTCAGTCTGTGTTGACTCGTTAACTTGACTTGACTTAACTTCGGAGAAGACGGAATGGTTCCTGTTGTAAATGTGAATATGGGTGGGTAATTTTATTCTAAATTTTTCTATAAACCTCTAAAGATCAAGTATGTACATATCTTTAATAAAGAATCTTTTTATTGTAAAATTACAATAAAATTTTAAAAAACGATTATACTACATATTTAGCAAATTTTTAGGTGAAACCTCAATTTTAGTCCGAAAGGTCCACCGAGTCACCATTTCTTAGGTGGACGGTTTCGTCCTCTGTGTCTTCTGGACTCAAAATAGAGACCCAGTCCTTCTGGGGGACCCCATCCTTTACCGTTGTGTGAGTTCATAAGAACGGACATTTTAAGGTACCTGTCTCCTCAACCTGTTCTGACTCACTGACTTGTAGCTACGTGTTTCAATTTTAGTGATAGATTTCTCTTTTATCTTCGTTTATAAAACCCTAAACAGTGATCCTTAACATATATGTGTGTGTATGTGATATGGGGAACCATAAAGTTACACTTTAAAGGTAACGAAACAACTTCAAAAGAAAACTAAAAATGAAAACATAAGTTGTATTAGACTTACACTTAAATAAGTAATAACAATACTAGAAAAGGGGTCTAAAACCCTAATAGAAGGTTTTCTAAACGAATAGTACACCTTCAAAAGTCCGAGGTGGTACCCTAGACTCTGACTGACCAAAACTACAAAACCTCAACAATACTCGGTCAAAACCTTTTGATGTTAAATTTAAACGTGTGTCTCGAATCTGTCTTACTTATACAATTACTCAAGGTCGGTACCTAACGTGTGAGTTTAATAGTAGTTAACACGTACTTTAAAAAGGTCCGATAAACAAGACTTTTATTCATGATTTAATACGTAAGTTGAATCTAAGTCCGTATTTTATCCAAAAGTGTTTATAAAAGTCTACCGTTAAAAACACACACGTTTATGATATGTTAGAATATACCGGAAAAGTAAAATGTTGTAATTTTAGTTGTATACTCACTTAAGTAACTGTGTTTTCGTGTCTGTCTTAAAAACGGTGAGAATTTAATATGGAACCTTATTATTTTAAGTGATAACAGAGAATTTTGATGGTATTTGACAGAAGATAAGTGAAGATAAAACGATAACTTACATGGAAGATAGATTCCTTTGTTGTCAATTCGTAAGTAAAAATCATTCGTAATATCATCGTTTTAACTCAAAGAGACTTAAAAAGTAAGTCTAAAACTTTTCTGAAATTGAACAATTTTGATGTAAATAGAAGAACTAAAGATGTTGTTTTATTGTCTAAATCCAATTTTCTATTAAGAATAAATATTAATATCGTTGTAAATTAACAATCTTCTTATTATTCCGTTTACTCACTGAATGTAAGACACCGGATCGTGATTTTAAAAGGAATAGGTTCTGACAACTAAAATGATTACTTGAATAATTAAGTAGAAATGGTTTATTATTTTTCAGGTCGATCGACAAACGTTCCGTAAGAAATAACACGGAGTGTTCCTAGTCCAATCTCTTTTATAAAAGTACACCCCAATTCCTTTGATTCGTACTCGAACTTCCTCAGAACAAAGAAGAGGTAAGGACGGAGTTAACACGGAAATTCTTTCCCCTGTCTTCAACTTGTCAGCTTCAAGGTCGACTCGTCTACTTCCCCTCGTTTCTGAACAACACCACACTCGGCTCTCACCCTATAGACATCATTCTTTTACTTGACACACAAAAGAACCTCGATGTCTGGAGTGTATGAGTGAAAAAACCATAGACTTGACCGGAGGTAATGTCGAATCCTCAAAACGGTTCTCTTATGTGAACAGTATCGTTTGTGAGAGAAGGTTGTTGTGTTCTCTACGGAGATCTGTCCTGTAGTGGTCTACCAGTTATGACTTTAGTTTAACTAATATAAGAAACATCAACTTCTATCTCTTCGAGATATGTCAATCGTTTTTGTCATGATCCTGGACTGACACCGAGTCTAGTACTTGAGGAATAGCTTTTTAAGTCTGAATTTAACTTCTCTCATCTCTTTCGGTGATCCGGTAAGTCAAGTCAAGTCAAGTCAAGTCAGCGAGTCAGTACATGCTGAGAAACGTTGGGGTTCTTAACGTTGTGCGGTCCGGAGGGACAGGTAGTGGTTGAGGGCCTCAAGTGAGTTTGAGTACAGGTAGCTCAGCCACTACGGTAGGTCGGTAGAGTAAGAGACGGCAGGGGAAGAGGAGGACGGGACTTAGGGAGGGTCATAGTCCCAGAAAAGGTTACACAGTTGAGAAACGTACTCCACCGGTTTCATAACCTTAAAGTCGGAGTCGTAGTCAGGAAGGTTACTTGTGGGTCCAGACCAGAGGAAGTCTTACCTGACTAACCTAGAGGAACGTCAGGTTCTCTGAGTGTTCTCAGAGGAGGTCGTGGTGTCAAGTTTTCGTAGTAAAGAAACCACGAGTCGGAAGAAGTGTCAGGTTGAGAGTGTAGGTATGTACTGGTGACCTTTTTGGTATCTGAACTGATATACCTGGTTTACATATAGAGACGAATACTTATACGATACGATAGATCCAACCAGTATTGAAGGGAAGGTTTCTCATTCCCAGAGAGGAGAAAGTAAAAGTACTTCTCCGAAAAATCAAGGAAAAGTGAAAGACGGTATTTCAACCACAGTAGACGTATAGACTCCAATAACTATAAATAGGACCGTTAGAACTAAGGTCGAACACGAAGAAGGTCGGGTAAGTCCATACTGGATTTAGTTTAGGGAATACTAATATGTTACCTTCACTGTTTATCTAAGTTCCCTAATCTAGACTATCTGTCTCACGGACTCCTTGATACTTGTCATCAACTATTGTAAAAAAAAAAAAAATCAAGTATTGTAAAATATCCTACGTCACTAGTTTTGGTAAGGGTTCTATTTCTATCCGTTTTTCCGTTTTACCAACAGACTTCTCCGGAAACTTTATCGACTTTTTTCTTCTCTTCAATTTCCGTTTCCTCTTTTCCTTTCTATATACGTAGACTTACATCTCAGGGTTTCTTATCTTTACTCTCTATTCTTTCGGAAAAATTCACTTGTCACGTTTCTTTATCTCCTTTTGTTTTCTTACCCTTTCTGATCTCTAGAGAAGTTCTTTTAATCTCTATGGTTCCCTTGTAAAGTACGTTTCTACCCGTGTTATTTTCCGTCTTTACCATACCTGGATTTTCTTCGTCTTCTATAATTCTTTTCCACCGTTCTTATGTGTCTTCTTGTAATGTTTTTCTAGAAGTGATGGGTCTATTAGTACTACCATACTAACGAGCGGATCTCGGTCTGTAGTGTCCACCCGGAATCCTTCGTAGTGATGAATGTTTCGATCACCTCCACTACCTTAAGGTCGAATCGATAAATTTCAGGATTTTCTACTACGATAATTTCACGAGGTGAGTCCTACAGTTGTTTAAACTCCGAACAGGTTTAAACAACTGTTTTAGGGTGTGTCCCCCGAACAGAGAATACACATTTTGTAGGATATACACCGAACTGGGTGAGTAAGGAACCGTATTTTCAAGTGGACACACTAGAGCAAAAAGGACTCAGAGAAGGGTCTGGGTTCAGGGGAGTCGTCACCGGTGTCCTGACCTTTTCCAGTCAATAGTCAGGTTAGGGTTTCTTCCCATTACGGTCACTTATAAGTTTGATGACGCGTATACGTGAGTAAAATGTACGATCGTTCCATTGTGAGTTTTAGGAAGTTCGATTTGAAGTTGTCATACACTTGACTCTTGAAGGTCTATATGTCGGACTAAATGTTTTCCGTCTCCTTGGTCTCTAGTTTAATGGTTGTAGACAACCCAGTATCTCTTTCGTTCTCTTAAGGTCTTTTTGTAGACGAAGTAACTGATGTGGTTTCGGGAACTGACACACCTAGTGTTGTTTGATACCTTTTAAGAATTTCTCTCCCCTTATGGTCTGGTAGAATGGACGGAGGACGTTTTGGACATACGTCCAGTTCTTCGTTGTCAATCTTGACCTGTACCCTGTTGTCTGACGGAGTTTTAACCCTTTCCTCAAATAATTCTGACATATAACAGTGGGACGAATAAATTGAATATACGTCTGATGTAGTACGTTTTTGGGTCCGTCCTACTTCGTGTTCGACCTCAGTTCTAACTGACTTCTTTGTAGTGATTGGAGTCCATACGTCTACTGTGGTTCGAATACCGTCTTTCGCTTCTTCTTGATTTCTCGGAGAACTACTTCCACTTTCTCCTTTCACTTTTTCGACCGAATTTAGAGTTTTAAGTTTTTTGATTTTAGTACCGTAGGCCAGGGTAGTGAAGTACGGTCTGTCTACCCCTTTGTTACCTTTGTCACTGACTAAAATAAGAGAACCCGAGGTTTTGGTGACACCTGTTACTGACGTCGGTACTTTAAATTTCTACGAACGAGGAACCTTCTTTTCGATACAGTTTGGATCTGTCGCATAATTTTTCGACTCCGTAATGAAAGGACTGGTTCCAGGTATATCAGTTTCGATTCCAAAAAGGTCATCAATACATGTCTACACTATCGGTCTCTTATTTTTTCCGACTCACGGTTTCTTAACTACGGAAATTTGACACCACGACTTCTCCTGAGAACTCTCAGGGAACCTGTCGTTACTCTAGTTTGGTCAGTTAGGATTTTCTTTAGTTGGGACTTATAGTAACCTTCCTGACTATGACTTCGACTGAAGGGTTATGAAACCGGTGGACTGCGCATCTCGGTTGAGTGATCTTTCCTGGGACGACGACCCTTTATAACTTCCGTCATCCTCTTCCCCTCCCGTCTCCTGTTCAACCAACCTACTGTAGTGACTGAGTGATCTGCACTCAAACTCATTCGAGGTCCTTTATCGTTTCCTGTACCTTCGGACCACAGGACGTCAGGTACCCCGGTGTTTCTCAACATGTGTTGACTCGTTGACTTCTTGGTGTTGTCGAACTCAATTTTCTTACCGTTCATTAGACCAGAGTAGAATGTAACGAAGGACTCTCGAAGGACCCTAGATTACACCAATGTCGTACCAAGTCAGTGTGTGTCCTGAAGTCACCGAAGACTTATTCGAACAAATATGAAGTCCAACATGAAGTTTCAAGAGGTATAGACTGACGTCGGACGGTCTGAGGAGGTAGTACCCTAAAGGTCCGTTCTTATAACCTCGTCCAACGGTAAAGGAAGAGGTCCCGTAGAAGGACTGAGTCCCTAGTTTGGACCAAGAGGGCGTAACGTCCGTCTTAGAAATGACAGACTCGGTGGTCCCTTAGGGACTTTACAGTTTGATATTTTCAAAAAAACTATCACAAACTCTTTGTTGATTTATTTATTTGTGTCAGAAGAGTTACCAAATAAATCAATCTCTTTGACTATTGATCACCTATCATTATGGGGTTAGAACGTTGAAAACCACCGAAACTTTTTTATAAAATATGAAAACCGTCTTTACTTACCAGGTGTAAAAAATTTAAGTTTTCCTTTACACAAAGTATCCGAGTCCCTATCGTATACAATTTTGACTTCATCCATTTTAAACAGTAACGATAGTAATGAACGTATTAAACGTGGAAAGAAAAGGGTTTAAAAGAAAGGTACTCTCACTTAGAAGGGAAAACTAAAAGGGTTGAGTGAAGATGGGGTGGGTTGTGTGTTTAGGTAACGAAGGTTCAGGGGGAAGACTGGAGTGAGAAATCCCTATACGTGAGAGACCCCACTTGAGGTTTGAGTCGGAGACGCGATACGATTGGTAGGAGATACTGACTTCAAATAGGGATCCACCGACAGAAAAGGTCTTTAACAAACCAACGTTCTTTGACTTTAGGTGATGTTGATTAGATTCGTTTACTCTTACTGGTATACAGGTTTCGGTTCTTGTCTTTGACATCGGTACGGAATACACCTTAACCTTTGTCTTGGACTCTTCAGTAGATATTATTTCCGTTAATAGGAGAGGTAGACAGAAAGAGACCCCGACACACACATATGTATAGGAGAGAGGGACGTACAAAAGGCGAAATAGAAATCTCTTATAATGAGACGAATAAACGTCTCTGTCCGAGTAGAACTGAATGGGGAGTTTCACTGGAGATATAAATTCCAATGAGTAAAATGTTCAGATCATTGACTTAAACTAACTAGACTAACATGGTTAACATCACAAGAGTCTCTCTCTTAGGTTACCTGGGTTACGTCGGAGACCCCATCCACAACAATAGGAACACGAGACAGTGAGTCAGTACGGACTGAGAAAACACTGGGGTACCCTGACATCGGGCGGTCCGAAGAGACAGGTACTTTAATAGGTCCGTTCTTATGACCTGACCTAACGGTAAAGGATGAGGTCCCCCAGAAGGACTGGGTCCCTATCTTGGACTCAGAACAGAAAACGTAGAGGACGTAACCGTCCGTCGCAGAAATGGTAACACGGTGGAAGGGATTTAGTCAATCGATACGGATCTCTCTTTCTTCGTAGACTTTGTTTGTTCCAACTTTCCACCTCTCACCTCTTTCCACCGGACCGATACTTTCCTCTTAGTTCCTCAACAATCTATTAAACTAATTTATTAGACACGATTACACAAGTTTTTCACGATCACTTAATAGTAAACCATTTTAAAAAATGGAAAATTACCGAGAAAACGGGAATCTGCTATTCGAGTTTACGAAGGTTCTTCAACCTGGTTATTAATATATTCCCTTTGTAGACCCGTGTCTTGTCGACATACACCTCCTAGAAAATCTGTTAACCTCTCCCTTACACGTCGCATTTTCGTAATCTTTAATAAAAATTTAAATACACATCATATTTACTTTTTGAACCGTCGGTCTCCACGGGAGTCACACGATAAAACACTAAGGACTAGACTTCGAGACTACATTAAGTTTTCCTTCTAAAATTACCAACGAGACTGACCGTGGTACTTTTTCAGTCACCTTTTCCATTATGACGGAACACGGTAAGGGATTTAGGTTATCGTTTTCAAGACAAACCCCCTCATTCTTCTAGACCCAAGATCAAGATTACAATAGTAAACAACTGAAATTCTAAAATTTACATCCTCAAAAAGGACAAACTGGAGTGTCTTTTGCCTCACTGACGAGTCTAAAAATAATTAAATCATAGTAATCTTGTCGTACCACTACCACTACTACCCCCGTCACACAGTTTCGTTCCTTCTTTTAAGGATCCAGGATAGGGTTTGGTTGTTAACGTTTTACAGACTCTCACCATGGGTCCTCACACATAAAAGATTTTAAGGGGTCTACCAAAATTACGTCAACACTACCACTGACGGAAAATCCTTCGACTGGATCGACGAGGGAGTCGAGAGTGTCAGATTCTCTGATTACAAGTTTCTGACTGGAAAAGAGTACCCGACGAGACGGACTTTACCTTAGACCCTAACGGTATAACTCATTTTGGTCTGAAGGGAACCCTATCTAATTGTGTAGACGGTAATAAAAAAGGAGCCTCCGATTATACTCCCTAAAGACAAAAGCCTGTACAATTTCGGACGAAGACGAACCCTAGTCAGTAAGTTGGTAATTAAGCACTAAGGAACAAAACATTACGACAAAAGTAAAATGATAAAACACACAGACATAGAAATGTGACAGATGTCAAAGGATGAGGAGAAGTTTTTCACTTGAGAAATCAAAACTCAAATCTTTCTCAAGTATGGGGAACTGGAGGGGGTTAGTCTAAAGCGATTTATGAGTCAGAGTAAGTACGTTAAGAGAACACACGAAGACGGAGTAGAACGTACCTCAATATGAATAAAGGACATGACTTGACATCTTAAATCAAAAAAGATGGAAAAAGTAATTTAAAATGAAAGTGCTCCTCTTTTGAGATGGAATAAATAAAGAGATAATGATAATAGATCGTGTAACTGACTTTTTTTTTCAGACAGACACGTTACTCACTTAATCACTGTACTTTTGACGACAATGATAACGAGTAGAGTGGTAGTGGTGGTGGTGGTAGTAGTGACGGTAGTCGTGATATACATGCATTCTCGAGAGATGCGTACAGAATAAAAAGTATCCTTGTACCACTGTCCATCAACGAGTAAAGACAGAGGAGGGGGTGGGGGTGGAGTCTACTCTCTAGACCCATATCGTAATTTTATTTGCCCGGTTCCAGTTATACAACCATTCGTCGTCTCGGTCGAAGATTTAGATCAGACTGAAACCTCGGGTTCCAGAATTGGTGTTTCTATATGAGGTGGTAAATAATGTCAACGAGACTTCAGACGTCATTTCTAAACAACCCGACGGAATCTCAGTCCCAGTGGTCTAATAAGTGTTCTTCTCTTCGTAAACAACGAAGGATCATTGAAGAGTGTGTTGGGATCTAAAACAGAAAAAGAGAAAAAAAGGGGACGCACACGTACTGACGTAAAGACACGTTCGAGATCAGTTTCGTGGTGTCGTCAGAGTCACTAAGTTCAAATGTTCCACTCTCGGTTCCTTCTCTTACATGACAAGTAGGTCATTATGTAGTTGAACAAGTCTCTTCTGTCCTTTTTCTCATTTCTTTGTGTTTTTGAGGTCAGAAGTATTAGTAGTGTCAAATGTATGAGTCACCTATTTATTTACTGGAGGTGATCACTAGAAAAAATCTTTTTATAAAAAATTGAAGTTTGATTGTCTTTTCAAAGTTTTTTATCCCATTATTTAAGTTCAGACGAGAAGTAAACATAAGTAGTTTATAAGAAACGAACGAACGAAGGGAAAAGAGAGAGAGACACATATATATACATATAAAGAGTATATAGAAAGTATATATATACTTTATTAATATATATTATACATACTCTTAATATATTATACATATACTCTTAATATATATACAAACATATCTCATCTGAATCTAGATCCATGGTTGAGTATATATACCTTATTTAACTTTCTTATTGAACTTTTATAGTACGGGAGTAAGAATTTATAAGTCACGTATAATAGACTTTTATTGTAAGAGAATACATTGATGTTAACTTTAGTAGTTTTATTTCTTTAAATTGTTACTAAAATTTTACGAAAACGTATCGTTTCCTTTGGTGTTTGATTTACTTCTGTCGGGTGTCTTACCCTCTTTAATAAACATTTATCACACTGAACGTTCCCTAATCAGAGGTTTTAAATATTTGTCGAATATGTCGAGTTATAATTTTCTGTTTTGTTTGTTGGGTTAGTTTTTTACCTGTTTTCAGGATTTATCTGTAAGGAGGTTTCTTCTGTATCTCTACCGGTTCTTCGTGTACTTTTATACGAATTGTGTCCGAGGGGACAGGGACCCTAAGAGGTCCGTTCTTGTGACCTCACCCAACGGTAAAGGAAGAGGTTTGATTAATAATCTCTTTACATTTAATTTTCATGGTACTCTATAGTGGAATGTGGTTGGTCTTACCGATAGTAGTTTTATAGACGTTTGTTATTTAAGACCTCTTCCGCGTCTCTCTTCCTTGGGAAGATGTGATTACTACCTTTATATTTAACCATATTGCGGATACCTCTTACCATTTTCTAAGGAATTTTTGATTTTTATCTCGATGGTACACTAGGTCGTAAGGGTTAGGATCCGTATATAGACCCTTTTTTGTACCAAGTTTTTCTGGGCAAATGGGGTCACAAGTAACATCGTGACAAATGTTAGCGATTCTGTACCTTCGTTGGATTTGCAGGTAACTGTCTACTTACCTACTTCTTCTACACCATATATGTATGTTCCCTTATAATGAGTCGGTAATTCTCCTTACTTTGTTACGGTAGCGGCGATGTACCTACCTGGACCTCTGCTAGTACGATCACTTTATTCAGTCTCCTTCTGTTTATAGTATGCTATAACGAATATACACCTCAGTTTTTTAAATATGTTTACTTAATAAATGTTTTGTTTTTATATGGGTCTCTTGTTTGAATACCAATGGTCCACCTTCCCCCCCTTCAACCTTCATTCGGTACATGTGTACCGAGATAAACTTTGTTTTACGGAAAGACGGTTTTTCTACGTAATTAATGGGTTACATACAGTTAAAAGTTTACAGTGATTAACAAGGTTATTACAGGAAAATCGAGAAGTAAAGGTCGCGTTCTAGTAAGTAGTAGAAGTCAGTAGAGAGAAAATCTGAGTAAATTAGACTTCATCAAGAAGTGAGAAAAAAGAGGGGAGAGTCAATAATGAAACTGTATGAGATTTCATGTACGGTCAATATAACACCTTATTGACTTTCGAAATAGACTACAAAACAGACTAAAAAAAAGAGTACTAAACTAAGTCAAATACGCAAACAGTTCTTAAAGTGTCTTCCGTCTGACATAAGAAGTGTCACGTAGTGTAGACCCCCGTGTAGAACAAAAGTAACAACAGACGGACAAACAAAACGAAAATAGGTACAATAACCACTACAATTGAAAACTAGTAAGGAGATCCTGCCATATGAGACAAGTGAAATTTTTCACCCAGTACTTATACAATATACACTCTTCTAGAAAACTCCCGTAAATTTATCACGAAAGAAAGACGTCTAAAAAGTAAGACGGAGTTAGTTACTGGTAGAAATAACGTACCTCCACTAAAAGATTAAGGTAGTAAAAACACGTAAATAGTCATTCGTGAAATGACATTTATTCTAGAAGGCAAAGAGGGAGTAAATAAACAAATAAAATAATACCCGAGTACCGAAAAATAAAATAAGTCACCAAATATTGGGTACGTTTTTATAAAATATTTTAGTATTTTACCAGAATGTAAACCGTCACCCCCAGAGAATTTCGAGACAAAAACTAACGTATAAAATAACTACGATAAAGTATGGTTAAAGAAAAAACAACGAGTATATTTTTAAAAGTCTTAGTTGGTCCAAAACTACAAGTCCCTATTCCTTGAAACCCTACTTTTTACTCATCAAAGGACGTAGTAATCTCAATATCAGTCTCCACGAACCATCGTCCGAACTCCCTCGGTCAACGAACGTAGAAACGAGTCGAGGGTCACTGTATACAACCATCGGACCTTAGTCGACATAGTGTCTTTAACAGTCTGAAGGGAGGTGAGGGTGTGAGGACTCTCCACCAACAAATTGTAAAGTAGGTGTGTGACGATCGATATATGTTACAGATTAAAGGGTAATGAGAGAAATCTGAACGATTCGTAGGACTCGTCTTCAACTATATGAAGAACTTTAGGGTTACTTAAAGGGGTAACCAATAGAGGGGCGTGTACCTTTTCTCCGTAGTATTGGGATCTCAGTAGACCATTTTTCTCCAGTAAGGTTAAGGTACTCGAACCGAGAAACCCCAGAGTCTCCTCACACACGGACCTCGACTCCATCAGGGAAGACTTACCCATTTATGTTAATGGGTCGAAGTTACTTACATCGACGGTAAAATCCAAGTGACTAAGGAGAAGGGGAGTCGGACCGTCGGGGGTGTGGTCCAGAAACAGAGTGACGTCGGGTAGTGTCTCTCGACGGGGTCTATTGATGTTCAATTTTTACGAACCCACTCAAACAAGACCTTTCATCCCAGAGATAGTTTAAGAATAAATTTTACACACACGGGTCGACCTTGTAAATAAATAGAGTCTAACTATTCGTTCGGACCCGAACAAAAGTAGTCGAGGTTTAAACGAAACCGTACCCTTACAACTGTGATGGTTGGACCCGAGTTTAAACTAGTGTACGAAAATGGTTTTCCCACCGGTCGTCCGATCCTAAGGAGATTACACTGTCATGAGTTTACATGATATGTCGAAATTTACGTCATTGTAAACTTTCCGAACGAGATTGTGACTCTTCCCAACATCATAAGAACTTGTGTACGTCAAAATTCACGACGTGATAAGAGTCTTTTCATTTGTCCTTATACCTGCGAAATGAATGAAAAGAGTTTTTTTTTTTTTTTAATGAGAGTCAGACGACAAAGGTTTCCTTTCGTCATATTTCCTACATAGATTGTAGAAAATAAAAAGGTGAAACACAACACAGTATATTCGACATAAAAGAAAAAAATTGTTATTAAGTATTTTATTTCTATCTTTTTAATTTTAAAAGAGGTTAAACGAAATCATAAACATCCTAAGAAAAGACTGTCTAGGCTAACACTGTTCTTCTGTTTATATAATTTCCAACTGTGGACGATAATTCAACCTTAAAAACTACTCCAAGGTTCTACCTAGAGGTACTGGACCTTTTTATTTAGTTCCAGTAACTAACTGAGTATGTTTCAGAAAAGTCGGTAAATATAATGTTACATTAATATCGTTTGACTACATGTTAGGATCTTCTCGAGATTGGATGAGTGTAACTATGTATACATAATATACTACTTATTTACTTTTCTTTTTTTGTTATACGTTTCCTTTAATAGATATAAGAAGTAATATTCCTCCAAGATTCATGACATGTCGATGACACTCCTAATCAAAGACCTAGAGGTAGAAAGTGACTACGAGTCTAACAGAGCTAAATGGAATCAAAACGAGCATAAGTGAATAATAATAATAAACTTATATTTTGTACCGGAATAATAAAAGGAACTAGAAATAATAACAACAACAAAAATCAATAATTCAGTACAGGTTGAGAAACACTGGGGTACTTGACATCAGTTGGTCCGAGGAGGAAGGTACTTCCTAAAGGGTCCGTTCTTATGACCTCACCTAACGGTAAAGGAAGAGAGAAAAGTTGGGTCCCCAGTTTGGGTCCAGAGGAAGAACCGTCCGTCTAAGAAATGGTGACTCGGTGGACCCTTCAGGGAACTAGAATTTTTAATTGTAAGTCTTGACCTTGTGAGGGACTGACGTTATAACTTCTTTCATCTTTGAAGATAATAGGACTTATTTGTAGTTTAGTTTCAAAATATAACTCCAAAGGATACGACATCACTAAAACTCTTTAACCTCTTCTCTTTACGAGTACAAAAGTCTTTGAAGAAGGAGTTAAATAGAGTCCCAACCTGAGTTAGGATGATTCAGTCAAAAATCGAGAGAACGGTTCCTCACCATCCTATTTGTTTTCTTCTCTTTATGATAAACACTGATACACAAGACTACGTTGGAAAAGAAACGTTGTAAAAGAAAGAACCTACTTTTCCTTTCTCAACGAATCGTCCATGTAAAGAATTTCATACTTTCTCCCATCAGTCTTTACATAACGAAGTTCTTCATATCGTTCCTCAATGAATCGGAAAAGAAGTCAAAATTAGTCTTCGTTAAGAAAAGGAATCAATAAGAAACCTCCTTTAAATTTATGTGTGTGTGAGTGTGTGTGTCGTTTTCCATCTTTTTTAGTTTCTCCTTTGGACACCAATACTTAATAACACTGTTTTAAGGACATGGTCTCTTTTTATCCTTTATCTTTGTGTCCATAAAAAAAGGGGATTAAAGTCCACTAGGGTCATGTGACAACTTCATGATCATCTAATTACGTTACGAATTTGTGTCACATGTGTAAATTAAAAGTTTAGTTTAAGGAAAAATATCCTTGTCCATTTTATATGTTAAATTTCGTTTCAAAGTGATAGTAAATTTTACCTAAGAAAAGTTACCTATGTTTATAGTACTTAAAAGGGTAAAGTCGTGAAAACTAACACAAATAAACCCGACACAAGGGATCTACAAAAATGGACAATAGGGGAAGTAGGTTCTAACTTAAACGAAAAGAAATGGATCGACTATAATAACTTTGACATGCAGAGATATCGACCAGACAGATATATCGAAAGATATATAAATGATGTAAAGTTACGAACCCTTATGGGATCGTACTGGAGGAAGATCTTAAATAAGAAACAGTAATACCCCTACAAAAAGTACAAAGGAAATTTTGGAATTGACTCTTAGTGACTTAATTAGAAGAATACGAAGAAAAACATTTTCGTAAAAATTTTAATTTATAAATGACAAATTAAATGTTTCATTAGTAGATTTATAAAAGTTTCTCTTCAACCTTAAAAATTTCTAGTAAAGACTTTTAATATAGCTTCAGTTTCAATGGAAGATACCTTGTAATGTTGGTTTGAGGTTTCAATACTTTTGTCTTTTTATTAAAGAAAATAAAGAACGACTAATTTTAAAATATTGTACAGTTGGAATTAATTCTGATGTTAGATTTTAGACACAAAAATTAGAGTTCTTCTGATGACCACTGATACATACAGTCTTTGTATTAGATCGGAATATTTCCTATGTTGCATAAAAGAGTTCTTTTAAACATTAAGTTACCTATTTATAACTTTATTTTCTTTACTATTCGGTCACTATATTTTACTTAAGAACACAGAGATTTATAAATGTAAACGTCTTACACACTACATCTTGTAGGATTTTTGACTGACTTTCCTCGTAAACAGAGGTCCATTCACCCTCCCCTGTATCATTGTGTAAATTTTCCGACTTCTCTAACGTTTTGATTTAGTGTAGTCTACGACGTCCCATCGTATTTATCCTAACATAGAAACACGTAAAAGTCATCAATTATACGTCTATCTCGTGAAGACACCTTAATCAAACCGAGGACAAGTCGAGGGTCGTTATAGTTATAATTTAGAGATCATGTCAACTTATTCATCCTCTAATGGTATAAAGGTCTAAGTAAAATAATACATGGAACTACCAACTAAAGAACATAACTTTTGTTAATGAAGACTTCAATGAGGTATCTGTCGACCAAAATAAGATTTCCGTACCTTTTTACACCTGTAAAATCACACACTGTGTAGACAAATCATCGAAATTCTTTGTCTTTCCTTCCTTTTCCAAAGGGAAGACGTAGTAAAATTACATTGATCAACTATAAAAATATGTTTACCGTAAAAGATCTAAGTCAACTAATTATAATGGAAACAACGATTAAATAATTTTATAGTGTAAATTTTACGATAATTAATGGGGGAAAGAGAAAGGGGGAGAGGAAAAATACGTTCAGCCATATTGTTTTTTCACGTATCGACGATAGGTATTACAAGGGATATCACTCAAGATAAAACGGAACACGAAACAGACGTTAAAGGGAGGACTTTAAACCGTGTTATATGTATTTTTAATCTTATAGTCGGTGATCATAACATCTAAGACGGTCTGTCTTGGTAGTTATACTTTTTCCCCCCTTTTTGGGTGACGGAAAGTATCTAGTGGGAAGTTGGTAGTGTCACTGTTTTATTAACATCCTGGTCATTCTAATCAGTCTGGTGTACCCGTGTCCTGTGGCTCAGACGCTGTCTTCGTTTACACGATAATTCTTTCGTCGGTTCATTCCCGTACGACAAGACTGTGAAGCTCACGACGGACACTTATATCTACGGAAGAAACTCTCTTACAGTCCCGTGCCACTAATGGTATTAATTTTGTATGTATATACCGTGTAAACACTGACAAATTTCAAGGTCGTTCATTTCTAATGAGTGTTGACCTTTAGACGGTGTGACTGGTACCGAAATTCTGTGGTGTCTCAAGTCCATAATATCCATTGTGGTAGATGTCTTTCGTGTCGAGATACGAGTTCCCAAACAAACGGAGTACCTTTGTACGACGGTCTCCCGTAAATACGGACGATACCAAATTTTCTTGTTTGAGTGACCGAGGTTGCTTGAGACAAAAAGAATGATCCGTCGTCTTTGACTCTGTGAAATTCAGAATACAAAATATCCCTTCGGTCTTTTGTAAAGAGGGAAACACTTTCGGATCGTTATTTTGTCAGACTTTTCAGTGTAATTAATAATACGAAACTTCCAATTTAACTACTCACAGAGTAGTCAATCACGGATCCATATACGATTGAAAATTTTACGCGATTATAGTATTTACCGGTACACACCAACATACATGGGTCATCTAATATCCCCAAATACATAAATGCCGTCAACCAATTGAACAAAAATTTTTAGGTGACCCATTGAGTGAAGAAACGAAGATTGTAATCGAAAAACCGTATTTTATTTTCAAAACAAAATTATTGTCTGGTCAGATCATCCTCTACTACCATCACTTTGTGTCATTAAGTAAATCATTGGGTCCATTTCTATATCGAAATAAAAGATTCTTACACATAACAGTTCCCTAGAAGATCGTATAAAAAATTTATTTAATTTGAACCCCTTCTTAACATCTGTGATTCAAGTCCGTCGATGGACGAAAATTTTTTTAGAAGAGATTTAACATGAAATATACTTTATATTTTGTATGTAAAATATGATCTTAAAATTTTCTTCTATAATCTCTCTGTTTTTCTTAATAAACAAGTACGATTAATTTACTGAGTAAGTCGATTATAAAATATAGTAATTTAGCAATATGTTGTAGTTTATAAACAATAGGTTCTTCCACGATTGAATACGATCCTGTTCAAAGTTTTTAAACTCCCGTGAAAAGAACTCCAGTGTTACTTAACCCCGAGGTGGTCGTGAAGTACACACCCTGGCCGGGATCAATAGAACGTTAACGTACCGAGGGAGAAAGGTCGATTTCAGTCGTAAAAGACAGAGTTTGTAGAGGTACAGAAAAGAAGAGACCGATTGTCAAAAGAGGTCGAAGTGTCCTTGAATAAGTCGGTGTTTGTCCCCATTGTGGTTCCATCCCTAATCAATCTCTGGGAACACCCAGTATCCTTAGGTGTCTCTTTACAGGGTCCCAATGACAGGATCCCATTTTCTATGAAAACTCCGTGTAAGGAGGACCAAAGAGTCTCCGTTAGGGTACCCGACCCGGGATGAATGGGTGTCGTTATGGGGTATCTAATGGGATGGGATATAAGAGAAAAAAGGAAGGAATGTGGGTTACAGAAAGAGAGTAACATACAAAACCCCTCTACGGTCGGATTCTGTATTAGGAAGTGTTTCGTCCTAACAGAACTTAGAGAGTGTTGATAACATATAGGACGATTCATAAGTCAACTAAAATATACGTGTGAGTGGTAAGAATATGTAATATATGTGTGTGTATATACATAAATCATTCAGATCTTAGATAGATGTTTATATTTCGTCTAAAACATACGAAAGTATATATAATTTTAAAAGTCCTTATTTTAATATATAAACTTTTTGACCCTTCTAAAATGAATTAAACAAAAGTAGAAGTTATTCTTCAACAGTCGTAGAACCTTTTAGAACAATGGACACCGTCTTTAAATAAAAAACTAGTCTTGTAACACTGATATTGCATCTCTTGAATTACTTGTCCTGTCCCAACTAGATATCTGGTTCAATCCGTCTTAACTGACAACAATGTTCCCTTTACCGAAGGGTCCACCGTGATCACTCTTTCTCGAGTAGACGGTTACGTCCTCTGTATTCTCTGTGTCCAAACTAGGGAACAAACCCTTCTCGGAGACGTCCTCCCGTACCGTTCGGTGAGGTCATAAGAACGGACCTCTTAGGGTGCCTGTCTCTTCAAACCACCTGGTGTCAGGTACCCCAGTGTTTCTCAACCTGTGTTGACTTCACTGAATTGTACGTACGTACGTGTTCCCTTTATTTCTATCGAACCTGATCTCTATATCAGTACCTAGACTTTATTAATATATACTATATATATATATATTTATGTATACTATATATACTATAGTATAGTATATATTTTATATACTATATATATACTATAGTATAGTATATATTAACAATTTATATTGTTACACCAAACGTGTTTACCTCAAACTCGACAGTAACTCTACGGGTTTTCTTCTACAACCCATCCGTAGACTTATACATTCAGATCTTTAACCTCTTGTCCAGTATAATTTTCTATATTTACAGTATATAGTTGTAGGATATCTATCATTAGTTAAAAATATCGTATCGATTCTAACGGATCCCTCTCTGACAACCCACTCTGTACTTCGGACATTCCTCAAGGCTCCTAGAGACTATGAATTAAAAATCCATCACAAGTTTTGTCTGACTCTTCGTCTACGGTCGTTCCGTCTCTTTTGGTCTTTTCCATATTTGTGTCGTCGGTTTCCTACTCTTACGGAGATCTTTCTAATTTACAGTTTAAGACGACTTCCCTGTGTCATTGTCGATTTCCGAGGTGGTAACTTATGAAGGAAACATTTGAACCCTTCGATGAATTTTAACGGGGGAGGTATACCAGATCTATCTTAATGTTTGTAGTGTCTCTATAACAGTCCTAATTTACTCTATCACAAACGGATCCAGAATCGTTTTTGTCAGAATTAAATATCTTTGAAGTCGTTCCTTCTCCTGTTGGGTACAATCCAAATGTTACAGGGATATTGGACGAAACGTGAGTGACATTGGTACTCTTTGACTGAACGACAAAGGACCGAATTTTCCTCCCACCGTTTGGGTCTGTTATATTTCATTAGGGATTTTGTTAAGGTCATCGATTTTTAAGTCTCTAGGTATCAACAATGTCTTGGATTAATGTCGGTTTGGTGTAAATAAGTGGTGGTAGTCCTTTACTACCTTAGATGTAGCCGTAAAAAGTCCACGACATACATAGTACAATGAATTCAATAACACAGACGAAAAATTTCACAAAGAGGAGTGGAAGAGAGACAACATCAGGTACCACTAAAGTTCAACATCAATCCTACGGGCACTGATTGTCAGTAAGAAAAGACAGGGTGTGTTAGTGATTAAATAACGGAAATTAATACTCCGATGGTAGAAAAATGGTATCATACTGAAATCAAACCCCATTACACGTCCAAGAGAAACATTTATAGATTACGTCGATACATAATTTAAAAGTGTGGTCTGTTTAAACGACCACCAGCAGAGATCAATTGTACTTCTTAGAAGTGAAGACGGAAGTTTTCTTGTTGAATGAAATCAAATAGAGACATAGAAAACACAGGTATCCTTAGTAGGTTCCTCGAACAATTTTTACGATCATAGGTCGGAAACGACGGTATCTCAGACTAAATCACCCAGAACAAACCGTGAGTCTTTAGAATTAATAAATTTCCGGTGGTTGTAATAAGACTGTATGTAACTCGTGGAACACTTCCTCCACATCACTCAATTTTAACATCTGACAGATTGATCCATATGACCTAAACTTAGGATCGAGATAGTGAATGATCGACACTGATGAATTTATTAATTTGAACAAAGGAATAAACATTTTACTCTGAGTACTGTCATCGATATAATATCCAAATAACACTCCTAATTTACTCAGTTAGTACTTTCATGAATCGTGTCACTGACCGTGTATGATTCACGAACAGAATCCAACTCAAGGAACTTTTCGTCTCCGATTTTATTCCTGAACCCTCGTCAACGATGAAACTCTTCATTAGAATCCTTTGTTTTGTTTCACTCCCCACTTCTTTTATCTCTTCCTTCCCTTTTTCAGGTCCTCTCCCACTTAATTACCTGACCAATTACTGCACCAGTCGACCCTAAGTTGTGGTACCCCCGGAGGATTCCCCGTGGTATATTAACGGGGTGGTTCCTTCTTCCTCCGACTCCTTAATTAGGTGGTTGAGGACAAGGGGTGACCAACTTTCGACGGTGTCCTCCCTTTGAAGGGAGTCAAGACCCGACACGGACATACACTGACTACACAGAGGGAACCGAAATCTCTTTCGAAAGACCGAAGGGACCACCGAGTCTACCATTTCTTAGACGGACGTTAAGTTATCCCTTCTAGAGGACCTCTTCCCTTACCGTTGGGTTAGGTCATAAGAATAGACCTATTAGGGTACCTGACTCCTCGGACCGTCCGATATCAGGTACCCCAAAGTTCCTCAGTCTGTGTTGACTCGTTGATTGTGAAAGTGAGACTACGACTTTCGTCTTCGTGGTGACCGCTAAACTTACCCAGGACTACAACATGTACCTTGTCTTTACTCCTATCCAGTACACTACGTTAAGTAGTGTACGTAGATGATGTTGACCATTTGGGTTTACCACATAGTACACGAGTCACAATTAGTGACAATAGGCTAAAATCTGTAACACGGTTCAAGAAATGTACGATAAGATAAATGAAACAACTTTATAAAACACCTTAATGGCACAGGTAAAGTGTCTATCTTTATTGTGCTCTCTACTCGTTTTCAACTTTACGTATTATAGTGTGGTTCTTCTTCCTTTGTCTAAATTTCGATTCAACAGAAAGTGGTATTAATAGAGTCGGAGCGAACACTATGAAGATTTGTCATCATTCTCTCTTCTTTATATGTATAAGGGTCTTAAATTCAACAGTTTTCTGTCCTTACCGTTGTTGAAACATACGAAACTAAGGTTTTTAATTTTTTTTTGAAGTGTATAAATAAATGTTTTAGGACCTCGTAACGGTTAAGCCTAAACACGAGATATATCAGTCGAGACTTAATAATTCCTAAGCAAGTCAAATCAAGTCAACGAGTCAACACAGACTGAGAAACACTGGGGTACTTAAAGTCGTATGGTCCGGAGGGACAGTAGTGGTTGAGGGCCTCAAATGAGTTTGAGTACAGGTATCTCAACCACTACGGTAGGTCGGTAGAGTAGGAGACAACAGGGGAAGAGGAGGACGGGGGTTATGGAGGGTCGCAGTCTCAGAAGAGGTTACTCAGTCGAGAAGCACACTCCACCGGTTTCAAATCCTCAAAGTCGAAATCGTAGTCAGGAAGATCACTTGTGGGTCCTGACTAGAGGAAGTCTTACCTGACCGACCTAGAGGAACGTCAGGTTCCCTGAGAGTTCTCAGAAGAGGTTGTGGTGTCAAGGTTTCGTGGTCAAGAAACCGCGAGTCGGAAGAAGTGTCAGGTTGAGAGTGTAGGTATGTACTGGTGTCCTTTTTGGTATCGGAACTGATCTACCTGGAAACAACCGTTACATTACAGAGACGAAAAGTTATACGACAGATCCAACCAGTATTGAAAGGAAGGTTCCTCATTCACAGAAAATTAAAGTACCGACGTTAGTGGTAGACGTCACTAAAACCTCGGGGGGTTTTATTTCAGACTGTGACAAAGGTGACAAAGGGGTAGATAAAGGGTACTTCACTACCCCGATCTACAGTAGTAGAATCAAAAGACTTACAACTCGAAATTCGGTTCAAAAAGTGAGAGGAGAAAATGGAAGTAGTTCTCCACAAAATCAAGGAGAAGTGAAAGACGGTATTCCCACTACAGTAGACGTATAGACTTCAATAACTATAAAGAGGACCGTTAGAACTATGGTCGAACACGAAGAAGGTCGGGTCGCAAAGAGTACTACATGAGAAGTATATTCAATTTCTTCGTCCCACTGTTATATGTCTGAACTACATGAGGAAAAGGATAAACCCTGGTCACACAACCAGGTACAGGTCAAGATTGACAACGAAAGACTGGACGCATATCCAAAGAGTTCTCCGTCCAGCCCACCAGACCATAAGGGTAGAGAAAGTCTTAAAAGGTGTCAAATAACACTAGGTGTGTCACTTTCGGAAACCGTATTAGTTATTTCATCTTTATCTACAAAAAGACCTTGACAGAACGAAAAAGGTACTAGGTCACCTACAACCAAATTCCTAATCAAACATATATCGACTTGATTTAAAAAGAATAAAGGAGTAAGGAGAACCGTAAAACGGTAATTCACCAAGGAGACATCTTCAGACCAACACTTTAGGGTCGTCCACTCAAAATATAATATTGAATACCCATCCGGGATAGAGTCAAATTAACTTTCCTTAAACTTCTAATACCATATTTACCTACTTAATAAAATCAATTTATTAGGAACTCAATATCTTAAAGTGTTAATCTATAACGGAATTTCCATAGATTAACCAAATTAAAAGATTACCCTCTCAACAAAGAATAGTTGTAAAAATTCTTGTGTCGGATTTTACTGTCTATTTTAATAAAAACTTCGATTGTTTTGGGTCTTTTGATATCTTTATCGGATAGTCAGTAATTGTGTCGATTACTAAAAATCGTCCATAAACATTCTTTTATTAAAAATAATACAGGTAAAACGTGTTTTCTGTTAAGTACATTACTTTCTTTAATACACTGTTCAAGACGTGATACACTGAACTTTTATAGTCGAACCACAAATTAATTATATTACTTCACTATATTACATTGTATAAGGTACATTTGGGAACATACAAGGTCGTATCTCAACTTTGTCATGGAGTTTTCGTTGTAAAAAAAGGGGTTTCAGATAAAACGATTCTAACTTTACACTTTAGAGACTATACGACTCCTCACTAAAACTTCACCCTGACCCACGACACGGAGGTGAACCCGACTCGTTTGGTCGACACTATCAAAAAGACAACCTCCCTTATGGACGACCCTCTGATCGGACGTACACAAGGAATTAAAGGACTTAATAGTATAGGAATATTAGTCATGGACTCGGTACGGCGGTAATACTTCTGACTTTGTGATCCAAAGTCCTCTCAAAGAAAGATCCCCTACATCAAACTTCACCTTATAAAATAAACCGAAGAATAGTGAGTTACACATACATACACACACACACATACATACGTACACATACTTAAATATGTATATACACATATGTGTGTCTAAAGATACAAACGGAATGGATTCGGTACTCGGTGAATACGATTAAATAGTATTACTCCAAAGTCTAGGGGTTTACCAGAAGTTCATCAATTCTTCTTTATAATAGAGTGAATTCTTCCGACTTGGTCTGTTTTATATAAACCTAATACGTATGTGACTCTCTTCTTTTTTATCGTACAGAATGTCTGTACGACGTCCCAGGTTCTATTACTTACGTAAAATTAACTTTTACTATAAGAAAAATTAAATCACTAATTAAAAAGAAACGTACTCTTACCTATGCACTTCATTTAACTAGGTATTATTGGTGTCAAAACTCCGAGGTCATAAGGAACAAATTATAAATTTATAAGAAATCGACGGTAAAATAACGTACTTCAACTCGTGAAGTATGTCTGTAATACTTGAAAAACGTCAATCATTCTTAAATTTCAAAATTCAAGTCTCTTGTTACTAATAATGATAATCCTTATGATTAAGTAGAATATCTTGTAAAACCATCCCAATTTCTTAGTTTGTGTTGAAGAAAACATGTAAAGTTAACGTCAATAACTATTCTGATCCAAATATAACAAATTTTACGTTTCCAAAGTTCGTACCCACTCTACCTTCTACCACATTATTATATCTTTTGTTCTATCCCACCGGTCCTCTCTTCGGGTACAAGTCTCTTTTAATTTACAAATCTAATCTCGTGCAACCCAGACTTCACCGTTTCTCTGTAAGTGCACCTTCTTAGTCGTCCAGTGAAAACGTACGAGATGACTCGGTTTGCGAGGTTAAGGGCGTCCGTTTAATTAGTACAAATGAAGTACAAACTTCACTGGGATACTTAAGTATCTTTTTCTTTCAAGTTTAATTATACCACTATTCTTAGTTTGTACTTGTCATTCATCAAGTTTTATTTTTCAGAGGTTTCACACTGGTAGATCGAATCTTATCTGTGTCGGGACTATATTCGTACTGTCGTTGTCGTAATTTAACAGATCCGGGTTTGACACGGGTCACGACTACTGAGTGTGTAGACACAAAGGTCTGATCTAAAGAAAGATTTCGAGTGACCTAATCAAGTGAATTTACTGGTATCTGTGAATAAGATTTATACGACTTCCTTCTTCAGTATGAAAGGGGTCGGTCGTAGACGAGCAGGAAGTAAGAAGTACAGTTCAGATATTTTTATTGTAGGACCTTAAACACGGAAAATGTCATGAAAAAAAAAAAAATAAAATTTTCCTCATATTTACCTTATAAGGAAATAGAGAAAGTCCAAGTAAACTTTTATCAGGAGTTTATTGTGACATCAAGTATTACAGTAAAAAAATTTGGTATATACCAATAATCTCGAACACAGTAACCTAAATTTTTGTATTTATTTTACAGAATGGTTGGAGAAAATGACATTGGTGGGGGACTTGTTTGTGTAGAGAGTTTGACTTAATTCAATGAGAGATGAATACTGATCGATCCCCACTCACTGAGAACCAAGCACTATCACTATGTGAAGGGTCTCGTACATAGGTGGTATAAGTTACTTGTTTTCGAAAGTAAAGTATGGACTACTATAACCGGTGTACGAGAAGGTACTTTTCATAACCCCACTCCACCCCAACTTCCTTTGAACATAGACCGAATAAACAAACAAATAAATTATGTAAATTAAGGTACAAGATGAGGGTATTAAAGAAGACTTACACAAGTTCGTAGAATAATGAAATCCTCAATGTCTCACGTTTTTAATTCACGGTCCAACGACGTCAAGATTCGGATGAATGTGTCCATGGTCTCGTCGTCCAGGCAATAAAGGGTGAAATTCGAATAAAATTACCTTTTTAACCGACGATGTTGGTCTGTTTAACATTTTTCCCTTTTTCAGAATTTTAATTTGTTAATATATTACTTCTGTCAAGAATAGGTTTAGACGACTCTAGAAGCAAAAACAAACAAAAGCACTCTACACTAATAGTATACCACTTCATGTTATTGATTTAAGTTTCTGACTACAGACTCAATTGTCACAATATCATTCAAAATTTAATCATTCATAAACATAATATTACTTTTAGACACTTAGTTATTTACTTTAATAAGGACAAATTGTGGAACTCAATAGTTAGATAGAAGGTAAGTGAACTTTTACTGTTGGTGAAAGTAGTTCCGGAGAACTCAAATTTTTACCCCGAACTTCCCAAACTGGTTCATAACGTAAGAAGGTTTCTAACGAAAAATTTTAAGGTGTAATATCACAATTTTGTTTTCGTTTTCATAAACTGTACAATGATATTATCAGGGATAGATATGTATTCAACCTCAGTTACTTTTGTATTAATTGTGTCGTAGAGATCCCAACCTCGATATTAAAATGACAGCTAAAAATTTAGTAATAACCGTTCCCGTAAATATTCTGTAATTACAACTTTTAAAGGGATTGGTCTCGTAGTCATGGGATTGGTCGAACAACCTCACTGACTCCCAATTTCTACTATGTACATGTATGATAAGGAAGTGGTCGTAGAGGTCAGATCCTCTTCCCCGTCAGGAAGAGGTCGCTTCGATCAAAAACAAACCGAGGTAAAGGGATCGTGTAATGTTTCGGAACCTCTATAAAAGACATACACGAAGTACAGAACAATAACATAAGGTTCTCGAAGTCACAGGATTGTGTTTTACTAGGGACCTAGAGAACGAGCACACTGACAACGATATCATCGAGAACAAAAGAATCGATATGCATGGAATGAAGAATTAGAGAAACGTGTTATGGTACGTACTATAACGATATAACTTAAGTTTAAACAAAAGACACAAGTTGATACATATTTAAACTCGACAGAAGAAAGACAAAAAAAAAAAAAAATTAAATCGTTGAAATCGATTAAAAGTTCGAACTAAAAACAAAACAAAATAATTCCTGTACCAAGAAGGTTTTTAGATTATTATGTCTTTTTATTTTCTTATGTTAATAGTTGGATTAAGTGACTGGTGGGTCGTTATTGGTCAAAATTATAATCTAGGGGAGTGTATATACGTGTAATAATTACATTATCATATTAATAGTAAATATTTATTATTTATTATTTAATGAGAATAGGAGTGTATATATGTATACATGTTTTTCCTTCTAGTTGTCCTTTGTTTTAAACTATATGTCTGTCGTTTTTCTTACGATATTTTTAATTTAGTATAATATTTTCCAAATTTTTATTTTTTAATTTATATGGTATTTTTTTGTTTCTTTTCGACTTCCTTTAAGACATTGAGTATTTACAATATAAATAGAAAAACATAGTTTTTATATAACGAAGATTCTTCCAAGATTATAATTATACATTATGATAATTTTTCTACGTAAGAAAAAAGAAAAATTTTTGATGAAGAAAGGGTCACCTTAGGGATATCTAAAAAACGTATAAAAAGGTGACTCGTAAATCGAGAAACTTCGTAGTAAAACGTTAGCAGAGAAAAGGTGGAATAGTTCCTACACCCGGAATAGAGTAAGAGGATTTCCGTAAATTTTGAGTTTCAGGAACCCAGGGGTTTAAACATTGTCGAAGTCAAACAGTAAAACAGGAAGTGAGTTAAATAAAACGAAAGTCATTATGTAATTTTTCACAAAATTTTATTAAATTTTATGCGGAAACACAAAATCTTGTATCGAAAAAACTTATAAAGTGAATGATATAACTATCTCTATTCTAGGAGGTAACGTAAAAGTAGAGTCGAAACATAGGGAGATCTAAAACCCAGGACAAAAACAAAGCAAAGTAACTAAGTATTTGAACAAATACAATAGAACATAAGAAAAAGAAGGAAAAAAAAATAATCTTATTAGAAATGTAAAAGTTCCATAACTAGGTAAAGGAGTTAATTCTAGTAGAAATGACTCCCATAGTCTCTACGGAATTTATTACAAAGAGAAAGAACAACTGATCGATCAGATCAGAACACTACCCTTAAGAACAGGTTCTCGGGAAACAAAGAAAGTTGAGTGTTGTAGATCATTTTCTGTCACCTATGACGAGTTCGGTGGTGAAGGTCAAAATTCGGTATCTTATCTTGTTCCCTGTTTCTAAAAAAAATTTATGTTTTTCCGTATGTGGTCATTAAACTATTCTTTACAAGTACGACGACGACGACGACGATTCAGTGAAGTCAGCACAGGTTGAGACACGCTGGGGTATCTGTCGTCGGGTGGTCCGAGGTGGTATATAAGAGGTCCGTTCTTATGACCTTACCCAACGGCAAAGGAGGAGGTTACGTACTTTCACTTTTCACTTTCATTTCAGTGAATCAACACAGACTGAGCATCGCTGAGGTACCTGACGACGGGTGGTCCGAGGAGGCAGGTACCCTAAAAGGTCCGTTCTCATGACCTCATCCCACGGTAACGGAAGAGGGTTCTTTACAAGTATCTTCACCGGTTTACTGTGGTACCACATGCATAATACCTGGTTTTGAATAAGTATAGAACTATGTTCCTTCTTCTGTTTACACAAAAATAAATGACAAATCTATTTTTACTCTCAAGACAAAGATCTCTTTTTGTCTGAAACCTTCATTACTGAAAAAGATAGTGTAATAAGACTACTCTTACTTATCCAAGGTTCTCTTTCTCAGTTCACGAGGCATGTTGGAAGATACTATCCACGACAACAGTAGGAGTACAGTCTTCACTTCCTTGATCTACATCTCCTTAATTGAACAACTTTTAGTGTTACGATTATTTACCAAGTTGACCGTGAGTAAGGTCTTTAAGATCTCCGGTCCAAGAATTGTGACTATACTAGGAGTAGAATGTCTTACACTGATAAGGTTCCGGATGTTTTATTACTCTTAAGAGGTCCATAAAACTTGTATAATTCAATGTTTTGGTACTTCTAATTGGACAGTAATAAAAGATTTAAATATATTATACACTCTTTGGGTTACAAATGTGTGGGTCTAAAGACGAAGGTTTGTGTTTTTTCTTTTATTTCTTGTTTTCGGTTTGTTTTTCAGAAAGTCAAAACTAATCAGTCGATCTCATTCGAATTTCTCTTGTATATGAGTCCCCCCTAAAAAATTTACATGACAGAAGTTTACTAAATTACACAAAAGGTACTAATAGAAACTATGAAACTTATTAATTGTTTCTGTAAATATTAAAAACTTTTTCGATCCTATAACAAGAAAGATCTACTACTCTTTTAAGTTATTTAAATTTACTGGTAGCTGACTGAACACTCACTGGCACTTCAGTAGATGAATCCGTAGCAAACTATCTCCCTTTTTTAGGTGGTTTTATAAAGAAGTCAACCAACTAACTGTCACTGGTACGTTTTGGAATCAAAATGAATATTCAATATTTCTATCATAGTGAGAAAAATTACCTGTATATTATCAGATCATACTGGAATGATACTAAACAAGTTAGACGAGTCATACCGGTCGAAAATCTGGTGACCTAGTAAAGATCCAAAAAACGTCAACATTTTTTACAACTTCATTTATTGGAACATAGATTTAACACGTGAGTCAACGAGTCAACATAGACTGAGAAACGTCGGGGGACCTGACATCAGACGGTCCAAGGAGATGTAATGAAAACAGAAAAAACGAACGTAAACTCTTATAGAAACCTATTTTACGTTCTTGACCGTAAGGACCAAGTCTACGTCAGATATACATGTATGTGTACATCGAAGTTGAGTCCTCATCTCTCTATAGTCACAAGATACCCCACTTTGAAACTAGTTACCCTCTTCTTTGGTCATCCGTTTCAGGAGAGAGGAAAGGGTTGTACCCGACTAGACTCTTCGTCGACAAATTTACCCGACGTTCTACCAGAGTTCTCTAATTCGTCAAAACGAACTAGGATAACGACAAACGACCAGACGATTAGGTGGATCATAACCGAGAGAGAGTGAAGAGTCAGGATAAAGGGAAATTGGATTGGGAACAAGTGACCCTAACGTCGGAAATTCTTTCACCAACCGAGTGTAAGAAGAAAACCCCGTTAGGACATATTCGTTCTTCTGTATTATTTGTTTTGTATATTTATTTTATGTAGGATACAATCTACTACATTCACGTGATCTCTCCTTTTTTTTTGTTGTTGTTCCTTACTTATCTAGACTATAAACCGTCCATGTGTGATCTCGTTACGTTATTTGTAACACGAAACGATAATTTTAGGGAGGAAGACCTGACTCCTAAGTAGACGTGACTACTCATAATAGTCATCCCAGAATGGACTTAGGAAAAGACTCTTAACGGGAGTCAACTTCTCTTGGAGGAAGGTACACTGTAAGGAAAAGATCTAGTCGGACATAGGTTATTTACCAGTAACGCCTGATACTTTAAACCGGGGAGAACGGAGTCAACATCCGTCAAGGTTTCTCGGTAGAGTCGAAGTCTTACACACTCAAGACGGTTGTGGAAACGACGTTAACGAAATGTCAAGCAGAGTAGGGAAACAAGTTAGGATAAAAGAAGTGAAAGAGTATCCATAACGAGGACACTATTTTAAATGAGCAACTATTAAAAAAAAAGTACGATTAGAGACAAGGTTTAAGACAAAGGGTCCCTTGAGATGTATTCTATAATACGGTATACTCAACGATCTTATTACTTTATATCTACTGAGGACATGTCACCCTATTGAAGGTAGGGTACGACGGTCGGTGTGAGAGAGGAGACGACGAGATCAGAACGGTTCAGGAGTCAGTCCTAGAGGTTAGAGGGAATGAAAGATCTTCAAGACGTTAAGTCTTCCTTGGATCTTATCATTTCATGTCTCAACACTCTGTTTCAAACTTACATTTAAAACTGAAGGTTTATAATTTAATAACATTGTAATACAAATCTAACACCGTAGAGGTAACGGTGTGGGTAGGTGTAAATACACATTTATCGTTACATTTGGTTGTTTTCCGTGTAAGACAACATAGATACGTTAAATGTCTTATTCTATTTGGTAAAATATTTCGGATAACTACTTTGAAAAAAAATTCCTTCAGTCATTTATATACCTATTTTATATACCTACTTACCTGTCTACCTATTTACCTGACTATTATCTCTGTATAAACGTTTATTAGTATTATCGATAAGAAAACCAATTTTTCTCTAGAATACTTGATTCAGTGATTCATCGGTTGTGAAACTAATAGAAACATTCTTATATTAGAAATTCCATGAGACAATTTTTAGCTGGTGTTTTATAGGGTACTGTATAAATTATTATCGTTTAAAAGTCAAAAGTACTAAATTTATACCAGTTATAATGTATCGTTTATAAAGAACTGAACGCATTACAAATATATAATTCTGTCAGTTACCCGTTTAGGTCTTTGTGATTGTCTTTTCTCACTCACCGACACCTAAAGTTGACGGAAATTTTATATACTTCGGTGAAGATTCCAAGTGAAAATAATTCTAATGATTAAAATTTCCGAATAAGAAATCTCGTACAGATGGGGTTTAAATCACAATTTAAATTTAATCTCCTAAAAAAAATAATTTTACTATCATTCTCTGTGAAATTTGTATAATTGTGAACTACATTATTTTCAACCGTTAAGACACGGTCCGGATAATGACAATTATAAATAGGAAAAACTTTAGGGTCTTTAGATTCACAAACATCACTATTCTGAAACGAAGAAAACATCTACGTTTAAGTAGTAGCTTTCTCGTAATTATTAGTATTATTATTCTTACCAGTGAATGACCTACTAAGGAGTACGTGTCGATATATTGAATCGAAGAAATAAATTTTATAGATTTCCCGTTCTACATATTTAACTACGTTTATACTCTAAAAACTCTGAACTCCATCAGAGACCCAGTGGGTGTCCCGATTAAACTTTAAGTAAGTCAAAAATTACCGACTCATTATGAGGCAACACATATACACGGTGTCGAAAGAATAGGTAAGTAGACGACTACCTGTAGACCCAACGAAGGTACAGGACCGATAATATTTGTCACGACGCTACTTGTAAACTTAGTCAAGATTACTCCACCTACTTTGACCTCGGATAATATGTCTCACTTCATTCGGTCTTTCTTTTTGTGGTTATGTCGTATGATCGTGTATATATACCTTAAATCTTTCTACCATTACTATTGGGACATACTCTCTGTCGTTTTCTCTGTGTCTACATATCTTGTCAGAAAACCTGAGACACCCTCTCCCTCTCCACCCTACTAAACCCTCTTACCGTAACTTTGTATATATTATAGTATATTCTTTACTTAGCGGTCAGGTCCAAGCTACGTCCTATGTCCCACTAACCTCGACCACGTGACCCTGCTGGGTCTCCCTACCATGTCCCTCCCTCCACCCTCTCCCCAAGTCCTACCCCTTGTGCACATGTTGGCGCCACCTAAGTACAATTGTATACCGTTTTGGTTATGTTATAACATTTCATTAATCGGAGGTTAATTTTGTTTATTTAAATTTAAATTTTTTAATTTTTATATAAGAACCCCCTTTTTTTTTCTTTAAGTAAATCGAACCTCACATACAAGAATCGTAATTACAGTGACTAATAAAATCCAATTCTCTGTTCAAATAAATACTATATTACTGAAGGGACCACCGATTCTGTCATTTCGCAGACAGATGTTACACCCTCTGGGCCCAAACTCGGGACCCAACCTTTCTAGGGGACCTCTTCCTTTATCGTTAGGTGAGGTCATGATAACGGACCTTTTAGGGTACCTGTCTCTTCGGACCATCCGATGTCAGACACCCCAGTTTTTCTCAACCTGTACTGACTCGTTGATGTGAAGATTTGTGTTTACCCTTCTATTTAAGTATTGTCTTTACATCGTTCCTTCAATAACACAGGAACATTAGGACTATCACAGAAGGTCCTATGAAGGACCTTAATTTGAAGAGACCTTAGTCGAAAGTTGACATCCCGGACTTCTGTCTTACATCGTTTCAGACTGTTCCGAGGGACCTCTGGCATCTGCAGGACTAGTGGTATACCGGACTTTCCCGAAAAGTGTACAATGTTATAAGACTTCATCCCAGAAGTCTTATGTAACCGATTAGAAGTCTCATGTAAGAATTAGAGTACTTGGATTAATAGACATTTCTTGTCAAATTCCCCACGAAGAAGTTTAATAAATATGATCAGGTACATGAAAATAGACCCCTGTATATATTGAGAGTAATACGTCACTAATGTAAAATCGAAACTTTTACATAAGATTCTTCCTAATTTTCCTAATAAGTAGAGGTACCACTGAGTACGAGGGTAACAATTAGTATTGTGTTTACATAGAAGGAGTAAGTGCAAAAGTCTTATGGAGTCGAAAGTGTATATGCAATTTACGAGTACAAAGTACATTCGTTTCTTCTTCGACATACCCTTATGATTTAAAGGACGATCTCTGGTTATATTTTAAATACACTTTAATGAAAAATTTTAAAAATGTACTACTTTATTAATCATAAACGAGAGTATAAAGTCCTTGTATATTAACTCTTTACACGACAACTAATATGAATTGGAGTGTGAGACGAGGTTTACGGGAAAGAAACATTCTTCGTACCCGAGACTCCACGAACAGGAAAACCCTAAAAGTGCCGACAACAACACTAAGATCAAATCAACAGTATTTGACACGATACACTTACTCCTCTCTGACCTATTGTTTAGTACTCGAGCAAATAACTCTTCCCACAAAAGATGTAGCAGTACCTATCAGCGTATGTTACCGTTTACTGGGATAGAGAATTGTACGTTTATAAGTTTATTATTTTTCTGTTTTTTAGAATAAGTACGTTACGAATCAATTTAAATTATGTCAATTTTACAGTTTTTAGATAGTGAAATTCTCTATATATGTACGTTATTTAATAAAGATCATTTGAAACAAGTGATTTTTATTCAAGAGTAAGAACCCTAATATATGACTCGAACCTACTATTATCTTCATTTTTATGTGGGGGTATTCTATTTTAAACATTTCTGTTTCCAGTTTATTGTCATAATAAAAAAACGAACATTATTGAAGACTCTCTTATCGTGAACGTTTTTTACAATATAATTTTTAATTTAGAAGTCGAAAAACCTGATTCTTTATACGAACTATTTACGTACAATTTTCACTTTCACTTGCACTTCCGTGAGTCAGCACAGGCTGAGGAACGTTGGGGCACCTAACATCGGGTGGTCCGAGGAGGTAGGTACCGTAAGAGGTCCGTTCTTATGACCTCACCCAACGGTAAAGGAAGAGGTCCCCAAGAAGGGTTGGGTCCCTAGCTTGGGTCCAGAGGACGTAACGTCCGTCTACGAAATTAGAGACTCGATGGTCCCTTCGACCATTAAGTTGTAGATTTGAAAGATTTATGTCAAATTTAAAAAAAATAATACCATTTGTATATATTATATTTGTATGATAAGACTGGTATAAATTTACATGTCATCGTAATTTATGTAAGTGTAACAACACGTTGAGAATGGTAGTAGGTAGAGGGTTTAAAAAGTGGAAGGACTTAACTTTGAGTCAGAGGTAATTTGGGATTGAGGGATAAGGGGGAGGGGTGTGAGTGTGGAGATCGGACAATAGATGGTTTCATGAGAGACTGAGACACTTAAACTGACAAAATCCATGGAGGATATGTACCTTAGAAATATTATCACCTGTTCGGTGTCCGTCTTATGAATGTAGTCTCTCAGGTAGTTTACCTTATATCTTAAACTTGTCCTCCTGTCAATCATTGTCAAGACCTTGATTTGACGACGTCTGTAGTGAATCTGTGTTCTGTGTAACAGGGCGGAGATGAGGAAATTCACTTAGAAATTGTCCAAGTAAACCATTATTCGAGTTTCTCCTCTTTTTTGAACACGGGGTTGACGTGACAAGTAAGTGGACACGTTTGTTGAACTTGAGAGGAAGAAAAGGTCACCAAAGGAACATTAGAAGGGTTACATGTCGACGATATATATTTTGAACTTACTATCATCCCTTCTAGGACGACACGACACTTAGTGTCACGTGAGCTGGTGTGAAGTCGTCCAATACCCTACTTTTCTTATTTTACAGACGTTTCCGGAATAAGGTAGGGGAAAAGGTCGACCATTTCAGTTACGTACCGTCGAAGGACCTTACGAAATAAGACATAGGTCGACATGATCTGTACTGGGCAGGGTAAGGGAACGGTAGGAAAGGACATGTTTATTTCCCACTCTCGTAGAAAGGAAAGAACTTCGTGACCCCCGGTTTAGTTAACGGATTAGTTCACTTTTGTTTTGTAGACACTACATACTTGGCCTCCCACCGAAAGAGACCTCTAAAAATATTTGACTAATTCAGTCCCGTGGTGATTAGGAGATACGACGTGAAGTCTACAATGTAACTGTTCCTTCTAATCTCACTTTTCTATTACCAACACAGTGGTCACACGTTATTTGTTGGACACTTCTCGGTAGTCTCCAAGTCTTTACAAGGGTAATGTTTACATTTACACTTGCAATCGTTGACCCGACCTCTCGTGACACTCTCTGCGGACGGACATACAGTTCCTCTATGTTTCCTCTCTTCTCGTCTTTTCCCCAAATAACATTATTGTATTCTGTAATTGGGGGTACACGATCAGTTTAATTCAAATCCTATATACTTAAAGCATACTATTGTAGACACGATGAATTATTATCTCAACAAAACATGTAATGTAATTCACTATAAAACTTTCACGAAAAATTAAGTTTCCTTAGGGGTTATCACCATCAACATTTAACCATCTTGTCACGTTTTGTGTTTCGGTTCAAGATCTCTTTCATTAGAAACCTCTTCTTTCAAACTAATCTCGACGAGTCTCCTAGGTTCAATACGTAATCTTCCTTAGTACTTTATTTAGTCTGTAGTCCCAACGTCAAGTGTGTACGTAGACAAATGCATATTTAGGTCGGACTCGTGTAAGACGAGACATGTGTTTAAGGAGTCGGCTGCTTCAAGTAACGGTACAATGAAGACATAAACTTCAATGAAAGGTTAAAACTTCAATGGAGAAGGAAATTAGAATGTGTGTTGTGTATATACTTTCCACAATTATAAAATCTTTTTGAAATTCGAACATCTTCTGTTCTTTTATATTCCTGTTTTACCGTAATAACATTTCTTCTAATGGCCCACTTTGTCAACGGACGTATGACCATTTTCTTATTAAGTCACGTTTACGTCAAATTTTTTAAGTCACGATTAAATATTAAAAAAAGACCGGTAAGTTACAACTACGTTTGTCTTCTTTTTTGATCATAACAATCATACGATTCTTGTTTTGATTTTATATATACCACCTTCTACTATTTACAAAAACTCTTGTTGTATAAAAGGAGTCCTATTTTCCACTAATACCTTATAAACGACACTCCATTGTCTGAACTCCTAATTTTTCAATAAAAAAGGTCACAGACTTTTGAAATGTTGGTCCCCTTTTTTTTGGTACCCATTTACATACTATTGGTACCCGAAGGACCCTCCGTGTCACCATTTCTTAGACGAACCGTCACGTCCTCTGAGTTCTCTACACCCAAGTTAGGGATTCAACCCTTCTAGGGGACCTCCTCTTATACCGTTTGGTGAAGTCATAATAACGGACCTTTTAGGGTGTCTGTCTCCTCGGACCGTTCGATGTCAGGTGCCCCAGTGTTTCTCAGTCTGTGCTGACTCGCCGCCGTGTGTGCAATTGGTGTGTTACACTTTGCACCAGCCTCTTGATCTTATTGATTCCACCACCCAACACCCCCCACCTTGACCCTTTCTTTCTCTACTCAAACTACAATCAAAAATTATATTTGGTTTTAATAACTTCTTTTCAGCCTTCCACAAAGTCTGTCATCACACACGTTTTGACCTAAGTACTCTACAGTACTGAGGAAGTTATCAAGTCGCATTCTCCGAGGGTGTTTCTCTATTCCTTACTTCTTTTTTATTCCGACGAAACGTTGGGATACCTGACATCGGGTAGTCCGAGAAGACAGGTACCTTTAAAAGGTCCGTTCTTATGATCTCACCCATCGGTAAGGGAGGAGATCCTCTAGAAGAACTGGGTCCTTAGCTTGGACCCAGAGAACGTAAAGTCCCTCTAACAAATGGAAGACTCTGTGATCCCTTTAGGGTGTATATTCGCTCTTAGTCTAGACTTCTCACCACAAAAGAACGATACCTTAAACCTGAAGACTAACTCCTAAGTCCATAGATATCGTTTATGAAATTCTATGAACAACTTACTTGTACACTGAAAAAAAAACCACCCTACCTCCCCGTCTAAAAACCATTGTAAACTAATCTAATCGTCAAATCTTTCTGGTCAGACAATCGTTACACCTCTAACTTGATCTTCCAACTACGAAGTCCGATCTCCTGGTCAATCCTTCGAACGTACTAAATCCGTTCGTCCCTACTCCGGAACTTGACGTCTCCTCCCGTACCCCGACTTCACATCCTGTAACTGACATAACCTCTATCCTAGTCGTCTCAGACACGATGTCATGTAACTACTCGAGTCCCAAGTCACGGTAAAATGTTCAGTTTTTTTATTTTATTTTATACAAGCAAGATCTGTCTACGTCAAGGACATCTGTCCATCCGGTCTCTTTTAAAACACTTTTTCCACAGTAAAGGGAGACTGTATCGTGTACACGGGTCCCGTGTCCGGAACCCCTCGCCTACCCCCAGATCTAAAGTTCGGGATGACCAGTAACATCGACCTGTAGAGACACACAACGTGTTTGACGTCTCAGAATGTGTCGATAGAAGTACTCCTCCTACAAGAGTCCAAAGACTGAACTTATTGAAGTAGTGACCCTACTTTAAACCACTTGAGTCTTTCAGTAGGTCTTTTCATCTACAACCCCCTTCTTTTTACTAAATCTAAATAACTTAAACTACACAGACCCCTATAAACTTACTTCCACAGAACTAAAGGTAAGTTTTATACCGAGACGTCAAATCTTTTGACTAAACTTTTACTCAAATATTTACCATCTTTTATGACCCTACTCCACCGAGGTTAATAAAAGAAGTTCTGATAGAAACCTTACTCTTATATCGATCTCTACCTCACCCACTCGTGAATCTCTAATACCACTAACCTTATTAGTTTTGGTTTTCACTATATCATTCATGATATTTGGACCATAATTCCCTTCCAGTCCCAGTTTTCCCAAAATCCCCAAACGTGGATTCTTCATTAACCCTGGAAAGATCCGTTTTTCATGAATCATACTACTATCTTCGTCATCCATACGACCTTATTCAAATAAAACAAAAATCAATCCTTTCAAGTCTAATAGACGAATTTCAGGTAAAAAGAAGTAAGTAAATATAATCATTGTATATAATTTGTACAAATGACTCCAAATAATTGTCTTAAAAGATAAGTCAAAACAGAAATGTATAAAGTTAAGGTCGACGTACTATCTTGTACTGGAAATAAAACCTTTTATCTTGTTATTTTTGTATTTTATTACACCTGTATAAACTATAGTTCGTAAAGAAGTATTTAAGTACGTAAATGAATATATATCATAAGATGAATAATAAATATGTAAATATACTGAATTCTTCGTTTGTTTACACATTCTCGACCAATATCAGTGGGAGGTTCCACCGAAAGTTACTTGGAGTGAAGGATTATAAGTGTAGGAAAAAGTCAGGGGAGGGTATAACATGGTTCCACCAGACATATTGGTTATGTTACACCTTCTTTACCTTACAATGAAAACCCTGATCCAATACTTTCTGAGACCAAAGGAAAAACCACAAGAAAGAACTTAACATAGTGAGAAACACCCCTTACGATGGATGATACAGTACTCGTCGGGGCACTACTCCTTAACCCCTAACAGTTGTTGGTAATACTGACTTGAACCGCCTCCTAGGAAGTGGGAGTCAACTCGAAAAGATACTGACGTTTGTTCGTCTCTCGAAGTAAGATTGTAACACCCAAGAGAACTGGATCTTGGTGGGTCGTTGAGACGAAGACCTGAGAATTTGAGGTTTTCAATACACTTGACACTACAAAACCTCATGAAACAAAGTGTAGTACAAATTTCTTGACTACGAAAGTTTGACACCACGACCTCTTCTGAGAACTTTCAGGGAACCTTTCGTTCCTCCAGTTTGGTCAGTTAGACTTTCCTTTAGTTGGGACTCATGAGAGACCTTCCTCACTACGGTCCTGACTACGACTTTGACTTCGAGGTCATGAAACCGATGAACTACGTTTGTCGACTGAGTGACCTTTTCTGGGACTACGACCCTTTCTATCTTCCGTCTTCTTCTCCCAATCTCTCCTACTCTACCAACCTACCGTAGTGACTAAGTTACCTGTACTCGAACCCGTTTGAGACCCTCTACCACTCCCTGTGTCCTCGGACCACACGACTTCAGGTGCCCCAGAGTTTCTCAGCCTGTGCTGAACCACTGACTTGTTGCTGTTTACAAATCATGTATAAACCTAGTAGAGATAAACGACAAATAGTTAAAGCAAGAATTTTTTATTTTCGTGGTGTCAAACTTTCGTAGTCAAGAAATTTGTACTACACTTTGTTTCATGAGGTTTTGTAGTGTCAAGTGTATTGAAAACCTCAAATTCTCAGGTCTTCGTCTCATATGACATGTACCAATAAAAAAAATTGAGTTAAATAAGAAATTCTAACTTTAATACATAAAGTAGGAGTCTTAGGATTCCAAATCCTTTAGGTCAAATTCCTACGTCCAATCAGATGGACGTTCCAGAATTAGAGGAATTTAATCTAATAACTAAACACGAAGTTCGTGGTAGATCTTCTGAGATGTGTCGGGTTCTGAGATATCTCGGGAAGACACGTGTAACCAACACGTACTAAAAGAGGGGCAGGGAAGAGGAAGAGAGGTTCAATCAGCTACAGTGACAGGGACACCCCACCAACACCCCAAACTGTCCCAGCTCCGTCTAAAGTCGACTAAGTTTGTGTCCTTTTCCCTTAAAGGTATAGTAAGAAAGGGGGAGGTGAGTGAGAAGAGAGACCTGAAATAATGGAAAAATAAGGAAAAGAGAAAAAGGAGGGAAGACGGTAAGGACGGAGAACAAAGAGGAGAGTTTAATATATTATAAAACCTCACTCCAGTCATCAGGAAGGAACGGCCAAAACGTAAAAGTCCACTAGTTAGCTTTTCTAGTACTTTTTCGTAAGTCGATAACGGAAGAGACCGGTGAAAGTCACTTCTGTCTGTGAACATCTCCACGTCAGTCTCAGAAAGATTCAAAATTTGGAGACCCAGTTCCTTTTTTGTCCGTCCGTTTTTTAAAAAATACACCGACATACATATGTCATATCTACATCTATATATGTGTCTACACGTGAGTCTATGTATATATAGACACAATATGTAAATATAGATACATTAACTAAAGTCTTATAAAAAGTACTTTTGTACTTTTATACGTTTTGAACCATACCGAACCATACCGAACCATTTATTGATATGGTAAGGTAAATTAAACTTAAATATCTTGTTATACTCGATAGATTTTAAGAATAGTTCGATTGACATAAAATGATTTTTTTTTAGGAAAGACTCACCACTGAACCCAATTCATGTCAAAAATTTACGATCCAAGTTTAGTTACGTTCACATAGTACACGTCTCATTAAGAGTTAACAATATTTTTAATACAGGTAATACGATGAACGACCCTAAGATCATTAGTAGATTTAAGGTATTTTGAATTTTAAAAGTTTAATAGGAGTCATTAAATTTACACAATAATCCGGAAAGTACTTCGTAAAAAGAAGAAACTTCTTTTGTTCGATTCAAAGAGTTTTCGTGACGTCCTATTCAATATTCACTGAAAGTGAACATTAAACGTCTACGACATTATCCTTAAAAGGAAAATGGTGATACATTCAGGTTGAGAAAACGTAAGATTAAACGTTCATTTTCCAACGAAATTTTCAACTATATCTTCAAACACTCCTGAAATTCTCTAAATTCCATATAGAAAGATTTTCTCAGTATTTAATCCGTACTTGTACTTCTACACTGAAGACTTTTTCTTCCTTTTCTTATCTTTCCTTATTTACTCCCTTGTGTGTATAGAAAATAAACTGTAGAATGAAACTTTTCGTCTTCTATAGAAATCCTCAAACCGATACAGTATAATTTATTCGTACACAATCCGAGATTGAAATGAATACTCCTTTATAGTTATCTGTGGGATACCTCCCTTTTATAAGTCTAAAATGGGAACATTAAACCGGTAAATCTATACTGTTAACTCTGTCACTTACAGAGTCAAAATGGTTTTCCTTGTGAAAACTAGGGAAACACCGATCTCTATAATGGTAGAATTATTTCGTATGTGGTTCCAGGCATAGTAATCACGAGTTGTAATCCCTTTTGGTTAAAAGAAGTGATCCTCAGAATCTCTAAGTATATTCTTCTGATTTATTTTCTTGTATCGACGGTTAAACAAAACTCAGAAATAACGGTAAGGTTTTTTTTGACGAATACCTAATTATTACAAATTGTAATCGTCAAGAAGTCACTAGTGATCCGATTTTTAGTCAATTTAATTCAACAGTGGTGGGAAGTTCTTCATTAAGCTTCATGACGTTACTGTATTTATTTTTAGAATTTAATTTTTACGGTATCGGTATAATTTTAATCCCTTCCGAACTTTTTTCGACTGTAAAAGAAATAAATCAACATATCAATCAAGTGACTTAAACCGTTTTTCATTCAAATAACACAACGTTCTCTACACCATGTTTGTCACTGAATCCTAAGTCCCAGATCTTTCACCTTGAAGTCCAGGTACTACTGTGTTTTTTATGAATATGGAACCCTCTTCCATACCCTTGGGGGGAGAGAGTAAAATAAAAAAGATTCTACCCCGTTCATTACTATAAATGGAGTATCCCCCTCATTCTTCGTCTATATCTTCGTATCATACATAACGATGTATACTTAATCAGAATAATCGTTTATTAACTACAAAAGTTTAAAATAATAAATCATCCTAGGAATCTTAGTGATTACTTTTCTAGTATAAATTCTCTCTCATCTAAAAAAATGAAACGGAATAACGACATCGATTAGTTGTATTAATTTTATCAAAAGATATCAAACTTTATCCGTAGTAAAATCTTTCTCCTTATTAAATAGTCAGGATAAATAGTCTTTATATTAAAAACTAACGATATTTAATACTAAATATTATCCTTTCGTCATATATATACATATATTCATTGTTTACTTATACATATATACACATATGGATGTATATATATGTTTGTACGTATAAAGAGTATATCACCTCTTTCTGTATCGAAAGGGAACTTTACGAAACGGAAATTTCTATTTGACATTTTTAGACAACGTTCTTTTGAAAGATTTTCATACCCGGTATAATATAATTTTTCTTTTATGTACACTTACACCCGACTTTTAGGGGTGTTACTATTGGTACAATTATTACTGACATAGATACCGATATTGTACGTTATAAATCATCGACACTAAACCATCTAATTGTTTTCTTTCGAGATTTACTTAGTTAATCCAAAAATTGTTTCCTTTATATAAAGACGCAAAACATGACATCGTTAAAGGTATCTACCATCGTTAAATGTTGTTCCTAATTATTATGTTTAAACTCGAAGGACTTTCCCCAGGTGTACGTCCGACAAAGAAACGGTGTGTCAAGAGTGTTTGTTATCCGTTGATAAATAATGAAAATGACACATAATAATAATGAAGTCGAATTCTACCCCCGTCGTTCTAGGAGGTTTAACCTATACCGAATTCTCCGAACTTTTTTGTTACCAAGGTTTACTAGGAATAACACATAGTCTTCAGTACCATACAGGTTCCTCTTACACATGTTCTCCCACCCGACCATTCCCCGGGGTCCTCTTACGAGTCGTAGTGTAGTGGGTGACTGTATATTAACGTTCCGAAACTTAGGTTAGGTACTGTGTTAGGTACCACTAATGAGATGAGTTGCTTTGGTTTTCTGTCTATTTCTCACGAATTAAACGAACAAGAATTTACACCGTTAAACGGATTGCTTACTTTAACTGAAGTATTTTACGGTTCCTATAGAAAATCAAAGTTTAGACCTTATGTTTGTATGGGGTCTAGGGTCGCGAACGTCGATATTAGCTAAGTTTCACTTCGTGCACTTATGTACCGGTGATAGGATGGTTTTGTCCAGTTTTATTTGTCTTCTTCATCAGTCTTGTTTCTACACCGATTATCTTATTCTCTTAGAGTTTAGGACCAGTTGGTTCTAATAGAGATTTGTGAACGTCTATTGCTATGTCTCGACAGCAAATAGCTCGATAAAAGAAAGTAAAGTCGTAGAGAGTTATTGCAAAATATAACAGACTCACTGTGAACTTATGTCACTCCATTCATGTTTTTCTTTCTAATTGGAAAGATAACATGTACTGTCTTTTCAGGGTCTTACATCTCCCCCTTACATATTTGGACTACTCATCACGGCGACGACGACGGCGACGACTATCACACGGACTTCCGTCCTTAAAAAGTCAATTCGGGTGCCCTAATAAGAACCTCGTGTCTCGACTTCCATCTCATTATCGACGGGTTCCAGTATAAAAATGGTCACCGTCTTTGTTCTCAAACTTGGACCTGGAATTCTGAAGATTACAAGACATACCTTATACGAGAGAATTTCAACTGAGACTTACATCGACGAGAAACGTCACACAAGAGGTGTCAATTGTCGGTACCCATTCCGGTCGACCTGTTGTAGAAAAGATATCTCTAGGTACGGACACTAAAATTCCAGAGTCCTTCTACCCACCCTTCATAAATATAATGTTCTGACTTACTGTGGTTAGATAATATAATAAAATCTAAAGTGAAACGTCTCAAGTTTTCCCTTATTTACTCTGTTTCACGGAGAAACTTTTTAGTTAGCAACAACCTGTCTTTACTTTTCACTACGTCTAAAATCTCTTACGTCGAAATACATAAAGAATTTGTCTTTCTTATTCAATTTTTCACATCTTCACATCTTTTATCCTCTGCAAATTCTCTGACTAGTGAGTTTATTGATAGTGGACTAACTCAGAATTTTGACCACTTTGATTTCTTCCCAGTAAGATAGTTACCCATCTTAAAGTATATTTAACCTTTTCTACTTCGGGAGGTTTGTTCCCGACTCTTGGTTACCACCCTTGTTTAAGTTTTATAAGTCCACGGTCGAAAATTAATATTAGTCGATCGTCCACGAAAAACGTATCCGTAATTCACTTAAAAAATCTATTTCTTTTCCTACTCTTTAAACACTAATAATAAAATTTTGACTCTAGTCATCAACAAACAACAAGTCAGTGGTTCAACACTGACCGAGAAACGTTGGGGTACTTGACGTCGTTCGGTCCGGAGAGACAGGGAGTAACAGAGGGTCCCAAAAGGGTTCAAGTGTAGGTAACTTAGTCCCTACGATACGTTGGTAGAGTAGGAGACGGCGGGTGAAGAAAACGGAAGTCAGAAAGGGTCGTAGTCCCAGAAAAGGTTATTCATCCGACAAGTGTAGTCTACCAGTTATCTATTCGTAGATTTAGTTCCTGACCACTGAAAAAACGACATTTACAGGTCTACCGTTTACAAAAGTCAAAACACCCAGTATACCAAAGACAACATGGGTGAGTGTAGACGGTAACATTGAGGTTTTGTCAGTAACTGAGACACTTTTACTTACTTACACCGACAAAAGTCATTTTGAAATAAATGTTTTATCCTTCGTCTGGGTCTAAAGTGGACGGTTGGGGACTTTCACTTTCACAATCAGGAGTCAGTACAGGCTGAGACGTTGGAGTACCTGATACCGGAGACAGGTACCCTAAGAGGTCCGTTCTTATGACCTCACCTAACGGTAAGAGAACCCTAGGAGGGTTAGGTCCCTATCTTGAACCTAGAGGACGTAAAGTCCGTCAAAGAAATGGTAGACTCGGTAGTCCCTTCGGGAATTGAGACATAATCATAACGAAGAATTATGATCCTTCGGTTTTAACTTCGGGACCGTTATTCTCGTAGAAAAACAAAAACACGGTTAACAAAGGGAAAATTTACAGGACATTTATAGTCGGAATAGATAACTATTTCATTATTCACATGACTTTCCTTTTATTAATTTATAAATTATATAGAGGAGAGGGAATCATCATCTACTCCTTATATCAACTTACTCCTTATATGTGAATCTTCCAGTGGTCGAGTTTGGTAATAAAGGTAAGATTTATGTATAGTCCTACTGATTTTGGAGTATATGACATGAAAGACTCATAAATCATCCTTTAATTGATCATCAAGATGTAGTATGAATCTTTTACTTTATTATCGGTATACGTCAGTATTCCGTTTTCGACTTTTCTTTCCTTATCATAATTAAAAGAGGAAAGGTACACGATAGTCTGGTGCAACCTCCGTCATAGGTGGAATCAACGGTTGTTATGTGGATTCGATACACACTTATATGCGTATAAACAAATAAATATTACATATTGAAATATTTTTGCGAGGGTGAGTGTATTAACATCTTTATTGGTCACTCTATTTACACCATTAAGGTATTCGTGAAACAAAAGGATGGATTAATCTGAAAACCTTTTTCACCGAAAACGTTTTTAAAATACTTCTTTTGAATGTACGTAAAAGACTTAAATCTTGACTTTTTTAATAGTAGAAATTAGTTTACACTTTCTATACTAAGATTTTACTGTCACATCCTCTTCGTTCTTCATTTATGATTACCGGAGATAAAGTTTCATAACTTTCCGAATAATGAGATCTAGACAAAAGACAGTTTACGAAGGGACAAGTAAGAATAGGTAAAAAGTTAAACCGTAAGGGAATACAACGGTTTCGTCCACGGAACGTGTGTTATCGTCCTCATACACAAAGTTTCCCAGGGTGTCCCTTAGTAAATAGTACGTTCTAATGAGGTACTGATTACTGCTAGAGACATTTGTAAGTCCACGATAAACTGACGGACCAACCACCACCAGGTCGGACCACTGTCAACCGTACACAAAATAGAGTAGAGAGGAAGGTGTAAAAGTTGTATCAGATTACATACAACCTTTTTTTGGAGACCCTACAATATTCCTTATTTTACTATTTATCTTCGATAATTTCTTTTAGTGATGTTTATTTTGTAACTTACATCTTGAAATAGTAGAGACCAAAATAGTCACTGTATCCTCCAGAAAAACTCCGACATAAGGTTTGGACTTTACGACTGACGACCTGTGCCATTCTATTGCTATTAGAGTAAGGTCGGTTCAAATCCTGACCCTTACAACCGTCCCTCCTCTTTTGACCAAATTAACTATACGATGGGATCGGTTTCGAAATTGCAATGTCTATCGTTATGTACACTTTACGATACATTTCATTATTGTGATATACTTATACTCTACAGAAGACATAATGACATTATAAACTTAGTATATAAAAATAATTTATTTGTAAATTTTACTAGATTCAAATAGAAAAAATTAATACTATTAGTTGAGATCAATAAAACTCGAGTAAGTCGACATAGTTGTTTCCTCGTTTGTGTTTTCGGTTTACACAAAGATCTGATTTGGTTGTGTTTTACACAAAACTATAATCGTCCACGTTGTATTCTCGTATGTCAAATATTTGTACGAGATTTTGACTATTAAAGTGAAGACTCGTATTAACTTCCATTTTTTATAAAATCATCATTTTTAATCTTTCGATGTGTTAAAACTCTTTATATGGATTTAAAAATTTGTAAAGTCCGACGTCTATTTAGTGATACCTTTATAATGGCTTTGTCTTTACTAGAGGTAATGATACAGGGATAATGTAGGTCGTATCAAACCACTGGACTCGTTTGGTCATCTTATTGTAAAAGTCAAAAAATGTAAAAACCATCTGTCCAATCACAAAACGATGTACTGATATTAAATGTTCGAGAAACAAAGAAGGGAAAAAAGTATATCTGTAACTTTAATGTTTCGAGGAATTTTAAAGGATCATTTATCCCCTTAACATCAATTCTCGTGACTAAATCCTCAATCTGACACCTGGGAACGAGAGGACATAGTCGATATAGTAGAACCCGTTTACTGAACCACAGAACCAGGAAGTTGACGAAGTTGATATTGGATCCTCCTTCTCATCACCGGTGAAAGACCCTAATAAAACTCGCAATCTTTATTACGTACATTTCTTAATCATTACTAAAAACTGTGTGTCCTATATAAGTTTTAATAAGATACAATTATAATAATAGAGAAAATAAATAAAAATTTGTATATAAGTTCAATATCCCTTTTTTACCGTAATCTTGAACCGATGAACTACTCGACAACACAACGTCCTTAACAATTCGAGGGAGTCTGGACTAATCACAAAGGGAGTGAGTGGTGTCGTTGAGATCCTGGGTCGTCTCACAGATTGTGATCCCACGTAGTTATGGACAGTTTACGTACTTGTTTACTTTCGGAATTACTTGATCTGGAGTTCCGGTCACCTTTTCTGACTTTACAAAAGAGTAACCGGTTTTTGTCGGTTCCTTCCCAGATATTTGCTTCCGGACGAATTAGAGTCCACGGAAGACAGTGACAAAGGACAAAACCGGAACCTTGAAACGGAATAGTCCCTCATTTACAAGATTAAACTATAAGTAGTGAAGTCTCATAATCAACATTTGAAGACACAACTAAAAAGGTAGGTTCAAACTCTTGGACCTAATTCATCCTGTACTGAATTCTATCTTCTATACACATCTAGAGGTCTTATGATTACGATTAATATTATTGTGGACATACATAGATGATGATAATTCACTTCAACGAGTCAGCACAGACTGAGAAACACTGGGGCACCTAACATCGGGTCGTACGAGGAGATAGGTACCCTAAGAGGTCCGTTTTTATAACCTCACCCAATGGTAAAGGAAGAGGTCCCCTAGAAGACTGGGTCCCTAACTTGGGTCCAGAGCACGTAACGTCCGTATGCGAAATTGGAGACTCGGTGGTCCCTTCGTATAGTAGTAAATTAGGAGTATGTTTAGGACGTTCCTATAATAAAGGTAACATTGTATCTTATTTTTTACTTGTGATGTTTTTGATTTATATAAACGACTCTAGGATGTCGAGTCAATTTATAAGTGTCGTGGTGATTGATTATAAATAACTTACGGCTCACGGTCTGTAAGAAGACACTGAAGATATACACACAAAAGTAACTGTTATGATACTGTACCCATGGTAATAATATCAACCTCTTTGGCTCCCATTCTTTCTAATACATTAACCTGTATCCAATGTGTGAATTATTTACCGTGTCGGTGTTAAGTTTAGATCCGTTAAAGTGAGAGTTCGGGTGTACGAATTGGTGACATTACACTCCTAACGATAATACTCCAGTTATAAATTTGACTAAAGACAAAATAAAGTTTCGAATAACAAAAGAAAATGCCACGTTGAGTTGGAACTACAGTCAATGTTTATACAATACCTGAAATTTTATATAAATAAAGGAATAAGTAAGACCCATACCTTAGAAACGTTTCCATTAGATCTCTAACTGATATTTCTACTCCAATGTAATAAATCAAAAGAACATGTGATAATGTAAATAATAAAAATGCACATTCGACTTTAATTTAGTATTGCCAATTTTGAAAGTTCGTACTACCGTAAAGATATACCAGAAAGGTCGTTATGGTATTAGATTTCAATCTTTACCTCCATCACAAGAAACTGTTTGAGGAAATTATTTCTTTGATTTATTCTACTCATGTACTGTATTTTAATGTACATTGAATACGGAAAATGTATTGGTAACGTGAAGTATCTTTTGACGGAGACGAGGTAGAGATGTGTAGTGGAACAAACTACCTGTGTGTTATCAGAAAAATAAATATTTACACCTCGAGACCTTTAATTTTATAAGAAAAATCCACTTACGAATGGAAGTAAGTGTACAGAATCTCAAATCCAATTCGTCATTAAATCGAGTCAATATCTAATTGTAGAAACACTCTGTAGTGTTCCTTGATTCCCTTTATTTCATTATAACACGAATACTTTTCTTACCTTTAGTTCATCTGTTAGACCCAAACCTATTTCGTAAATATACAACTCAATTTAAAATTTAATAAATTTATTTTATATTCAAAGAGAGTACAAAATATCATTCTAATTGAAAAACTTTAGGGTTAAGTTGCTAAACTCTTCCCCCTCTGTGAAGAATCGATTTTTTAATTCCAATTTACACGAAAAAAATTTTCAAAAAAAAAAAAAATTACACCTGGTAAAACTTTCAGATAACTTAAAAATTATTATAACGAAGAACAAACAAATGTAAAAACAAAAAACCAGTACTCCGTACACTATAGATATGAGGGACTGGTCCCTAATTTAGGTGTACGGGACGTAACCTACCGTTTCAGAATTGGTGACCTGACGGTCCTTTCAGGGATTTACACAAAATGTAATTGTGGAGTTTATAGAAAATCACACTCTACCCTATATTACATTAAAAGGGGAGTTTTGACAATGACCTGTACAAATTCAAACTACTTTAGTTCAACCCTTTTAGAATTCTATGGTTGTTAGTCATTCTTAAAGGGTTATATCTCGAAGTGTCGGGTTTTTTCCATGTATCTTTAAACTGTATCCAATCTGTGAATGTAATTTACGTTGTTGAACTATTTCGTTCAACAATAATCGTAATAATAATCGTAAGACTTTTACTTGTTTAGTATGGAAAATCCATAATATTGCAGGTTTACCCAAATATCGATCGTTCACCACCTCGACCGTAGATTAAGACCCGAGAGAAATGAGTTATTGAACTTGATAAATATGGTGTAGATAACACAACCGTGCGGTTCGTTGACGTAAGTAATTACTACATTTATTTTCGGGATTAACTCGTATTTAATACACCATATTCAGTTCTATACAAAAAAATCTACCCTTTCATTTTATTCTGTGAGATCAAAGACGAAAGTTTCTCAAGCTTAATTTCTTTTCTTTTCGAATAACTTGTCAATGAATATTTTGTCACTATAGTCACATTGGCGTCTCCACTAATGTGACACCTCACTCTTGTATCCACTGCTTATTCGATAGAATTTACTACTCAACTTTTGAAAAGGTCTATCTGGTGTTCCCTTTTCTATAAGGTGGATTCCTTTTAATGTACATTTAGTACTTCGTACCCTATGGTACCATATAACCCCTTGTCGTTCACTGGCAAGAACTCGACCATATCTCCGTCATTTCACTCCACTTATTTTAGTCCCCGAGAAATGTCAGTGTTGTTGTTATCAATTTTTAACATATATTACTCACATAAAGAGGGGTAAAAGGTTGTTTGGGGTTGTCTCAGAGAAATCTCGTTATAATTTCCGGGAAGTAGGAGAAGGGGAAGAAGGTATGGGGTTCATTAGAGGAAAGTGACAAGATAAACGTCTATAATCCGTCATATATGATACTGAGTTAGTAAGAAAATTCATGAATTCTATATGGTTGAGTTAATAAGATAAATAAAACTTTGTGAAAATTTGAATGTCTTCTCAACGTACTCTTTTCATGTTTTGTTTTGAAGAAATGTACGAAGTAGGTCTCCGGTCATTTCTAAAACTATCGGTTACCATACACGAGAAATGTCCGTTTATTTTAGGTCAAGTCCTGGTTTGTAGTGGAAAACGGTACATAGAAATTAGAGGAAGTTGTATTTTATAAAGGAAACAGTAAGATACTGAAAGTGTTTTACATATACATACCTATAATTTCCTATGATAAACATTTTACAGGGTAGTAAACCCAAAAAGACGACAAAGGAGTACTAGTCGATCGAAGTATAACAAGTAAAAATCAGTCATATAATATCACCATGATACAAGAGTAGTGTACCATTCTATTACGAACTCTTTGTTCTACGATCGTATTTTTAAAAGGTGATCTAAAGTATTAAGGCAGTGATAACCACTAAACTAACACACGAAGTGTGCTAAATGATCGTCAGACAGAGATATTGACCTTCTACCACTTTTGTGAAGTTCTTATTACCGTAATAATAATTATTACCGTAATAATAATAAATCATGAACGAGATGTGGTCCTTAACATATTCCCTTTGTACATGTTAAGGACCACATCTCGTTCATGATTTATACTTCGATAGTTTAAGTAGGTTTCTTTAACTCGACTTGAATTCAGTGAATCCATTGATACTTTCTCGTTAAGATCTTCTCCTGTCGTTTCTTATCTTTAACTCTCTCTTTACAGAATTCTCAAACCTAAGTTTTCTCCTTTCACTTTCCTCTATCCTTAAAACCCAGAAAATCCCCTTCCAGAACCATTTCTTCCTTAGTGAAACTCCGACGGATTAAAGGAAGATCTCTTTTTTGTTTATGTACAAAATGATCGTAAGACTTTGTTACCATCAGTCTATACAATGAAAAAGTACAATATCTGTTTCACTTCCTCCTTTGTCTGTCTTCTCCGAGGTAGAACTTTCGTCCCCCTCCGAGGTAGAACTTTCGTCATGAGGCAGAACCCGGCCTGACACCTGAAACTCGATATACGGGTCATAGATACCTTTGTTGTATGGTTGACCTTTTAGTCTGGGGGACCTACCTTCTCGGGGTCCCGAGTATGGATCGGAGAGGCACGGATTTTCTTTTGAAATTAATAGACACAATGACTTATCTTAGTATTTAAGATAATACGAATGACCCCATACTGGTGTCCGGATAACTGTTAACAGGTGACAATTGAGGGATCCGAATTCCGTATGCTTAGTACCCAAACTCCGTATGCTTAGTACCCAATTGAAACTACCATAAAAAGAAAAGGAAATAAGTCTGATCAAAGTCTCTTAAACTCCTCTACCCAAACTCGTGTATGTGAGTTCCATATATTCCAAAAGTGTTTTTGACCGACCCCAGGAACCGATTCTCCTCCGAGACGGAACCCGGGCGGCCACATTACTTGACGTGGGGTGACAGACGTAACAGGAAGACTCACTCAAACAAAGGGTCTTACACACTAATGTTGTTTTCTTCAACACTGTTTAAATCGTAGAACGGACTTCAGTGTGTTACCTCACTGTCTGTGTTCAAGGGGAAAGTAAGATCATGGGACTAAGAAACGTTTTCCCGAAATTTAACGTACTATAAATTCTAGTGAATGTCAAATTTTAATATACTAATTACTTAGACTTACTCAATACGGATACTCTTGTCTCTTATCTTTATCTCCCTTTTCTGTATTCAGTATCTCTACCACGTTAAATAATAAGTTCCCCCGGAAAATTCAATTCTACTTTTGGAAGGTCGTTTTCATCATGATCTATCTCCTTCTCCTCCTCCTCTCTGTCATTTCCGTCGATATCACAAACAATATCAACATCATTGAGAACTCCCACAGACGATACATGGTACGTAATGAAATACAGTAATATATTACGAACGAATGTTTTAAAGAAAAGACCTTCCTTAAGGATATAAAAATCTAAACCATGATGAAAATTGATGGTTAATAAAAATACATACGGAGACCGTAAACTCTACTCTACCTGTTCTTCTAAAAAGAAATGAAATTTTAGGAGAGGTGTTTTTACTGGAAATCCCGAGATCAAGTCAAAATTACCGTCCGTCCTATATCGACGAGAGTAGGTACAGTTTGTAAGTACTTAGCAATAACAAAAGAGAGAGGTAATAGTAAATCTGTTAGTTATTCATAAATCGAAGAAATCATTTATTCAGTTACTAAGGTTCGGAAGTGGTAATAAACTTGAGTGAGATCGAATACAGAAAGACCATTACTCTCCTACTGTTTGTTAGTATACCAAAAGGTCTTTGTCTAGTAATCAAAACATTGTCTTCCTAATAGTGGAAAAAATACCATGTTATGAGAAAACTTGGGATGAGTTTTATCAAACACACATACACACATATGATATTATTTTAACACAGATTACCATGGTATAACTATACATAATGTTGGAATAGAGGATTATCAGTAAAGAAATCAATAAGAAAATACACATAGACGAAAGGGGAGGGGGTAGGAGTGTGGTCACTACCCCTCTTTCCAAGTCAAGTCAAGTCAAGTCAATGAGTCAGTATAGGTTAAGAAACGTTGGGGTGCCTGACGTCGTGAGGTCCGGAGGAACGGTAACGGTTGAGGGTCTCGGACGAGTTTGAGTACAGGTAACTCGACCACTACGGTAGGTTGGTAGAGTAGGAAACAGTAGGGGAAGAGGAGCACGGAAGTTAACAAGGGTCGTAGTCACGGAAAAGGTCACTCAGTCGAGAGGTGTAGTCTACCGGTTTCATAATCTCGAAGTCAAAGTCGTAGGCAGTAAGGTTACTTATAAGTCCCGACTAAAGGAAATCCTAACTGACCAAAGTAGAGAAACGTTAGGTTCCCTGAGAGTTCTTAGAAGAGGTTGTGGTATCGACTTTTCGTAGTTAAAAAGTCACGAATTTCCATTCACAATCGTTTAAGATTTATATTATCTTAAAGATTTCAAACGAATCCCATTTTTATTTCACCTATAAATTTGTGTTTCAACAAAACTACTTCTTTTTAAATTTGTTACATTCAGTACACACCTTATGTTAATCAAAAACGACGTTATTTTGAATTGAGTTTCAATTACCATATTTTATATCAGTAAATAAAGTGTTAAAACACCTTACCACTAAAACCGACCGAAGACGACCGATCAAGATCAGACCCTGACCGAACCAACTAGAGTGGACCTGATTAAATAGACAGAGAGTCATCAACCGACAGACTGACACCCGATAGACAAAATATTACAGGAACCAACACTGTCGACGGTTCTAACACCAGAGATGTTCCAAAGAGTGGAGAGTCGTCCGATTCGTCCATAAGTGTATTTCCGTCTTAATGTCTCTGGATCCTTCAACGTGTGGTGACCCGTACACGAAAAGGGTAAGTAATAGTATAGTGTAAACAGTTTGACACAGTCAAAACGATAATAGGTAACCGATGTCGTTCAGAACACCGGTTTGGATTTCAGTGGTACCCTTTCGTTGATCGTTTCACACTCCTATTTCCCGTCTACACTTTTTTAAATGGTAGAATTTATACCACTTACACACTTTCAACGTATGTTTACGGGTTTTTCCCGTCGTACAAAAGTAAAGTTAGGGTTTCTTTCCGTTACGGTTTCTTGCAAGTTTGATGGCGTGTTAACGTGAGTAGAGTGTCCGATCATTTCATTACGAGTTTTAAAAGGTTCGGTCCGAAGTTGTCATACACTTGGCACTTGAAGGTCTACAATTTCCGTCTACCTAAAACTTTCCGTCTCCTTGGTCTCTACTTTAACGGTTGTAGGCAACCTAGGGACTTTTTGGTTCTCTCAAGGTCTTTTTGTAGATGAAGACGAAATAACTTATACGGTTTCGGAAACTGACACCTAGTGTTCTTTGTCCTTTTAAGAAGTTCTCTACCCTTATGGTCTAGTGGTCTCGACGGAGAACTCTTTGGACATACGTCCAGTCCTTCGTTGTCTTGTCCTGCACCTTGTTGTCTGACCAAGGGTTATCCTTTTCCTCATGCAGTTCCGACAAATAACAGTGGGACGAATAAATTTAAGATACGTCTCATGTAGTACTCTTTATGACCCGATCTACTTCGTGTTCGACCTTAGTTCTAACGGTCTTCTTTATAGTTATTGAAGTCTATACGTCTACTATGGTGGAAATGCCGTCTTTCACTTCTTGATTTTTCGGAGAACTACTTTCACTTTTTCATCTCACTTTTTCAACCGAATTTTGAGTTGTAAGTCTTTTGATTCTAGTACCGTAAACCAGGGTAGTCAAGTCAAGTCAAGTCAGTGAGTTAGCACAGGCTGAGAAACACTGGGGTACTTAACGTCGTACGGTCCGGAAGGACAGGTAGTGGTTGAGAACCGCAAGTGAGTTTGAGTGCAGGTAGCTCAGTCACTACGGTAGGTCGGTAGAGTAGGAGACAGCAGGGGAAGAAGAGGACGGGGGTTAGTGAGAGTCTTATTCTCAGAAAAGGTTACTAAGTTGTGAAGTGTACTCCACCGGTTTCATGACCCCAATTTCGAAATCGTAGTAGGGAAGGTTTTTTGAGGGTCCTGACTAGAGTAAATCTTACCTGACCAACCTAGAAGAACGTCAGGTTCCCTGAGAGTTCTCAGAAGAGGTTGTGGTGTCAAGTTTTCGTAGTTAAGAAGCCACGAGTCGAAAGAAGTGTCAGGTTTAGAGTGTAGGTATGTACTGAGGACCTTTTTGGTATCGGAACTGATCTGCCTGGAAACAACCGTTTCATTACAGAGACGAAAGCTTATACGACAGATCCAACCAGTATTGAAAGGAAGGTTCCTCATTCGCAGAAAATTAAAGTACCGACGTTAGTGGTAGACGTCACTAAAACCTCTGGTTTTCTTTTTCAGACTGTGACAAGGATGACAAAGGGGTAGATAAACGATACTTCACTACCCTGGTCTACGGTACTAGAATCAAAAGACTTACAACTCAAAGTTCGGTTGAAAAAGTGAGATGAAAAAGTGAAAGTAGTTCTCCGAAAAATCAAGAAGTGAAAGACGGTATTCCCACCACGGTAGACATATAGACTCCAATAACTATAAAGAAGACCGTTAGAACTAAGGTCGAACACGAAGTAGATCGGGTCATAAAGAGTACTACAGGAGACGTATCTTAAATTTATTCGTCCCACTGATATTTGTCGGAACTGTGTGAGGAAAAAAGATAAGACAACAAAGTGCAGGTAAAGATTGACAACGAAGGACTGGACGTATGTTTAAAGAGTTCTCCGTCCAGTCCACAAGAACACAAGGGTAGAGAAAGTCTTAAAAGGTGTCAAATAACACTAGGTGTGTCAGTTTCCGAAACCGTATAAGTTATTTCGTCTTCATCTACAAAAAGACCTTGAGAGAACCAAAAAGTTCCTAGGTCACCTACAACCGTTAAACTAGAGACCAAGGAGACGGAAAAGATTTCGGTCGAACTTGTAGACCTTCAAGTACCAAGTGTATAACGACTTCGTACCGAACCTCTTAAAACCCGTAATGAAATAATCACACACTCTACTCACGTTAACACGTCATCAAACCAGGGTAGTGAAGTACCGTTTATCTACCCCTTTGTAACCTTTGTCACTGTTTGAAATAAACCCCCCGAGGTTTTAGTGACGTCTACCACTGACATCGGTACTTTAATTTTCTACGAACAACGAACCTTCTTTTCAATACTGGTTGTATCTGTCTTATAATTTTTCGTCTCTGAAATAAAACGGTTGTTTCCAGACAGATCAGTTTCGATACCAAAAAGATCATCAGTACATACCTACATTCTCAACCCGATATTTCTTGCGACTCACGGTTTCTTGACTACGAAAACTTGACACAACAACTTCTTCTAAGAACTCTCTTACCCCTTACCCTTCAAGAACTCTCTTAGACGTACCCCTAGGTGGGATAGGTAGGATTTCCTTTAATCAGGACTTATAAGTAACCTTCTTGACTACGAAACCGGTGGACTACGGTTCTTGACTGAGAAAACTTCTCTGGAACCACGACCCTTTCTAGCTTCCGTCCTCTTCTTCCCCTGTCGTCTCCTACTCTACCAACCTACCGTAGTGGTTGTATTACCTGTACTCATACTCGTCGGAGACTCTCAACCGCTACCTGTCCCTTCGGACCCCAGACGTCAGGTACCCAAACGTTCCTCAGCCTGTGTTGACTCACTGACTTGACTTGACTTGACTTGACGATATATGTCGATTTTCGTAGTTATAAAGTCTTTACTACCCATTCCATGTAAAATTACAAAACTATTTAATTTTCCACTAAAAAATTCTTTTAGAGTGAAAGTAGTAAAAAGAAGTTAGACGTTGATAATGTCTGATTTTACAAGATTCTTGATGAAACTACATAGTTATAAATCCGTAACAACTCTGTCTAGCATCTTCACCAACTCTCAGACATGAATTTCGAATGGTCTCCCTTGTTGACTTACTCCCATTTTAACCAACTCATATGGGAAACATGGTCCTGTTGTCACTCAGTGTCCTCTGGTTCTCAACAGAACTAGTGGTCACTTCTTCGAAAGTATTCCCGTACAGTAACATGACGTGGGTTCGAATTTCTCTGTGAGGGTACTATGTATTGTTTTTGTCTGAACATCGGTTGTTTGTATGTCCGTTGTGAATCTGTTTCCTATCTAAACAGGTGTGTGTGATCATAGGTTCTCTAACATTTGAGAGGAGACATTATACTCTAACTCATTAGACATAAGTAGGTTAGATGTAGGTCTTCAATAGAACCTTTCCTTTTCTCCTTACCTTCTAAATTTTTAAACAAGGATAACTGTATAATCTCCCTCTTACTGTTTTTTTAAATTCTACCGTAAATTAAAAAATCTACTCTGATTTAAAGTTTCACTTATTTTGTAATTAAGAGTATGGGGAATTGATATTAGACCACTTCTTCTACTCTTTTGTATATTTTTATTTTAATCTGACACTTCTTCAGACCCACGATTTCTTGACTACAAAAACTTAAGACCACGATCTCTTCTGAGAAATCTTAGGGAACCTGAAGTTCCTCTAAGTTGGGTAGTTAAGATTTCCTTTAGTTGGGACTTATCAGTAACCTTCATGACTTACGACTTCGACTTCGAGGTTATGAAACCGGTGAACAACACTTCTCGTAGTCAAGTCAAGTCAAGTCAACGAGTCAGCACAGGCTTAGAAACTCTGGGGTACTTAACGTCGTGCGGTCCGGAGGGACAGGTAGTGGCTGAGGGCCTCAAGTGAGTCTGAGTGCTCAAGTGAGTCTGAGGTAGCTCAGTCACTACGGTAGGTCGGTAGAGTAGGAGACAGCAGGGGAAGAGGAGGACAGGGGTTAGGGAGGGTCGTAGTCTCAGAAAAGGTTACTCAGTTGAGAAGCGTACTCCACCGGTTTCATGACCTCAAAGTCGAAATGGTAGTAATGAGTAACCCTTTTTGGGACTACGACCCTTTCTGACTTCCGTTTTCCTATTTCCTCGTCGTCTTCTACTCTACCGACCTACCGTAGTACCTGAGTTACCTGTACTCACACTCGTTTGAGACCCTCCATCACTTCCTGTCCTTTCGGACCACTTGACGTCAAGTACCTGAGTGTTCCTCAACCTGTGTTAAATCGTTGACTTGTTGTCGTCGTCATTGTTGATATACAGTCTTAAAACCATGACCATTTATGACTCTGAGTTTATGTAGTGGTAAAATACTAAAAATTAGTTATACAATACACGTGGATAAGGAAATTGATAGTAAACGTTAATGAAATGAAAAAAGATGTCTACTCTATGAACACCATATTGTATTTATTTTATAAATGTGTTATTAAAGTGAGGAGTCTCTGATATATATTTCTCAAAATGAAGAAGAAAAGGTTAAACCTAAGGAAAATAAAGAAAAAGACGAGACTAACGACACCGGTTTTGAAGGTCTTGATACAACTTATCATCGCCACTTTCACCTGTGGGAACAGAACAAGGACTGAAATCCCCTTTACGAAAGTTAAAAAGTGGTAACTCCTATTACAAACGACACCCAAACAGTATATATCGAAAATAATACAACTCCATACAAGGAAGATAAGGACGAAAGACCTCTCAAAAATAGTATTTACCTACAACTTAAAACAGTTTCCGGAAGAGACGTAGATAACTCTATTAGTATACCAAAAATAAAAAGTTAAACAATTACACCACTTAATGTAACTAACTAAACGCCTATAACTTCTTAGGAACGTAGGGACCCTATTTCGGGTGAACCAGTACCACATACTAGAAAAATTACACAACAACCTAAGACTAACGATCTTAAAACAACTCCTAAAAACGTAGATACAAGTAGTCACTATAACCGGACATCAAAAGGAAAAAACACTGTAGAAACAGTCCAAAACCATAATCCCACTACCACCGGAGTATCTTACTCAAACCTTCAAATGGAAGGAGACGTTAAAAGACCTTCTCAAACTCCTCCTATCCACAATCGAGAAGAACTTTAAAAACCATCTTAAGTCGACACTGCGACAGACCTGGACCCGAAAACAAACGACCTTCTAAAGACTAATGTAAAAGTTAAAGGCACGAACACTACCCAGACAATTCTAAAAGATAAAGAAGGACCAAGTCAAAACCTTTTAACATGAAAAGATTCTTAAACAGGTAAAGAAGGTGCAACAGGTAAAATAACCGTATGTTGACGACTATCATCAGAGAATACTAGGAAACATAAAGACACAACAGACAACACTAGAGAGGTAAAAGTAAAGATTAAAATAACTAAACTAAAAAGAGAGAAACGAAGAACTACTCAGACCGATTACCAAACAGTTAAAATAAATAGGAAAGTTTCTTGGTAGAAACCCGAAACAACTAAAAACGATACCAGAGAAAACAAAGAAAACGTAAATAAAGACGGGATTAAAAATTCTAAAGAAAGGAAGATGATTGAGACCCCGAGAGGTTAAGAAGGGAAAGATCAACGAAATCAACATCTCAATCCAATAAATAAACTGAAAAAAAGAATAAAGAACTCCATACGGACATAACGATACTTGAAAGGAGAATCGTGACGAAAATATCACAGGGTGTCCAAAACCCAACAACACAAAAGTAAAAGTAATCAAAGATACGTATAAAACTAAAGAAAAAACTAAAGAAGACACTAAACAACCAATAAGTCTTCACACAACAAGTTGGAGGTATACAACCTTAAAAATTATCAAAAAGAGGACATTAACTCTAGATTAGAATTACGTAATACCAGTCTTTTCTACGAACCTTACTAAAGCTAAAAAAACTTAAATAGTTCAAATCTAAATACCGGGTCCTACACTAGATAGGACCTCTTCCAAGGTACTCGTGAACTTTTTTTTCACTTTAAGTAACAAAACCCCACTTTACAGGATATCTATAGTTAATCCAGATTGACTAGATTACATAGTAAATTTCAAACGCAAAGAAACAATTAAAAGACAAATCAACTAGACAGGTATCCACACTCACCCCATAATTTCAGAGGGTGATAATAACACAATAACAACTAAAGGGGAAAGTATGAACAATCGTAAACAGAATGTATAAC